>OLKM01000608.1:129952-242969 GCA_900291075.1 Melanogrammus aeglefinus
TAAGGCGGACAAAAGCGCAAACCGAACTTTAACGCTCACTTTCGTGAGTTTTCAACTCCTAATTAAGGTATCTGCTGTTGCCAATATCACAGTAAAGAGCCTTCAAAAGTAGTAACTATTGTTTACTGTTTATCGCTGTTGACTCACTCAGACAGTAATAGTATAGATGAGATCTAATCGTATGTATCCATTTCTAAATCAATATTTCCACTACAACACTACTACCAGTGTGTACAACCATAACCGAGCCAAAAAAGCCCTTCACTGATTCCTTGACTGGCCGACCCCTGTTTTAGGATACTGTGTCTAGATAGAGGCTTTCCCTGAGAGCATTTTGTGATCAAATAAGCGCTGACTCCCTAACGTCCTTGGTCACATTAGTTTGTTTTATTTAGTCCATGTGCATTCCCTGGAGGGTGTTATTATTGTAATGAAATAAAAGCATGTGCATGCACCATTAACTCTAGACAAACACGCACACCCCTCAGGAATCAGAGCAATACTTTCCTTTTGTTTCCCTCTTTACGTTTGAGACTTCAAGGAGGAATAGCTTCTAGAGCTTTTCCGACGAGACGGACGACACAACATCCGTCGCTTGCAACCCTGCATTTTAAAGCTGTTTTCCAATCGCCACTTAGACTCCAGGCGGAAAGGTCATGAAAAAAAAACCCCACACAAACACAATGGTCTGAGCGGAGATTATGGGCTAAGGGGTGAAAACTCATTTAACGTTATCCCGTCGCCATGGAAATCAGTTTCACACCTGGTAAAGGGAAGTCAGGGCAACATTATATTAGTATGAAAGAGAAAAGTTCAACCTTAAAGGATTTAATTTCATCCAATTTTTTTGCAGGGAAGGCAGGGGTAAATGGGATAACAGGATGACCGTGTATCACAGCGATGCATCAGTGGTTCCGCGGTATTACCGCTCGGAATTGACACATTATATTTACACTAGCCGTCTGGCCATATGAACCACCATGTCCTTCTCTCTGTCGCCCGAACGAGCTCTTCATAAGACGTTGTCCCTGCAGGAGCCGTCCCCTTTCATGCCCAAACAAAGGATGTGGCGATTAAAACCCAGTTTAATCAATACAGCCTCCATTACCACATTGTCCTCAAAACACATGGGTGATAAGACATTTTTGTGTCTTTGTGTTTGTGTGTTGGCCTCATCGGTTTTTGCCCCCCCCCCCGCATGAATGGGAGACTACAAAAGGGGCAGTATCCAGTCAGAACAGACGACCTACTGGCCTCCTTCCTGTCCCTTTGCGGCACGTAGACCACCTCCACCGCACCAACTGTACTATTGTACAACCGGCCGCCACAATATAGTCTGAGCTGTGTAGCCTGCAGCTAATTTATTAGGCAACGAGTACAGAGTCCACCAAAGGCAGCGTAATGACATTTCTTTTTTATATTATTACGAGAATTACACAGCCATTGTGTAGCGTTAGCCAAGGGACATGAAGCCTTAATGACACGAGGTAAAAGGAATGTCAAGTGTTTACTCGTTTTAAAGTAGACATCCGAATAAATCCACGGGCACTCCCGGGAAAAGCACTTCCTTCTCTTTCCTCCCAATTACTTTTTTTTTCCCAGGGATTCGCTGGGACGATTTAGCCCTAGAACAAAACAAAATGTAGATAGCAGCCTAGCCCAGCCTATTACACCAGCCTACGGTGAATATGTCCCATAGGCAATTTGCTCGGCGCGATAGCTTCTTTCTTATTGTCGCCGTGGCATTTACTCTGTCGTGAGTCATCAGAGAAGAAGAAACGGAAGAATACAAAATAAAGCATCAACACAAATAGAGGGAGAAAGATACCGAGAGAGGGGACGGCCTGGTTTCTGGGTGTCTGCGGGGCGGCCACTATGATTACACCTCTTTTGTGTGGAACGCGTTGACCATTCATGCACGAGAACACTCGTGCGAGATGGTGAAACAACGTTTCCATGCACCGCTCTCTCCCTCCGGCATACAGCCCAAAGTGACATTGAACGTCCATGCCGGAAATCACATGCTCAGATTGATATGCATCGCGCGGAAGAAATATCGTTCATCATTCTCGTCTCGGTGGCTCCCCACTCACCCAGCCCCCCTCCAGTACTGCGGTGGATGTGTCTGCAATGGGAATAATTGTGTGGGTGTTGGTGAATGAGGACTGATAAATCAGCAGCACAGAGAAGGAGACATATCTGTTAGCTGTTCAGAGCCCCTCCCCCTGGCTGTGTCCCCCCATAAGGGAGGCAAGTGGGGACGTGGGTTGCGCACAGCTGTTGGGGTAGTGGGGGAGTTAAAGGGGGGTAGTGGTGGGGTAGCGGGGATGGGGGGGGGGGGGGGGTGGCGGTGTTGGTGGTGGGGGGGGAGTTTGATTGCGGTAGCTGGACAGGTGCCTCCCATTGTCTGTGGCGGCGGCATTTCACACCGGCTCTCGTACCCTCGCAGCCCTGGGAGAGGGAGGGAGGCGATGGCATTTCAATTGAAACAGGAGGCTACCTTATAAGCAAACAGGAAGACACACACACACACACACACACACACGATACACACAAACAAACACACCATCACACAAAGACAGATACATGGACCCGGACATGCATTAAAGCTTGCATCGCCCCCTTCGCCATGGGATCGCTTCATCATCCGCGCTCCGCTTGCTTATTCATTCAAAGGCATAGGGGAGGTTTGCGAGGATGGGGGAGAAAGGGATGTGTGTGGGGGTGGGGGTGGGGATGGGATGGGGGGATGGGGGAGTGGGCGGCTTGCTGGAATACAATAAGAAATATGCTCTTTCCACTCACCGGCCAGGTAGCATCCATCTCCTCAAAGTCCACCAAAGGTCAGCGGCGGCATAACTTAAGCCGGCCGGGGTGTGCATCCCGCCGGCTGCTCAGTATTCTGCACGTCCTCCGAGGGGCACCCCCTGTGCCGGTGACGACCCCCCCCCCCCCCCAACAGGGACCCGCTCCCCGGAAACATACCTGCTCCGGCCCGAACAACAAACAAGGCCTTTGTCCCCCCCCCCCATCCCCAACCCCACCCCTAGACGCCCCACCCCCAAGCCCTGAGTGCACCTAGACGTTAGAACACTCATATATGCACAGCCAATTATCCGCAGGCCCGATCCCCCGGTTGTCTTTTCCTTAACTTCCCGGCGGGCTATGCAGAGCGGGGAACGCAGGCCCCCGTTAATAATTGAGCAGCGAGAAAAAGTTCAGCCGACGAAAACCGTCTGGGTGCCGCTGAAGGTCACACTTTGACCTCTTCCAGCAAGACGTGCATCACAATCAGCGCCGACGCTATAGCGATGGACGGGGACCAGCCGGCAGGATCAGCAGTTATCGTTGGCAGGTATCTGTGATAGGTACATCCTACTCTCCACCTGGGTGCCTGTGTTGCAGAGCTGCACTGCCACGGCGATCACCCCACCAATCACACAGCGGCTCATCGGTGGGCAAATCAAGCGTGAACACTCCAATCATCAACTACGGAAAAACAGGAAGGAGAGGGGAGTGCGGGACATGGCTCTCTCATCCACCTCCGGTGTGGGCTTGAGTTTCCGAGAGTGGACCTATGGTTATGTACGTCTAGTGGGTGGTGCGTGTGTGTTCTCGCGTCTCTTTTATGTAAGGTTTATGTAATCGCCCAATCAGGTGCGAAGGAGTTGGACACTAGATGACAGCTGAACTCAATGCAAGGGAACATTGAGGGTGTTTTTAAATCATCGCTTAGTGAATCTCACTGAGGCACACATCAACAAACAGGCATCTGAAAGAAACGTTTTTTTCAAGAAGTCAGCTTTCTTAGGCCGCGTTCAGACTGCCAGCCGAAATCCGATTTTTAGCCCATCCAGATTGGAACCGGATGACTCTTTTGTAGTCTAAACAGTCCCAAGTCACATGAAATCCGATTTTTGCCAAACGGATCGGAACCACCTCCGGGAGGTGGTTTCAGATCGCATTTGGACAGATGCGTCTCAGTCTGAACAGCTCCAAACACTCAGATCGGATTTGACTGTCCGTGACGTCACTCTACGCGACGCCAGACCTGAACCCAATGCACCAAACCACCCGGCCTCAGTCCTTGGACAGAGGAAGAAACGAAATGCCTCATTAATCTGTGGGGAGATGGGTCCGTTCAAGCGAAGCTCGAGGGCATGTATCGGAATAAGTCGATTTATGTAAGTCTTTCGCGTTCTTTGATCCATCTCGTTTGTTATTGTTTTTTCTCGTCGCTATTACATGACGTCACACAATATACACGCGCGGATGACGCCTCCCGCTCCGACGTCGTTGCTACAGCAACCTGTCAGATGGGTCAATAATGTGGCCCAGTCTGAACAGAGCCAAATGCGATTTGGACACTTGCTAAAACAGTGTGGACAGTCAGCCCTAAAAATCGGATATGAGAAGGAATCCGATTTGAATCCGATTTGCCTGCAGTCTGAACGCGGCCTTAGTGTTGACATCAGGGAAGATAATTATTTGCCATTTATGAAGCCATTTAGGAAGTTCAAGGGTTTGTCCTTTTTTTAACCCTGGTCATTCAGCATTAAAATATGCCAATGAAGAGCTGAACTACTTCCTTTTCACACAGCCTTGCAAATATATTGGTACATCATGTGAACTGTGACACCCTCAGATTATTTTTGCAATGTAGCAAAAAAGAAAGAGAAAGAAGCCTTTTCACAGTCATTCCAAATGAAATATCTCTGGTAGAGACTATGCTCTAATTAATTCTCCACATTGGGTTCGTCACATCACAAACTGTCTTATCAGTGTTAGGGTAAGTCAGGGAACGGTCCATAATGCGCCTTTTCTACAGCGCCGGACATCACACGGTCCACTTGGAGGATAATGCATGACGTGCAGTGCTAGAATATCAATTAATGTCCTTCCCTATCGAAGAATAATGAAACAAAAAATGGAGGGAGGATTTCATTTCTTTGAAAATAATAATCTGAGTTGAGGGATCTGGACGCAGGAGAAATAATGTAGGGAGTCAGAAAACCCCGCTGAGAAGAAAAGAGAGTGACTCCGCGAGGAGCAGAGGCAGCCGGGTCTATTATGGTAGTCTCTGCCTGATCTTTTTTTGGACTGACGTTTGATGCATGCTTGTGTGACTTGTGTGCATGACTTCTATCTGGTGAGAACTGGACGTTGAGTCAATGAACCCTTTTCCCAGGCAGTTCAGTGAGTCACAAACCACATCCGTGCCTGGAGGAGACAGAACAGAGAACTGAAACGGAAAAACAATGTGTGAACAGTGACGGACCACATTAAAACCAACCCCCCCGCAGTTATAAAAATATTAATTATTCAAATAATTATAACAATAGTAACATCGCTGATAAAGCTAAATCCCTTCAGAGTTAAAGGAAGGGGAGCCTTTGGTTAATGTGAACTGACTCAGCTGTAGTTTTATGATGCATAGTTTTGGAGTCGTCTGCTTAACATCACTTCACATTGGCCAACATAAATCTGTTGTGCTCCTTGTGGGAAGTGGTGTGCGCCGCTCAGCACATTCTGGGAAAAGTGATATACAGCGGGCCAGGGGTAGTTTTCAAAGAACACACTCAAGTATCACTGAGCGTTGTGTAAGAGAAACAGCCAAAGGAAACATCACGGTTTTTTTCCCGCAGAAACCATGGGAGATGGGTTAACGACGACGCAGTCAATCACACCACTACAATTAGACCACAGAGTTCCACTATATACACACACAATAGGGAGAACAGCTGCTTACTTTTTGAGGCCTGTGAATCCAAATTTAAATTGGATCCCATCTATATATATCTCTTCATCCATCCATCCATCTTATCTTTGCTGGGGCAGAAGGCTAAATGGTTCAGGTTTGGAGACTCCGGCCGGCCTCACACAGACTTTGCTGGGAAAAGATCAACCGAAGCCACAGCACAACCACAAACCCTATCCCATAGGAAACACGCATGAAAACGCACGCACGCACGTACACACACACACACAGATACTGCTAGAGCCCAAAACTTTTTCTTCTTTCCATTTCCTCCCGTGTCTCTGGGGCCCAGAAACGGTTCCCCGAGGCAGTCCTTGACGTTGTCCTTGGTCTGGAGGTCAGCTTCACCCCGTGCTAAGGGAAGCGTGCATTTCACAGCGCAGTGTGTGCACCCTCGTCACTGTGGACTTTTTGGTATTTCTGTGTTTTGCTATTGCACCCAAGGTGAACAGATGCAAAGAGTAAAAGTAAAAATGTGCGAGGGTGAAAAGAATGAGGAATTTTCTTCTTGTTTGACGAGAAAGGCAATCACGGAACATAAATGTCACAGAATTATTTTTTCTGTCATTGGATTGGAAAATAGGGGAAGTATGTCGTCTCAGAGCAGCAGAAATATAGAATATGCTTGAGAAAGAAAAACAATTAAAAAGGCAGTTTTCGCTCCAAAATTAGCATTTTATTTGGATGGTTGGGGTCAGAGATGTATAATTTGTATTCCATTACATATGATAATTCTCAAGGTCTCGAGTTGAAAAACCTTTTCCCAGTCTTAAAGCTGATTGGTTCCATCGTGACTACGTCATACCACAGTCGCCACCAACCTCCTTTTTTTGGTACAAATCAAACAGTTGTGCTGAGAAGATCACCATTTTTTCCTTTTCCTTTTTTTTGTCTTAATGGTTTTTATTTCTTTATTTTATACAAAAAACTCTTAACTTCTACACATTTATTGTAACCCGATTTTTTATTTCTTTCCACTTTGTAAATAAATTTTGGAAACAACATTTTTTTTTCAGTTCTGCTGTGAAAAGATAAAAACATGCAAAAAACTCTGTTCATTTTGTTGTCCAAATTATACATTTATATGTTTGGAACCTTTTGCACTTCGTATACTACATCAAAACAAAAAAGAAAAAGAAAAAAAAAACATATGTACACACATCTTTTTACAGTGAAGATTTCAAAATATCAGATGACTAAGGCAAATGAAGTGTACATGGATTAGACCAAAAACAGTTTTTTTTTATACTACACCACTTCAGAAATAAAAGGAAAAAAAATATTCTGCTACAAAAGTATGATTCATAACTCCCTTTATTTGCAACCAGCTGCATAAGTTTAAATGTTTTTTAGTGAAAAAGTCTAGAAGTCTAGCGTACTGTACAGTGCTGCTTTAAATCGTTTCTCCCAATTGGGCTAACAAAGGATCCTTCATGTCATATCTTAAATAATCATATCTAACAACCCAGGGGGTGTCGGGCGGGGAGGATGGGGGGGGGGGGGAGAGAGGTTGGGAGCATGAAGAAGCATACCATAGTTTAAACATACTTCATGTTTTGAGATCACTCCAAAAAAGTCAGTACCATTAAAGCGTTGAACATAAAACTAATCATTCAGATCCAAAACAATGTACAAAAAGGCACGTTATATCCCAGTGCTTCTGTACTGTGAAATTCAAGTGTAACTGAGCGCGTTCAATACCAACAATCCAAAAATCGGCGACGGTCCACCAACGCTCTCTCCCCTCTGCAAGAAACATGGCCACCGGAACCTGTGCCCGCGCCCTCCACAAGCATATGTTAATGCGTAGACGACAACAATTAGCCTAGGTCGGTTGTTTCATCTTCTTTTGCGTCATTTCGTTGTTTTTTTTAATGGAAAATACTTCGGAATGATGTTTTATCAAATTTCTGTCGTGTTCACTTATCGAAGGTCCGTTCCAAATCGGTGAGTCGAGGGATATCGGCGATATATCGGCGATATATCGGCGTCTGTCCACGAGGTGCCGCTGCTGGCGGGCGGCGGCGGCTGGCGGCGGATCGGGAGGGGAGGAAAAAAAAAAGAAAGAAAAAAAAATCCTTCCTTTTTGTCGTGGGTTTTTCTTTTTTTAATCTTCCGTTGTATTCGTCGTCTTCTGGGTTTTTTTTGTACTCGTTTCGTTAACGAAGCTGTCGTCGTCGTCGTCGTCGTCGCCGTGCATCCCCCCCACCCACCCCCCCTTCCTCGCTCCTAGTCGTCGCAGCCCCCGTACATGTCGGCCAGTTTCCTGAAGCGCGGGCCCCAGTCGTTGAGGTAGTCGTAGTCCTGGTCGCCCCCGCTGCTGGACGAGTTCAGGGAGCTCAGGGAGCCGGCGGTGGAGCCCGCTGCCCTCGTAGTCGAACACCAGGAGGGAGTCGTAGGGTGGGGCCGTGGGGTCGTTGTCGGCGGCCTTCAGGCCCTGGAGGGTGGGGGGGGGGGGGGGGAGGACAGAGAAAAACAGAGGTGTGAGGGAGAGAGGGAGGACAGGGAATATCTCGGGTTGAGGGAGAGAGGGGGAGATTAGCGCAGGGCGCCGCGACCGCACTCCCTCCCGCCGCTACAGCAGCGATTGATCGGCGGCAGCACACAGTGAACCCGGCGCTGTCGGCCCGGCGCGGGGAGCGGGCTAATCTATTGTGAACACCGCCAGTGGTTCCCCGCCCACCGCCGCCCGCGCCCCCCCTCCTCGCTCTGCGCCGTACGTGTCCAGGAAACGCCGACCTTGTCTGGATTAATCAGGCTCTGGCGTGGGGGGCTGCGCTGCCGCGCTTTGGTCGGGATGAGGGGGTGGGATTATCCCGGCAGTTGATCAAAAGCCAAGATCGAGCCGGACTCGCGTCCTCAGATCACCGGAGATCGGCCCCCACTGGGGAGACAGCGTGGCTCGCCCCCCCCCACCACCACCACCACCCCCCTCACCCCCCACCCAGCCGATACAACTCTCTGGCACCAGCGCTTACTTTCATCTAATGTCCGTCAGGGAGCCATTTCTTCTATATTTTATTCATTTCACAAAGTATCAGTGGGACTGCACTAAGGGCTGTTGCGCGAGAGGCGTGCGTGCGATTGTGCACATTATCTCGTCGCGCGGGGCAACTGTGCGTTTCCATTTTGAAGATTGTGTTCCAGCGTTCCCAGAAGCCCTCACAGCGTCACCAGAGGTCCTCATGGATTACTATTGATTTCGCGGCCCCTCAACGGGACCATAGAGTCGTGATGGATGGCTAATCTCGCCGTGGATATGTGCTTTGGCCGTGAACCACTTTGGAGTGGCGCCCTGCTCCCGTCTCCCCCCCCCCGCCGCCCCTCGCCATCGCTTATCTCCGGGGCGGAAGACACCTTACAAACAATAACTGAATTAAAAGGAGAAGAGCGTGCGACGCAAATCGAAGCGGCAGCGGGGGAGTGGGGGAACCTCGTACGACGGCGGCCAACGTGGCTGAGATTTATCGGCCCCCCCCTCCCTCCCCGCTGGTACAGCGGCAGCCCCCCGCTCCCTCCCGATGAAAAGATAAATGGTAATAAAGTGCCAGAGCACTTAGCGATTATTTTCCACTTGTTACCCCGTGTTAAATGTTTGCTCAGGGCTGCGGTGGTTGATCATTTGCTACGGAATATGACAGATGGATCGTTCATTACAATTACAGCCATCGCTGCTCGACTGGTTATGGCCTCCCCCCACCCTCCTCCTCTCTTTCTTCCTCCGCACAACAGACTTCCCACTGGCAGCTTCATAAGGTTAGTCAATCACTGCCCCATCCGCCGCGCCTTACTCCCACCTTCATTACCACCCGGCACCCGAGACAAAGGCCTCCTCTCAGGCATGCGGGGAGCACTGTCCTCTCCACAGCATTCTTGGCAATGTCTCGCCGTGCCACGGCAAAAAAAAACAACAATGGGGACTTCTGTGATTTAATTTACCGCCGGCCGGTGCAAGCAGAGCCCATCGTCGCTGTAAATAGGCAAAAGCAATGCCCCCAAACAACAGGGCAGAGCACCATCGTGTTATCGCCGGCGGACTGCTTTTGCCGGGCGTGTTCCACATGCCTCGCCTGAAAAAACCTCCCCCCCGAAAAGGTCATGCCAGGCTGGGCCGCTCTGTGAGCTAGCCTCCTGTACCCCACACACACATGCGCGCACACAGACACGCACACATGCAAGCATGCGTGCACAGAGACACACGGGAATGCCCACACACACACACACACACACACACACACACACACACACACACACACACACACACACACACACACACACACACACACACACACACACACACACACACACACACACACACACACACACACACACACACACACCACCGAGGCAACAGAGTTAATACCAGACCCAGTTGGCTCTGCTCAGAGGTTACATTCCTGGGCAGGCAGAAAAGCGAAGCCTTTTTTTTTCTTTTTTTTCTAATCTCTTATTTAATTAGGATCCAAGGTCTTGCTTTAAAGTTTAGAGTTTCAATATTGCCTCCCAAGTACAAACTGAAAAAAACAAAAAAAAAACACCTGAAAACTAAAAAGCTTAACTAAATTTAAAACAATATAAAAAAAAACACACCGCTCGTGCTCTAATCGTGTTTTTATTCCTCCGCTCCACTTCGAGAGTGTTCTCCCCCCCCCGCCCCCAACGCTACAGAAATGCGCTTCGTCCTTGGCGTTTGAAAATGTTCTCTGCTGCAGAGTAAGAGGCCGTTTGCTCTCTCCGACGCCCGGGCACCAGAATCTCAACATCGCTAAACGTCCGGTAAACGGCCGATAACGTACGCGTTTTTAAATTATTGATATCGCTTTGGACGGCGTTCACGGTGTTCACCGCTCCTCCCGACTCGACGTTTCCCGCGAGGTTCCTCCACCACGGGTCGGAGGAGACATTCATGAGAGCCGGGACTCAAGACGCCAGGCTGCCACCGGCGGGCCTTGTATGTAAATTTCTAGGTCAGCACATTAAGGAGTGCAACAATCTCCCCCTGGCGGCTCTGAGATATGAAACATTACACACACACACACTGAGGCGGTGGGCTGGGGACAGCGACGCTCATCCGTTGCAGAAGAGAGAATGCAAAACAGCACATAATCTCTGTGAATCTCGTCTGGAACAATGGGTCTATTAGGGGCTTTCAGCGCTGTGTTGGGGGGGGGGGGGGGGAGATTAAAACATAGGAGTGATCCGGCACTCGGAGAGAGAGCAACAACAAAGTACACAATCTTTTATTTATTTATTTTTTTACACCATTACACAATTCGAAATCCTGTGAAAGTATCGGGGGAAAAAAAAAAAGAATTGCGTTTTCATTTTACATTCCTCCTCCTCCATGGCCGAGTCGATGATGCAGGCTCGGGGCGTATAAAGTTGGTGTTGAGCAGTACATTATTATGGAGGAGCCAACGTATTGGCTCCTCCATCAGCCCATTGATATGCAGGCCCCGTATAGACCGCGTATGGACAGATTCTTTCAAATGGACTGCAAGGAATAATAGAATACATTCTGCCTGGATCGCTCTTTGAACAAAAATAGATCTTTGAGCATGTCGGGGCCTGCAGTCCTGATAAGAAAACTTTGACAACGGGCCGGTGATAATAGTTGGAAGTGGAGGAAACTTTATGCCATTCAGCATTAAAGGACATTACTTTAAACATTCCCCATAAGAACTACTCTCATTCAAAGAGTAGCCCGTGACTAAAACCAACCGACTTTTAAAGACCCCCGATTGGCCGTCGCGTCGCGCGATGCCACTTGCCGGGTGACATCATAGGACTGGTTGTGTTGTGTCACTGGAGTTTGTTTTTACCGCTCTTTAAATCCTGCGGTCTGGAAGCCCTTAGCTGGTGTGTGTGTGTGTGTGTGTGTGTGTGTGTGTGTGTGTGTGTGTGTGTGTGTGTGTGTGTGTGTGTGTGTGTGTGTGTGTGTGTGTGTGTGTGTGTGTGTGTGTGTGGGCAGCTCTTACCTCATTGATGAAGTCTCCGATGTCTCCAGGGTGGGGCGCGGCCGACCTCATGGGGTACTGGGGCTCGGGGTGGAGGGGCCTCTCGTCCATCCTGCGGACCCCCACGGGCTTGATGGCGTCGGGTTCTATTGTGTCGGGCTGCTGCAGCTGGCTCAGGTCGTAGTCCTGGGGAGGAGGAGGAGGAGGAGGAGGAGGAGGAGGAAGAGTTAGCACCGGGGAGCCACACGTCCCTCCAATGTGCCGGATTGGACCCCGATGCACACTCATACGCTCAGACGTTTTATGGCCGGGGCGGGACGCTGCGACCGTCCCTGGTGATGTAACGGAGGGAGGGGGTTTATACTGCGCAAGGTCAAAAGGTGGTGCGCGCCGTTTCAAACTTTATAGTGCTTTAATTCCGACAAAAAGAGGCTGGAGGCGGGCGTGTGGGAAACTTAAAGCCCGCGTTTTGGAAAGGGGGCTCGGTACGTTCAGATATACCAACATGTGAAGGACCCGGGATGACTACATCAAAACTGGCAGAGCTCTCTCCCTCTTGCGCGGCGCGCTAAGCTAAGGCAAGGGCGTGCAGGAAACAGTTTTGCTCTAATCAGTGCCCAGACATGGTACGGTGGATATGCGTAAGCCATCGCTAATCCTATTAACATTACCAAGGCAACCTGAATGGCTCGCAGTTTGTGCAAAGTCATGTGCAGAGGGGCGACCGGTGGGGAGGGAAGGAGGGAGAGATCGAGGGTGGGGGACGTATAGAGAAAAAGAGGGAGAGAGAGATGGAGGGAAAGCGAGAAAGAGGCGGGGGAGAGACAGATTGAGAGGAGCTGTTAGAGAGGGACGGCAAGACGGAGCGGGAGAGATGACGAGAGAGGGAGAGCAAGAGGGAGAGGGACAGCGAGAGGGGGAGGGAGGGACAGCGAGAGAGAGAGACAGCGAGAGGGAGAGGGACAGCGAGAGAGAGACAGCGAGAGAGAGAGACAGCGCGAGAGAGAGAGAGAGAGAGAGAGCGAGAGACAGCGAGAGAGAGAGAGAGAGAGAGAGCGAAGAGAGCAGAGCAGAGAGAGAGAGAGAGAGAGCGAGAGAGCGAGAGAGAGAGAGAGAGACAGCGAGAGAGAGAGACAGCAAGAGAGAGAGAGAAAGCGAGCGAGCGAGAGAGAGAGAGAGAGAGACAGCGAGCACGCGAGAGAGAGAGAGAGAGAGAGAGAGAGAGAGAGAGAGCAGCGAGCAGAGAGAGAGAGAGAGAGAGAGAGAGACAGCGAGAGAGAGAGAGACAGCAGCGAGCGAGAGCGAGCGAGAGAGAGAGAGAGAGAGAGAGAGAGAGAGCGAGAGAGAGAGGCAGAGACAGCGAGAGAGAGAGACAGCGAGAGCGGGAGGTCTCATGCTAAGCTAGATGGACTCTATGGCATCATGGTGACAGCCCTGATGCGATAGACAAAATGCCATCTGAGAATTAGGGTGTGTGCCTAATAAGCGTGCATGATGGATTGTCCTCTTTAGAAGATTTTTGGTAATCCATCCATCTCTAATATCCCCCACCCCCCAACCGTATCTAAAACGTCTCTCTCTGTGCGGCTATCATTTACCGATATGAACACTTGATACGTTTGCAGACGCACAGATAAACAAAACGTCTCCATTTACAGAAACACATTAATACCGTGCATCCCATGTCAAGCCCTGCGTTGCTACGACTACAACAACAACAACAACAACAACAACAACACCACCACCAACCACTCTGGACCGCAAACACAAATCGGACGCACGTTGCCACGACCACCAGCGCCCGAGCCCTCCTCCACGCTAATGAAACCACTCCGTCAGGCCGAAACAAACACATTGATTATGGCCGTGTAATTCGATCGGATTGGCAGGGAGATAGAGGCCTGTTGAGCCGCCAGCCAGGGAGTTGGAACAATAACCGCCACACACCGCACCGCCACCCCCCCTCGCCTCAGGGCTGACCCCGCCGCCACCTCCCACGGGTTCGCTCCGAGAAGGTCAAGCTTGCTTTGTACCGACAAAAACAATTAAGAAAAGGAAGAAGAAGTTAGTTTTGCCTGGAACGAGTCGACCGGCACGCAGAGGATCGTAGAAATAAAAAAGGAAAACTAGTGCTTACATAAAAACAAAAGGGAAGAAGAGTCCCGCCTCTGAGATATTCAGCCCTAACCCTGGGCCCGCCCGCCCGGCCCACACAGACCAGCTGACTCTGCCTCAGCACGTACACGTGTTCCTCCACCACATCCGCCAGGCCCCAGCTCAGGAAGCTATTACACCAGGAGGTGGTGGGCGGGGGGGCGGGGGTCCCTGACTGGAATCTGTTGGCCTGATTGAATTAAGAGTTCAATCAGGTTGAACTACCGGCAACAATAGCCATTAAACATAAATATAATATTTTTATTTATATGTACAATTCTCTGCAGGAAATTAGCGCTGAGCAGAGCAAATACTAGTCCGGACAATGGCTGCAGACGCTGAAATAATACACTCTGGGCGGACCGATGGTCTGACGCTTCGATTTCCTCGCCAGCAGGAGACGGGGAGAACAGAGGTGGCCCTTATAAAGACCACGACGACAGGAACGTCAGGTCCAGTCCTTCCTGTTCTCTCCCCCCCCCCCCCCCCGTGCCCTACTCACAAAAAACGACTCCTCAATTCCTCAGACAAGTCCATTTTCTCCCGGCCGACCGCCCCGGCGCCATTCAAAATGGAAGCTTGTTCTCTTTCGATAAATCCGAGCGGGGTCGTTTTCCCCGCAACGCCTCCGAGGCACAGTGCATCACACGCGCTGCCCTCGCCGTGACAGCTCTCCGACGCCCCCCCCCACCCCCCCACCCTCACCACAAAAAGAACGAAACAAATAATACCCAACACTTGTGAGCTTTGGATCGTTTTTTGACCTCTCTGCCGCGGCCGGTGAGCCGGTGGTCGTGAGTGTGAGTGAGCCCCCCCTCTCTGATGGCGGGCAGCTGTGTAACGGCCTCCCCGTCATATTGTTACCTCAGACGGGCCTGTTATGACGCCACAGCAGCTGTCTTGTCTCTAAACGGCAGCACATTTCCAATTACCAGCCTCCGAGGCTAATTTAGAGGATGGGGGCCCCCGGAGCAGATGGGGGAGGTTTGGGGGGATTGACTCCTCTCTCTCTCTCTCTCTCTCCCCCTGCCTTTACCTGAACCACTGGACCATTTCAGGCAGCAGCAGGAAAACAGCCCATCTTGTGACATTAGAGTGTCGTTGGCCAAATGACACCGCTCCACTAGCAAGAGGTTGCGGGGGACAATTGAATTTGCGTGCGAGTGAGTATGAGAATTGAATGACGCGCAACGCGGCTAAGTGAGCTTCTGAGTGTGTCTGTCTTTGTGACCTGTGTGTGTGTGCATCAAGTTTGCATGTGTGCGATGTGTGTGTGTTTTTTAAGTTGTAAAAATGTCGTAACCTGTGTATCAAGTGTGTATCTCCACTATGCATGCGTGTGTGTTTTTATGTCGTAACCTGTGTATGAAGTGTAATCCCTGTGTGTAGTGTGTGTTTTATGTCGTAACCTGTGTATGAAGTGTATCTCCACGTGTGCGTGTGTGTTTTTATGTTGTAACCTGTGTATGAAGTGTATCTCCACGGTGTGCGTGTGTGTTTTTGTGTCGTAACCTGTGTATGAAGTGTATCTCCACCGTGTGCGCGTGTGTTTTTGTGTTGTAACCCGTGTATCCGGCGCGCGTCTCTTCGGCGCGTGTGTTGTGCATGCTGTAACCCGTGTATCACCCACCATGCCTGCAGGTGAGAGCGCGAGGTGTGTGAGTGCACCGCTGTACCTGGTCCTCCTCTCCGCCGCCCTCCTCGTCGTACTTCAGGATGTTGTCCCTCACGTCGTCCTCGGGGTCGATCAGCAGCTGCTTGGCCTGCCTCTCCTTGTCGCGACGCTTCATCCACACCACGAACAGCAGCACCAGGACTAACGGGCGGGCGAGAGACACAGGCACACAGAGCGGGAGGGAGGCCATTAGTCTCACATCACATAAGGCTAAACAACCTATATATTCTCGCACAAAAGTAATCCAATCCAGTGTTTTTACAAGCATGGCCGTGGGCCGGTTGGGGGCCATCTGTCTTGGTAATCCGCTGGTAATCTAGCCGTAGCTGGGTTGATGCTCAGTGATGCTCCGTAATTCCCATTTTGCTTTACTGGGCGCCGGGAAGAGGGTCTAATAGTAGATTGTAATGTGGCGCGCGTATGTGCGCGTGTCTTTGTCCCTTCTGTGTGTGTATCAAGTTTGCATATGTGCGATGTGACGTGTGTGTCCATTTGGTATACGTGTATGGAATAAGTTGAATGAGTTTGTAATGCGGTGTGTGTGTGTGTGTGTGTGTGTGTGTGTGTGTGTGTGTGTGTGTGTGTGTGTGTGTGTGTGTGTGTGTGTGTGTGTGTGTGTGTGTGTGTGTGTGTGTGTGTGTGTGTGCATATCGGAGACACTCACTGAGAAGGATGATGATGCAGAGGAGGATGGCGATGATGGCGCCTGTGCCCATGCCGGCGCCGATGATGGGCTTGTGGTCGGTGCAGGCCCCGTGCATGTCACACTGGCACACCTTTACCCGCAGGTAGGACGTGTTGGACATGGGCAGGTTGCCCGAGTCCGTGACAATGATGGGGATCTCGTAGATGCCGCGCTCCAGGAAGCCAATCTTCAGGCTCATCTGGGCGTAGTCGCCTGATGGGTTGGAGTGGGGGAGACGTGTTGTTTTAAAAATGTTGTTTGAATGCTTCCGTCAGAATTAGCTCCTGTTTGAGAAAGACCACTGAAGGAAGCTGAGAAGATGGCTTTAAAAACTGGAATCCGAACAATTTGTGAATTCACGAGCAGCGTTGACCCATCCCGGTTCAATATGTAGATAAGAGGCAACGGTGTTTTATTTTGTATCCGGAACAGGCGGGATTAAATACAAACTGAACACATGGGGATTTTCATAGACTGGGTTTTTTACACAGTGTGATCATGACCCTATTACACACATGGGAAAAAAAAAAAAAAAAAAAAGCAGCAGGAATTCCTACCTGGAATTTGTGTCAGCCTATCTAATCCAAAAATATGGTAGGGATTTAGATTTGGGGCTTACGTACCAACTCAATACGTTTTGATATTGCCGCTTAGTCTAAATTCCTAGTGGTTATAATCCATACGTCTCCGAGCGTGTTTAGAACCAAATTTTTTTATTGCACAATTCAATGGCTTCCGCACTGTAACGATAATAATAACAATAAGAGCTACGATGTTTTTGTGTTCCAATTAGCATAATTAATGAAAGACTGTGTGGCGGAGGCAACATCTGTTATTATGCCTTGGCGGTCCACTAATAATTATAACATATGAGAGGTAATTTAGGGAGCACTTTGCGTTTGTTTGCCGTGGTTCGTAGCAGTGCTTGATCCCAGCACAGTGCACCACTCGTGCACATCAGAAACACCCTGCACGCCAGAAGATGGATGAAGACCAGGAGTTAAATGGAGGAAATGTAATTGTTGACCTGTCTGCCTTGTGGATGTTAATAACAGTACACTGTTTGGTGCCTCTGGGAATTAGATAAAGAGTGGCTTTGGGTCCATGTTTTATGCTGACTGTCCGTGATTTACATAGCAGGGGAGAAAAAAGGTCCATAGTGTTTTAAGTGTGACACGTCAATGGTCTCGCCAGGGACTCTAACCGCGTCACGGGGGGGGGTTCCACTTCTCCACGACCCCCCCGGGGGCACTGCAGAGGTCCAGTAAGGACACTGAACAGGAACACTCGGCGGTCCTAAAAAGCCCCTACCCCATGGAGCATAAAATGCATGCACTATTTGCATCAGGCGCCGCTTGACAGCTAATGAAGGTGACGTCCTTGGCTAAATGCAGCACACAAGCCTCCAACCTACTAAATCTGTGATCTATATTCTGCTGCAAACCATGACCGGTGAATTTAACCCGCCATTTTCTCCCTTTATAAAAGGGATGGGGGTTTGGTGTCGCTCCTTTTTACAGGCTATCGTAGCCTAGCTTAGTTTAAAAACTAAGCTAGGCTAACGGTTGTGGGCATACCCCTCTAGGCTAAGCTAAGCTAGGCAAGGGAATTCTGGGTGTATCGCCCTAACCTAAGCTAAGGGTTTGGTTGTACTACTCCAAGCTAAGGTGAGCTAAGCTAGGCGTTCCACTCTAAACAAAGCCGTGTGTTCTTGGGGGCGTACCGCTGATCCTGGTGATGGTCCAGTTCCTCCGGACGTCGGCGGGTCTGTGGGTCAGCTCGAAGACGAACGGCCCCGCGTTGGGGTTCAGGTCGCCGTCCAGCGCTGTGATGTTGATGGCGTTGGGCTCCGGCTTCTCGCACACCTCCGTCTCCTGGGGGAACACGCGCGGCGCGTTGTCGTTGATGTCCAGCAGGAAGATCTGGAGGGTGCCCGTGCCGCTGGTCGCCGGTGCGCCTGGATCAGGGATGAGGGAGGAGGACAGCGGGGGGATGCACACAGAGAACCCATCAGCATGTGGTCTTCGTTTTACAATGGCCGTAAAAGCACCTCAGGAAGGGATTTCATGCCACTCCATTGTTGGTACTCCCAACACCGCCCCCACAGCCCCCCGCAGCTCAAACCATTACCGGGTACTCTGTGTAAAGCTACATCGTAAACTTTACGCTACCGCTCGCATGCTAAAATAGGTCACTCTAGGCAGCCAGCCGACCCTGTGGGAGTGGACCCTTCCAAACTGCATACTGATCTAAGACGTGGGAGGGAGGAGGGGGAGAAACAAGCTTCACGAGGAGGAGGGAGGAACAGAAAGAGACAGATATGAGAACATTTAGCTAGTGGGGATGAAGGAAGGACGGGATGGGGGGGGGGGGGCTACGCTCTCTTCTCTCTTGTGTGTGTGTGTGTGTGTGTGTGTGTGTGTGTGTGTGTGTGTGTGTGTGTGTGTGTGTGTGTGTGTGTGTGTGTGTGTGTGTGTGTGTGTGTGTGTGTGTGTGTGGATCGTCTTCCTGACGAAGGACACGAGACGTGAATACTAAAGCAGAGAGACACACGGAGCCCACAGTCACTGCGCCCGTCTCCTCTGCGTTCACTAAAGCAGGGGGGGGGGGGGGGGGGGGGGGGGCGCCCCCACCCCGACCTGCTCCATTTCCCCCCCCCGCTCCTTTCTCAGCCATTCAGGCCACGTTCAAAGGAGCTAGTCGTCTAATCCAGAGCCATTAAAGCAGAGAAACCTCTTTATTGGGAGAGTTTTTAAGCCTATTGGCCTGAGCTTTGCTCCGGAGAACAGGGTAAACCTGAACAGCGGTTAAAACGCTGCCGACCGAGGGAGGACGGCGGGTAGGTGGAGGTGGAGAATGCGGTACACGGTACAGAGGATAGCCGGCGCATTAACCTCCAGCTGAGCGGTTGTACCTGCGCACCAGACATCCCCGGGTGCCGGCTACCGGCCTGCCCTTCAGGCATGGCTGGCGGCTCCGAGGCTGGAGCGGCGAGTGGATTTTTAAAAAAAAACAAAAAAAACACTGCCTTCCGTGCCACCTGCCTGTTGCACCGGCCACACAGAAGAATAACACCGCGTCCGCCGTCGCCGACAACAACAGCCGCGCGCAATCAATGAAAGTGTCTGGGCGGGAGAGCGACCTTCGCCGCTCTACCGAGAAAAACTTCTTCTACGACTGACTACAACTTTTTTTCTGAAAGGGTAAACTGATGGGTCGAAGATATAAAAGAAGTACAGAACAGTGTACTAAGTGTTAGCAACTGAAAAAAAAATAGGAAGTGCTATTTTTAAACGCGGCTGAGAAAAGACTCGAGGAACTTGTTTCCGTACCGTCGTCGGTGGCGAGGAACGTGGCGTTGTACATGCTGTTCTTCACGAAGGGCGACTCGCGGTCCAGGACTGCCATCGTGGTGACGCGGCCTGTGTTGGTATCGATCCGGAGCCAGTTGGCGGGGTCATGGAGTTTGGAGTACCTGATTGGGAGATACGGTTTTCGTGATTGCGGCTTTTTCATGCTTGTTAACTAGTCGATTATAGACCTTGGAGCCTAATCTTTCAGTCAGGGATTATCTGCAATTAATATTTTTCTCTATAATGAGCGCAGCAGCAGGAAAAGCGCAACATAGCAAAACTTTGAGCTCCTTCTTTTAATTCCCTTTGAGGATGGGGTGCTCTGTGTTTCTGCCTCCTCCGCTTTCCCCAGATAATACGGCACCAACAGAAGACTTCCCTCTGTGCTCCGTACCCCAGGGGCTCCTGATATGCTGCAGCGCGTACCTGATTCTCTGCTGCATGAAGCGGTCGGGGTCGATGGCCGTGAAGATGGTCAGCGAGGTCTCGGCCGACATGCCCTCCTCCAGCCGGATCAGCTTGGGGTTGGGTTCGAAGTAGGGGCTCTCGTTGACGTCCTTCACCCGGATGGACACCGTGGCGGTGGACTGGCGCGGCGAGTGGATGCCGCGGGCCAGCGCGATCTCGTTGGTGGCCACCACCGTCAGCACGTACGTCCTGCTGGTCTCATAGTCGATGGGCTGCAGCCGAGAGACAGACACACACACACACACACACACACACACACACACACACACACACACACACACAACACACACACACACACACACACACACACACACACACACACACACACACACACACACACACACACACACACACACACACACACACACGAGGGAGATAAATAAACGGCGTCACCATGTAAATCAATCCCGGGCAGAGATCATAATCATATTCACAATGCGGCAATCAATGCGATGGGAGAAATTAAAAAAATAAATAACACCCAGGGTTATCGAGCGACGGCAGCGAGCCTAATGCACGCTATTCAGCCCTGCACAGCGGGCACATGACAACGCCTTTGACTGTTTATCCTTGCATGCTTCGTCTTATGCTCAGGGTGCACCGAACCGTCTCCGAGATAACGAGACGGGAGAGCGAGAGGCGCACGGGGGGCTTCCTGGGAGAGGAGGAGGTCGGGGGGGGGGCCCTTACCTTGACGACGGTAACCAGGCCCTCGTTAGTGGTGGGATCGGTGGGCACGGAGAACCTGCCGGTGCTGTCGCCCCCGGTGATTTTGTAAACGGCGTTCCAGGCGGGCGTGTTGGGCTGGTCCTTGTCAGTCACCGTCAGGTTGGCCACGATGACGTTCACGAGGTTCTCGGGCACCTCGCCGAAGAACTGCATGAATAAGCCATGAGACGGGGGAGAGAGAGAGAGCGAGCGCCACAGTTAGGGAGGCACCGCAGCAGGGACAGAGTGGGGACAAAGGGATGCATGTCTGTATTCACACAGAGAGAGGAGGGGAACGAGAGAGAGAGGGGAACGAGAGAGAGAGAGGAGCGGAGAGAGAGAGAGGAGGGGAACGAGAGAGAGAGAGAGAGAACGAGAGAGAACGAGAACGAGAGAGAGCGAGAGCGAGAGTGAGCGCGAGAACGAGAACGAGAGAGAGACGGGAACGAGAGAGAGAACGGGAACGAGAGAGAGGAACGGGAACGAGAGAGAGAGGGAACGAGAGAGAGAGCGAACGAGAGAGGACGGAAGAGAACGGGAACGAGAGAGAGAACGAGAACGAGAACGAGAGAGGGAACGAGAGAGAGAGAACGGGAACGAGAGAGGAGAGGGAACGAGAGAGAGAGAACGGGAACGAGAGAGAGAGGGAACGAGAGAGAGAACGGGAACGAGAGAGAGGGAACGAGAGAGAGAACGGGAACGAGAGAGAGAGGGAACGAGAGAGAGAACGGGAACGAGAACGGGAACGAGAGAGAGAGAACGAGAACGGGAGAACGAGAGAGAGAACGAGAACGGGAACGAGAGAGAGAGAACGAGAACAAGAGAGAGACAGAGACAGAGAGAGACAGAGACAGAGAGAGACAGAGAGAGACAGAGACAGAGAAGAGACAGAGAGAGAGAGACAGAGACAGAGAGAGAGAGAGAGAGAGAGAGAGAGAGAGAGAGAGAGAGAGAGAGAGAGAGAGAGAGAGAGAGAGAGAGAGAGAGAGAGAGAGAGAGAGAGAGAGAGAGAGAGAGAGAGAGAGAGAGAGAGAGACTAAGCCATAAGCACTTCTTTTTGAATACTGAGAACATGAGTCTTTAAAATATTGGCATTCGAAAATGTAATAATAAAATAACGATAGGATTTCGATAGTGCTGTCTGAAAATATAAAGTTTACTTAAGAATATCCGAGTGTTCGTGGGCACTGTAGCATTTTGGAGCGCGTATTGATCGTTATATAACTCGCCCTATGTATGGGTAGTATAATATAGACTGTATAAAGCTGTTGGGGGCGTTGATATTCTTAATGGTATGCAATTTTATTTTACCGAGATCATGGGATGATCCCTAGAAACAAGTATTAAAACTGAATTGCCCAATGTTGGACCATGGGTTTGTGTATAACGACTGCAACTCAAACAAACTCAAACTTACCTCAGAGTAGAAGTTGGCTTGCCGTTTGTCTAGAGCTATTGGATTAAAGCATTACATATCTCTGGTTCTGCTATTTCACTTTAGTTTAAACTATTATACAAAGTTCTACAGAAGGCTCGCTTTACTGATAAAAAATATGTATATTACACTCTTGATTATTTCGAAGTAGAACTGAAAAATGTATTTATTGTCATTGGTTAAGCATTGGATTTAAAATATCGGGTTTCCCCCTTGCATTTTGAAATGGAACATTATACTCCGGAGTTACGTTTATATCCTTGTTCATAGACCAATACTATGGCAAAAATAGCCATTTGGGGTTGAAGCTGAACTATTTCAGCCTTTGCGACTTGTTATCAAAGAATGGACTCTGGACTTGGGCTTGTCTTCAGCGAGTTGAAAGTAGGTCTGGAGTTTCGCTCAAAGAATTCACACTGGGAATACGTGCTTCAAATAAACGCAAAACCTTGCCATGGTGTTTTTAGCCATCATCCCTTGGAATTAACAACAATTTTGCTGTAATTACTTTGTGTTAAAACATAAAAGGTAGGCAATTTTTTTTTCTTTGTCATAAATGTCCTTACCTCCCGACACTAATCAATGAATAAAATACTCTCACAAGAAAATATATATTCAGTGTCTGTGGCTGTCACAGAGATGTAATGAGCATATCCAATCATTTCATTCAGCCTGAATGAATTGATTTGATGGCCTTCCTGTCCGTCTACCTCCCTTACAGCCTACCTGCGCACACCATGCCCGTGCACTCTATGAGCATGACCGGAGGCTTCCACAAGGCTAAGCAGAGCTATTACTAAAGCTAGAACACTCGTCATGTTTTGGGGGGTTTGGTGGGGGGGTGGAAGGAGGTGGGGAGGGGGTGGAGGGAGGCCTGGAGGGAGGGGTGGGATTTATTTCGGTTGGATGCTTCAAAATCTAGCTTACTGGCTGGTTTCTCCAAAGTTGCCTACCCGAGCTTTAATTGGTTTTAGGCATAAGCAGAAATGCAAGCAACATGTCATATATAAATATAGAAGACACATTTTTACCGAATTTGGTTAAGAGTTTGGTCTGTCAGCGGTTATCTCTGAACGCGTTATGGAAGACTGCTTGTTAGTTTATTTTTGGTTATTTAACTTCAATTCAACACAATTCAGGGGTTGAATTAATATGATGGGGGTTGTATTAACATGGTGCAACATCCAGAATCACAATATTCTTTTTAAATTTTCAATTTCTGTTTTTAAAAAGAAATGATAATTATAGGCAGAACCTCTGCTCTTTTCCCTTGCAACTAGCAGTAACCGAAACACATTGCGAGTACTTGCATGCGTCACCATTAGGGGTGTAGATGTTTGTGTGCGCACGTGTGCGTGTGCGTGCGTGCGTGCGTGCGTGCGCGTGTCTGTGTGTCTGTCTGTGTGTGTGTGTGTGCGCGCGTGCGTCTGTGTGTGTGTGTTCTAGTTAAGCAGGGTTTCAACACTTTGCCTGTGGCCCGTTCCTGCAACGCTTGTACAAGTCTTTGGAAAATGCAGGGAAAGCAGAAGAGAGCGAGGGAGTGAGTAGGCGGCGCTGAGCACATATTGACTCGTTAGGGAGTGCGCGGCGGGGCGTCGGAGGGGAGCGCTCCCCCGGACGCGGAGGTCCGTTCCCCTACCGTCTCGGCGGTGAACTCCGGAGGGTTGTCGTTGATGTCCGTGACCCTGATGAGGGCGGTGGCCGTGTTGGAGAGGCCGTACATGGGATTGCCCTCCATGTCGGTGGCTTGGATGATCAGCGTGTACTGCGGCACTTTCTGGAAAGGGTTCAATGGGAAACGGACATCAGGGAAGTGGCGAAACACAACTTTCCCCCCCGTAGTGTAGAAATATGACCTGTAAAACTGTGTTGCAATAATAACATAATAGTGAGTCATCGTGCTGATTCGATTGAAGCCACAGGAAATCACATTCACAATACATTCCCATCTATGCCACGAAACGAGGGAGTGTGCGCGTTACTAAGTGCGTTATCATTTGTATCTCACAGCTCGGATCTGGACAGATGTTGTTAAAAGCTACTCGGGTGATAAATCAGGGACAAGGCAATAGGGGGTGTTGGCTTTCCCGTCAAAAGATAAGTTACCACACAGAAATAAAAAGGCGCCTAATTTTTTTCTTAATTCCAAAGTCACAGCCACGCAATTACTCTAAACAGCGGTACTTAGCGGTGCTTTGTTGTACTCGACTTTAAAAACACCGCCGTTCACGATGAACACCATCGATAACGTGGGTTATGGCGCGAGTGATCGCTGGTCCCAGGGGGAACGTAGAAGGCAAGAGTACGGCGAGCGGAGAGAGGGCGAGCGGTTGTTCAGGAAGTCCTGCAGACTCAGCGCGGACCAATGGGAGGTCAAAACATTTCATGGATAAATCGGCAACCGTTCCCGAAGTACATTACTAATGCTCGTGGGAGCACGTCCGACATGCGGAGGCAGGTCGGACACAAGACGCGGTGCAACGCGTGGACTGCTAGGAATTAAAAAAACGTTCTCTGGCTCCGTGGCTCGTCTGGTGTGCGCGAACGGCTTTAACTCTGACCAGTGCAAGGGGAGCGGGCAGTTGGGGATAAGCCTCAGCAACAAACGACTATCTTACTGACTCTCCCCTGCAGCCTTCAGCCAAATATGTTCAACAAACTCAAATCTATTGCTTAAGGCTTGGCCGTGTTCACTCGAGGTCTGGTAAACGGCTGTTATGTAATCGTCAACATAGCAGCCGTGCTGACACAACTGATATTAATGTGAACTCAAAATGTCAGACAAGAGTGTTTTTTATTAACGCTTTAAAAAGATGAAACAAATGAAACAAGGGAAGAGGAATGGCAGACATGAGATGATCGATTGACGGACAATCGTTGAGAAAAATGAAGCCCACCTCTCGGTCAAGACCGGCTGCCACTGTGATGATGCCCCCTGTCTTGTTGTTGATGGTGAACATGTTGGAGGAAGGGCTCTCAGGATTCTGGGAGAGGATCTTGTAGCGCAGCATTCCGTTGGCCGTCTTGCTGTCGTCCTTGTCCACCGAGGTGACGGTCATGACAAACGTGCCTGTGTGTTAAGACGATGGGTTAGTTGTGCACACAACACATCGTCACATGAAGTGCAGTCAGAGGTGCATTGTTGAGCTAAGCAATGTAAACACAAAATGTGCCCAATCCTTCACATCCCTTCCTCGTGGGAACCAATTTCTTGACAGGCGGGTCAGGTAAACAAGGAGTGCAATAAGAGTGCGTTTGGATGTGTGTGACATAGCCCAGTGGTGCGTAGAGCGCTATCGGTTGCTTCTTGGTGGAGGTCTGGTGTCTGGTCTCGTCTGGGATCTTACCGGGCTTGGACCCCTCGGATACGGAGCCGTTCCACAGCTGGTGCTCAAACTCGGGCCGGTTGTCGTTCATGTCGATGACGTTGATGATGATGTCGATGGGGTTCTCCACCTGGTTCCCGTTCAGGTCCACCGCATGGGCCCTCAGCTGAACACATCAAAACGCACATAGTCCCAACACATCAATGACGAACGGGGAATTTACACACACACACACACACACACATATATACATATACACACACACACACACACACACACACACACACACACACACACACACACACACACACACACACACACACACACACACACACACACACACACACACACACACACACACACACACACACACACACACACACACACACACACACACACATATATATAAAAAGCTCCTTTTTCGACTGAAAAAAAAACTCCTGAAATGTCTCGTAATGAACCCGTTAAATACTCAGACAACTTGGTGTCAGACTGCAACCCTTGTCCACACTAACCCGGGTAAATCTACAAACGCATAAATATTTATCCGTTTAGCCCTTCCGTCCACACTAAAACTGAGAATTCCGACACTGAAAATGATGCTTTTTCGAAAACGATCGCTGAGGTGGATACAACTCGACATATTTGCACAAACATATTCGTTGTCGCCGGAGGCGAGCGCTGTACTTGATGTTCTTCAGCGATGGTAAAAAAAACCTGAAAGACGACAGTTGAAACCGTACTTGGAGCGGCGTTTCTGGACAAGACCCGGTCGAAAATGGTTAACCATCTGATCAACTGTAAATATCAGCTGATCGCGCGCCTGTAATCTAGACAGAGAGGCGTGGCGGAGTTACGTAACCATGAGAACAACTGTTTGTCAAAATGCAAAACATTCCGAAAACGATACTGTGGACGGAGACCATTTTCATTGTGGATGTGCGTTCTTACATTTACCCGGGTTAGTGTGGATGGGGCCTGAATTTCAATTTGCTTGGTTGCAAAGGCTGTGGAACATCTGCCGAATACTACAGAAAATGCCATCGGATTGCTCCGGACTCGCCTTTTCTGCGGCTTCATCGAATCTGTTTGTTGTGTACGTTTGCGTGAGTGTGTGGCTCGCGTGTCCTGGCTTGTGTGTATAAACACTGGCTCCGATTGGCTACCATGAAACATGCCTTAGCTAATCCTAATCGCTTATCTCGTTGTTAACCCACAGTCTCCTCACTAGCTGTTTGTGTTTGGAGCCAGGGGTGCGTTCGGATTACGCAGTTTATTCAATCAATTCATAGTAACGCAATGCATTTATCGTACAGTAACGGTGTTGGAACGACGGAAATAGTGATTAGTTAGATTACCCTGTTACTGAAAAAATAACGGCGTTACCTAACGTCGTTCTTTTAAAAGGCGTTATTACCAACACTGGTCCCTTTATAGTGTTCATGATATAGTGCACTATATAGGGAACGAACAAACAAGAATTCGGCCACTACGCTGAACATTTCTAAACGTCATTTGCGTCAGTAAATGACGCAAACCGGGCACTCACGAGGAAAGCGGGAGGTTGTATTGATGTTGAATGTTACATTTCCTTGATAAAGGTTTTTTTTAATTCATTTTGAATGTTCCATTTTCTATGTTAAATCCCAAATAAATAAATTTCTATGTTAAATCCCAAATAAACGAAAGCCTCTGGCTTTCGTTTAGAAGCCCGAGGCTCCCGTATACCACAATGCAATGCAGGTATATCGGAGCCTCCGGCTTCAGTAACATGTAGGGAACATTTGTGTGTACACTCAAATTGTTGGTGCATGATATATAGTGCATGAAACTAACCACTGAGAATTCTAAAACCACAAACAAAATGGCGAGCACCCTATATAGTGCACTATATGCGTGATAGGGAGCGATTTCGAACACAGCTAGGGTCTCTGGGCCACGAGGCAGCCTTGAGCACATGCCAATGGGCAGGAATGGAAAAAAGCGAGACCAAAGAGAAAAAGCCTACCGCTTAAAAAAAGCGGGATAAAAGAGGATTGATCCAACTCTCGACAATTCCCTCCAGGCCATCGTTTCAGACTCACGTGGAAGCTGTGGATGTGCTCTCTGTCCAGGGGCTTGGTGACCGACAGCTCTCCAGAGATGGGGTTGATGATGAAGATACTGGTGGGGGGCTGGTCGGCGCCAGGGCCCGTCACACTGTACCTCAGGGAGCGGCTCTTATCGTTGTCCGATCGGATCTGTGAGGGAGGGGGGGGGGCACATTGTCAGTGCCGGTCAACAGGGAAATCTGCTGAGGTCAAACTTTAAACCGATCGCTGTATCGAACGCAGCAAACTAGACGGTAACGAGAATCATTGGAAGAGGAGGAGTGCAGTGTAAAATGCAGTGAGTGAGCACACTGTGTATTATCTAAGCCGCGCGTTGGCCCAGCCTAAGACGTCGATCCGGTTAACCGTGTGAGATCAAAAGCGCTTTGTGATCCGGGGGCCCCTCCTGTTTCCAGGGAGAACACACACGCGGCGGTGTTCTTACCCGGACAAGCTCCTGCGGGAATGGACCGCGTGAGTTCTCCGCCACGTTGATTGGGGGGATGACCCAGTCTCTCTTCATGCGTTTCAGCGGGCTGTCTGCGTTCCGCCGGGGGAACACGATTTCCTTCAGGCCCCGGGACTCGCCTGGAGGGTCAGAGGCCTGGAGAGAGAGGAGAGGACATGCCTTGAATAACCTCTAAAAAGTGTCTTAAAAAACACCCATGTGGGAGTAGCCTGGGAGTGGTGGGGCTTCAAAAACAAAAAAGGGGGTGTGGATTTAAAAACCGGGGGAAATGCGAGCGGTGATGAGGTCAGCATAGTTCTGAAAGGCAACGAGCCGTCCCTCTTCCATCTCGCATGAGCGACTGCGTTATTGCAGCGCTCGGGACTGAACTCCACCCAGCATATCCCTAAACGTGGTTAGCTACGCTCTGCTGCTTCTCTGCTTGTGTAACAACATCATGTAGTTAAAGGGGGGTTACTGCTTGTTATACACACATCCAGACATATCCGGCTTTCTGTTTTATTTGAGTGTTGGGGGGGGGGGGGGGGGGGGTACAAGGAGGAAGCGAGCAAGCGAGAGTGGGCTCTGAATACATATTGACACGGTGGGATCGGATGCAGAGCTGGGGCTCTTTAGAGGACAGCTCTCCCTGGACGAGGAGTAAGAGTCCGTACCGTGTCTGCTGGCTTCCCGGTGTCCCCGACGACCCGGATGACGGCGGTGGCCGTGTCGGTGAGGCCGTGGCCCTCCATGTCCGCGACCTCGATGATCAGCGTGTACTGCGGCACTTCCTGGAAAGGGTTGGAAGGAAGAGATCATATGACTACAACCAAAAAACAAATGTTTTTTTTTAAGTTTGACTAATGCCAGTGATTTCGGACCTCTTCATATGCAAACGGTGAAAAGTAGAAAAATGCATATGAACTGGCTGAACAAAGAATTGCAACGCCCCCTTTAAACACAAAACACTGGAAAGCGTGTTTTTGTGCAACCAAAATAACAGCGTTATTGAAATAATAGCTAGCAAGAATACTAAATACTAAATATATTTATTTTAATTGCCTACATTATTTTTTCTATTTGAAATAGTCTATTTAAAGAACAGAATCCCAGGTACCCCCTGCAGTACCCTCCACTACCAACGGTGGTACGCGTACCACTGGTTGAACAACCTGCCCTATGCTACTAACCTATACTACCCTTCACATCACCACTACGTTGCACTCACCACATGAGAACTATGATAATCCATCTAGTGTCTTCCAAGTAACAAAAAATGACATTCATGTCTGATGATGTCTTCTTTCTGTATTCTGCAATGCAAGTGAGTATGTGTCTGTATGTCTAAGTGTGGAGGAGAGAGGAAGGGGGGGCAAAACATCATTTGAATCCCACGCCTCAGACCTGGAGCTAAAGGTAAGGTATGTTGAAAAGGTGACAGAGCAGATGCTAGGTTAACAGGAAACCGATGAGTCATTGGCAAATAGAGAGACTAAAGTAGAAGCCCCATAGGGCACAGAAAAGCCGTTTGATTTCATCATGACCGCACCAACTGCCGCAATATTTGTAAATGCATCAAGTTCTTTTAACGTTTTATATTTTTCCCGGGTTCAGGGGGAGGTTTGTGTTACCTGACAATGCAATGCAATCTAACAAGACTGATATTAATGTGAATTTAATTAGTTTGACAGGCTGCATGTGCTGAATTTAAAAAAGAGAAACAGGAGGGAGAGACAAAGTGAAAGTAAAGCCTTTAAAAGTAAGAGATGAACCTACCTTTAGGCCAACGTCTCCGGCGAGTGTGATGTTTCCCGTCAGGCTGTTGATGGTGAACATGTCTGACGGACTGGCGGGACTCTGGGACTGGATCTTGTAACGCAGCAGTGCGTTGGCTGTCTTTGGGTCATCCCTGTCGTGCGCGAGTACGGCCATAACAAATGTGCCTGCGATGGAATGAAAGAAAAGCAAAAGGCAAGAGACGCATGTCTTTTAGTCAGCTGCATTTGTGTTCTCGTAGTTCGGTACTGAATTGCATTGTGTTCTTTGTAAAAAAAATAAATAACCAATCAAATTACATTGGCAATGTAAAGTACACGTGTAAAGACCACATTTAAAGAGTTCTCCTGTGCTACTTTACACAACACTACCCTTTCTCATCCGTTTATCAATAGCATCAGTTAGATAGATAACAGTAGGGCAAATAAACAAAATGGCCACCCAATTAAAAGGGTACTATGCTCTAGTGTCGCATTGCTGCCCGCATTGTGCTGGAGTTTTTAAGCTGGTGCAGTCGGAGGGTAAGCACGGGTCTCTAGGGTACTTACCAGGCCTGGATGCCTTGGAGACGTTGCCGTTCCAGGTCTGATGTTCGAAACGTGGCTTGTTGTCGTTCATGTCGATGACGTGGATTAGGAGGTCCATGGGGTCCTCCGTTGGGCGTCCGTTCAGGTCCTCTACGTGTGCCCTAAGCTATAACCAAAATATAAACCCATGAAAGGCAGGCGAAATGGATCCCCGTTGTGTTTGTGCATCTCTCGGAAAAAGGCCCACACGTGGCCTGATCTTTAGAGTTAGATAAAATGAAAAGAAAAACACATTTCATTTCATTTCCAGACACCTCTCTCACAAAATCAACAGCGCTCCTCAAAAGGTCTCATATCGGATCCCTTCAATACTCAGACCGGTAAGTCAGAGCTGTCAGACTTCCACCTCCGTTCACCGACCCACCCACCCCTCCACCCACGCCTCCACCCTATCACTTCAGGGCTCAGGGGATGAGTGGGCCTGCGGGGCAGCCCTCGGTGCATGTCAATGGGCAGGGAATGGGAAAAGCAGCGGCAAAAGAGAAGGAGCATTCCCCTTGACACAAGGAATAACACAAGAAAATAAAAAAAAAAGACATAAAACACACTTTCTATTCTCTGTTTCCTTTCACACTTACGTGGTAGGCGGCGGTTTGCTCTCGGTCCAGGGGCTGGACGAGAAATAGCATGCCGGAGATGGGGTCGACGATGAAGACGCCGACGGGCGCCTGGTCGGCACCGGGACCCGTCACGCTGTACTTCAGGGAGCTCGGGCCGTCGCCGTCTGATCGGATCTGTGGGGGCGAGCACGTCTTCAGTGTTGGGCATCGGATAAATTCACAACTGTGAGTATCTACAACTGCAGCGAGATATATTTGATGAGAGGATTCCGGTGTGAATAGATGGGAGTGCAGGAAGCCTCAGTAGTTTTCCAATGTAGTTCAACATGTCGGCCCTTTGTGGATCTACCCCCCCCCCCCCCTATGTTTACAGCGAGAACACATTGCCATTGTGCCAACACACACACACCTGACTTCCTATACTGACTCAAGAGGGCTTGCTCGTGCAGACTGTGCTATGACCAGGTGGGATGTGTTGGGGGATGAATAGAAGGGGGGGGGGGGGGAAGAAGAACTCAACCTCCCAATTCCAGGCCTTTGGTGAAGTGCTGTAAATGAAGTGCTATTTTGTTGGACAAAAGCAAGACAAAAGTATGGGCCTGGTGAAACACTATTGCCTATGGAGTGGGAGGACTGAGCGAACTGAGTGAGTGAGTGAGTGAGTGAGTGAGTGAGTGAGTGAGTGAGTGAGTGAGTGAGTGAGTGAGTGAGTGAGTGAGTGAGTGAGTGAGTGAGTGAGTGAGTGAGTGAGTGAGTGAGTGAGTGAGTGAGTGAGTGAGTGAGTGTGCGTTTGTGTGAGTGTATTTGCGCGTTGTTGCAAGTGTGTGGCCGTACTTGTGCGCGGTCATACTTCAGTACAGCACAACATTTACCTGCTTCTCTGCGTGTTTGTGTGGGCGTGCACACATGCATGCGTGTGTGCCGTGTGTATGTGGTGGTCTCACCATGACAATCTCCATGGGGTACGGCCCTCGCTGGTTCTCCTGGATGTTGATTGGTGGCAAGACCCAGCTTCTCTTTGTGCGTTTGTACGGGGTGTCAGCGTTCTGCGAGGGGACCACCGCTTCCTCCAAGCCCGGCGACGCGTCTTGAGGGTCGGCCGCTTTCTGGACCTGAGGGAGGGGCTGACGTGTAAATAAATGGGTAAAACACAGCCAGGACGTGCGGTCTGGCAGGGGAACACCTCAAAATAAAATGGGGTGTGGATTCGATAGGACAGGGAAATGAAAGCAGGGATAGTGAGCCAGCCTTTTTCAACACACACACGAGTGACTTCCAGCAATGCCACTGAAGCCGTGCACCTACATTGAAATGCTGGTCATGTGACAGAGCCTCACAACGTTGATAGCATATCGTGTGTCCAAACTGGCCATGATGTGGCAGCCCTTCCTGGTTTTATGAGACTTTTAAACATCAAAAGCACCAGGGCCATCTTCGTAATGCTTCACGCGAAGCTTTCCGTTGTGTACCTACCTCTGTTCGAAGGATTTCGATTCTGTAATACGTCAAGACTCCATATAGGTTATACGGAGAACCGATATATTTTTTTAACCAAAGTTTGGAAGCCTTGCGTTTCTCTTTCTGCATTTTAAATCTCTTTGTACCTCGCAGCCCAGGATATTTCAACCCATGGCTGTTTGATGTTTATGTTTTTTCGTTTCAAGACTGCTTCGAAATGGTTCGAGCGTCGCGGTGACCTAGGCCGTGAGCGGCATTCATCGCTAATTTTTTATTTATTTTTTAAAAAAAGTAGCCCTCCTCACATCTCCTAACAGAGCACGCCCACGCCGACACACTGGCGGCGGCCATAACGGGGCATCCAGGCTCCCCCCTTCGGCTGTAATGAATGAGATTTGAAACAAAAGAGGATGGTACCTGCGACGAGCCAGACAGAAGAGCGCCCAGATGGCTCAAATTGCCTATACCGCCGCTCCAGAAGCGGGGAAAGACTGAAGTAATGCCAGCAAAAGTTAAAATAACCTTGAACGAGACAAGGCGGGGAGGGACGGCTAAACAGCGAGGAAACAATACGCAGACACTTGTCAAAGTCAATAAATGACAGCTGTAATTCCACACCGGGCGACTGAGCCATTCTGGGGGCCCCCGCCCCCGCGCTCCCCCCCCAACACACCAAGCCCCCAACCCATCCTTCTGTTCCTTCAGTTTTAACCATTAGGCTAAATCTTTTGATTGGTTACAAAGTCGCTGAAGTCTTTGCAGTGCAAACACAGAAATTAATTACTGCTTATCCACCTTACGATGCTACCCATATGCCGGGCCACCAACCCCCCCCCCCCCCCCCCCCCCACACACACACACACACACACACACACACACCCCAGCCGCCACCACGGAGATCGGGGGAGCCGTCGGGAGGGCTCTTCACTAATCATGTTTGCAATCCGATTACACCGCGTTCGCACATTTGAAATGCAGAGAGGCGGGCGAAGCGATAGATAGGGGGCCGGGGCACGTTTCAGAAATATCTATTACGCCATTAAAACGAGGCATGTGTGCGAGAGCAGTAATTAATCGCGACCCCGCGTGTGGAATGATGAATCTCGCTTCCACCCCGGCTCTGCGACTTGGAGGTCTGTCGGAGACCGCCCCTCAAAAAGTTTGATAGCCCGCCGCAACCTCCATCCAACGTCAGCCTGGCTACATCGCCGCGGCCGCCGACGGAGTGCTAATGCCTCGGTGTGAATCTGCGCTGGCGAGATTGAGTGGGATGGGGGTCGTTTGCATGTGCACGGACATCTGGGGTTCCCTTTTCCTCAGGTTCAGAGTGATTACCCCCAAACAGGCCTACTGTGCGCTCCTTTTGGGTGTGCAGCCCCATCATATGGAGTAGCCCTTTCTCGGATGCGGAGGGATGGATTCCAGGGGGAATGCTGCTGAAGTTAAAGTCGCTTTAGGGCGTGTGCGATGGTAGATGGCGTCACACTGATGTTTAATGAGGGCCTTGTTTGCTTGCCATTGATTAAAATGTTTCCCCAGGGTTGACGAGTTTGCAGCACTAATAAAGGAACGAAAAAAAAAAAACATTCTAATCACTGATGTGATTAGGAGATGCGTGATGATTCATGACAATAATTGTGCTGGGAGAAAGATAACTGCCTATGACCTCGTCAACTTAGCCGGATAGAGAGGGAGAGTCAAATCCTGATTTCATTACAAACCAATCAGGGCCAAGCCGACCGCTCTCTTGTCCGCAGATACACGTACAAGAATCGATTTGATTATTATTTTTTTTTTAACCAACTAAAACTATCGTGGGCACAATGCCGTTTTCCTACATTATTTATGTGAGGTTTAGATTAAAGTGTGGCTGAAACTATTGCCTGCCAATGTTTATCTCTTTTTTAAGACGCAGTGCGTTTCCCTAACTGAGAAGATACCGGTGACTAATGGTGTCATTAAAACCACATAGCTGCTCGGACTCGGGTATATTCAACATATGTCACAAGGAAGAAAAAGGGTTGATTTTTTTAGAAAAGTCCGGCTTTCATCACTCCCTGCTACCAGATTCACTCAAACCCGGAACGATTATCGCACACTGTGCACTACGTAAACAGGCATAACCGTCGGCATGGACACGTCGCTTGGAACGGGATAAAAAAAACAAACACCTTAATGAGATTGCCCAGCATGTAGCGTATATTGAAGTAGCCCGCGGTGCCGTTCATTTCACAACAGTTTGGCTGGAGATGATAGGCACGGCACGAGTTCTTCGTAAAACAAGCAATGTTATTGTACTAAGGGGATGTTCATTAAGACATGAGAGAGACCCTAATCTGGGATCTCACAGCCATGATTGCTATCCCATGCTCACAAAGCTTTGCTTATAGGGGCATGGATAAAAAAAATTAAAAAAAGCACGAGGACATGCTAATGCCTAAACACCAGATGACTAAACAAACGCCTCCAGTGGAAACAGGTTTGTAGCGGCGGCGGCCTAACCCAAAGGCAGATGCTCTGCGTGGGACCGGGGTCAGCGGCAGCGGGCTGGGGGCCCTTCTGGTTGCCGTGTTTGGGCTTTGTTTTTAGGTGAGAAGGCAATAACCGTGTGAGCACCAGTCAGGCTTGGTGAAATCAACTTTATGGGGCGGGCTTGTTTTTGCATCTGCGCTTTGCTAACCACTGACCGTGATGAGTATATGTTTGTGCCCCTAGTAAAACGACACATTAAGTTTTAATTAGCGAGCATCCATCCAGTCTCCCGGAACACCTGCTACAATTTAGAGAGCGAGTCATGTGCGAATGTGCTGTGCGGCTAATAAGCGAAAGTTATTTGACGCGCGGGGCAGAATTGATTACGCCACGCTCCTACGCCAGGAACACAAGTCGAGACAATCAACAAGGAGGATTTGATTGTTGTGGTGGTTCTGTCGCCAGGGGCGGGGGGGAGGTTTGGATGGGATGGAGGAAAGGAGTGCCCACACACCTGGTGCGTACGAGGCGTCAGCTGGATCTTGGTCTCCCAGCGCTGGTCGGTGGCGGCGCGGCTGGCCGTGATCACGAGCGGCGCCGGCCGGTGCTCGGCGATCCGGAGGCGTCTGGTGGCGTAGATCACGCCGTCCGCCTCTATCCGGAAGCTGTCCGGCCGGCTGCTCTCCAAGGTGACCGCGTCGTCGCCGCCGCAATCCTCGAAAATCACTGCAGAGACATCGGAGAGAGGGGATTGAGGAGGATGAAACGGAAAGACGTCTGGGGGAAGTCAAAGAACATTTAGGATAACCTGACAGCTTAAGAGCGAGATCAAGAAGGTTTGTAATAGAAACGCGAGAGCGACTGATTATTATGTTTTTGAAACAGACCGAAACAATGGAAACAGAGACGGACAGATATTTGGACAGACAGTCGGACCGTCATTCGGACAGACAATCGGACAGACCTCCTGGTCTGAGCTACAGTTCACTCCACGGTGCCTCTTTAAACAGTCCACCACGCTTCTTCTCACTCATACATTATTCACTTCAGGCTGAGCCTCAGAGGTATGTCCCAAAAAAAAAAAAAGAAACACAAGGAAAAAAGATGAAGAGAGAAGGAGCGATAACAACGATGAGAAAAATGGGTCTCTCTGGAGCGGTTTCAGAAGCCCATTAAATACCAAAACATTCCATTTAAAACCCTGACGAGGCCAAATGTTGTTTTCTGGGGCAAAGAGAAATCACCGGGTGAAGCCCTTTGCTGGAAGCCAACCTCAAAGACACGGCGAGAGAGATCCCTTGTGCCACACTGGGCCGGGTGTGTCTTACAAGATCCCTTCCCCGGTGGCGTACCCCGAGATTTCCTTCGCAGAGGGCTACCAATCGTCCCATCCACGGGAGGCTCGGTACTTGATGTTTGTTGTAGCAGCATGCACACACGCACCAAATACAGACATGAAGCATCTTACACATACACATACACACAGTGGGGGAGTTCAAGCAGTCCCCGAGCGCCACAGTGGCACGAGTACAACACAGGTTCGTGTTACAGGTGAGTGACAGTACAGCACTGACAGCTCATGTCGCACAACACAGCAAGCACACACACACACCCCTCCTCAAAGGACAGAACACAAACAGACTATACCTTAGAGCATCTACATCTCGTACCTTTACCCGAATACATTTCCCTGACCGCCACCCTTCTCTCTCTCTTCCCCCCCCCCCAACTCCCCCGCCCACACCATCTCCAGCTTTCGCTCTGAAGACACACAGATTTCCCACCTTGCCTGGTGTTCAAAGCGCACACACACACACACACACACACACACACACACACACTTGCACGGTAAAGTTTCCTGCGAGCCTCGAAAGATGTGAACGCTGAGACACTGGGCTTCACGCCGGCGCCACGACTGCGGGTGCCGCATTGAATTATTGAAGCAGACGTGGAATTACTTAATAAAAGCCTTGGAGGAGGCTACCTAATCTTCCTTTGTTCCGCTACCATGGGGACAGGGGGACGTGTTTCGCAGCGCCACGGCAACCGGGCCCCTCCTTTGGGGTGGGTGGTGGTGGTGGGGGGGGGGGGGGCAGTGCAGGGGCCGCTACCTGCCCCATCCAGAGCCGGGAGGAACTTAAAAGGATTAACCTCGGGGCCAATTTATTTGGGGATGCTGATAAGGAGGCAGACAATGATAAAACTTCAAACCCCCGTGCACGTGCAGGGAATACACAAACAGGTGTGTGCTCGCAGCAGAGCCACACGGTGGATAAACATGTGTACGGCTTGCTATTACCCGTGCTCGCGAACAGCGACCCTGGCCAGGCGTGTTTATGAACGGGCGAGACTCCGACGAAATGCACTTTCCCTGTGGTTGTTTTTTGGTCTTTTATTCTTTTGTGTGCATGGGGGATCATGAGACACAATGTGTTTGGCCAACATGGCAGGAAAGGGCCTATCGATTCCGCCCCTGACAGGGGACCGTTATAAAAGCCATGAATATTGGTAGGATAAAAAAAAAAAAATTGGTCCAGAGAAAAATGTTTCTTTCCTTCCAATGTACAGAGAAATGGAGAGAGAGGCAGAGAGAGGGGGCGAGAGACGGCTTGACGGCTTGACAACACTGCATTTGAAAATAAAACACTTAAAACATCCTAATATATTCATCACAATGAATAAAAATACAATCTTGTCCTAATTTATCAAGCCTCAGCAGAAGGACCAAAAAAAACACCTTATACATGGACAAGGCTGGCGTCTCATTTCCGGCTTTAAAAGTAACATTTAGATCAAAAAACGAAAGAAACTAGTTTGATTTAAAAAAAAAAAAGATATTTCCACGGCGGACGACTCCAGCGAGGGGAAGCATGATTCATCTGACCATCAGCAGGGCTAACGGCTAGCAATTAAGCATTTAACTGCCAAAAGGTTCCCCCAAAACAAACTGCTCTAATAGTGCTGCTGAACTTCACTTTGAGTCGACCACCCCCTGCCTCTTCTATCCCTGTACAAGCACCCTTAACCAATAAGCTGTGCTTCTTATCTGGTGGAGAGAGGGGGGGGGGGGGGGGGCTTGGTCGACTTCAGGAATCCAGGTGACCTTCACTCCAGGGCAGAAGACGTTGCCTTGAAGCAGGGCTAACTATAAGTTTGAGGTATTCTGGCAAGCACCGCCACCCCCAAGTCAGCATATCAGGGGAGGAATACCAAGTACTGTTCAATACCTACCACACACACACACACACACACACAAACACTCTATAGATTTAACACGTCTCACAAAGTTCAAGGTGAGGAAGGGATTCGTACCGGCTCCATCAAGGATGTTGGGGATTATGGTTTGAGTCATGTGTGCTACAGTGTAAACATGAGTACTTTGTGCTGTGGACCTTTTGGCTTTGTGAATGACATGAGTCTACCTCCTGGTTGGTAGTAAAGCAACCCCATCCATTCACCTGCATCAAAAACGAATCGTCTCATTATTTAATGTGACATTAGAAGTGTGGAGCAAATAATGAATAAATGATTAAATGAAAGTAAGACACCTTATTTGTTTTGCCTCCCGTTTTAACCGGTATAGTCCCCAGGGTCAATAAAGGCATCTCCATCCATTAGAATAATTACATAACTCAATATTTGTTCAAATTGGCAGGCCCAAGATGGAAGGACAATTGAGAGCTCAAATTAAATCACATCTGAATTAAATTTCCACCCTGCTTTATTGAAAACCGTCAGCCAAACACACAAACCAAATAAGGCCATTGCCCAAACATAAAATAAAACCATGAGATTGTTGTCAGTCCAGTTTAATTTGACATGGGCTTCATCGCTGAACTGACGATTCCACAACATCATTCCACCAAAATGCCCCTTCCAAAGTCCCTGACAAATAGGCCTGGCATTTCTATGATCCATGCTGCTGGTATATTTGGCCTCGCTTCATCGCCAAATGTGCGTTTGCCACAGCGCACGCACGTGCTATGGCGGTTTGCAGCATTTGCCTTGGGAGCCTATGTGGGCCAAAGCCCTCTCGGAGCCCAGCTTCGGCTCTTTAGCAATCCCTGAGATTGGGCCAGCGCCTCGACACCTCTGGGGAGGCTCCGCGACCGTCAGCCGCCGTGGTAATTGTTGCACCAACTCCCGGCAGGAAGCGACGTTTTCAATGATAATGAATGGGGGGGATGTGCGGCGTGCGTTTGTTCATTTATCACAGCCGGTCAGGAGGCTCAGGAAGGCCCCGGCAGAATGTATGGCAGAGCGCTGCGGAGAGAGAGGAAAAAAAAAAAAAAAAAAACCTGGAAGATGCGTGAGCCAACTGTATCTAGATGCACGGGCTCCCAAGAGGAACCGGGGTAAGAGGAGTCTCTGCTGCCGGGCCCCTATACGACATGTCGTCATGGACACAAAGATAAAAGCCTTTGGTTTGGACAGAAACGCCGATGCAGCATGGGGGCTGCTGGGGGGGGGAGGGGGGTGAAAAGAGAGGCAGAAGGGGAAAAAACAAGGCTGTCAGCGAAAACGGGCGCCCCAACTAAAGCCCCACACCGGGGCGCAAAATTACCTCCGATTCAATGATCCCATTCAACTGCCCTCAGCCCCCCCACCAGCAAGCTTCACAAAAGCCCAAACTAACCTCTCCAAAGTGCCCCCCTATTGTCTGCTCCAGCACGTGATCACTCCAACTCAGACAAACCAACCCCGCCACACACACACACACACACACACACACACACACACACACCACACACACACACACACACACACACACACACACACACACACACACACACACACACACACACACACACACACACACACACACACACACACACACACACACACACACAAAGAGACAGAGAGAGAAATTGTGATGTTGTGAAAATGCTAGCGGTTCTACTGGTGTTGCGCATGCCTGCCAGCATGCACACTGTGGGGGAGCAGACAGAGTGCCCCTCCGTGTGTCATGCGTGATAATAACGACAATCACAAGAAACCCGGAGGATACTGAGAAAACTCTATAATTTGAAAGGCATTGGTAAATTGAGTAAATAATTGAATTTTGATGTGAACAGAAACTAGTAGAACATTTTCTCTAATAAATATTGGAAAGAGATTTACAAATATTGTTTACAAGACTGACATTCTACTTCAGAAGAAAAATGTGCCAATAGATTGTTGCATATGCAATACAAAAGATTAACGATTTTTCATAAAGCCTTACATAAAAACTTAGCAAGCCCTCTTTCATACATAGATTGGTATATAGGTTCATTGTATTGCATTTAATGTTTAATCTGCCCACTACTATTAACTGTTTTTTATACCTTCAAGCTACGTTAATATGAACGCTTTATTTCTCACAGAATCTACCCATTTGTCATTTTGAAATGAAGCCTTTGACAACTGAAGCATTCCATAAGAGGTGTTTCATCAGTAGCTGTGGAGAAATGCTAACCAGGGCAAATGACCCAGGTGGCTTTCCCCTTGGGCAGGCGGTAAAACACCCTCCCCTGACGAAATGCATTATTCACAAGCTATGTTCCGGATAGGATGTATACAGTGACCCCATGCTGAGACCCCTAGCCCACCCCAACCCTCACAGAGGATGAGATAGAGCAGTGCTCGGTCTGAGACACCCATCTCCTCCCCTATGTTTATAAGAACCTCTTATGTTCCACCCGAAGTCTAGCTGGCCCTTCAGATTTCAACTGAAAGCACACCAATGTTGAAATGTCCAGCTGTGTTGAATAATAGGTCACACTCCAACTATGAAGAATTATCTTGTCAAACATATTCTTACTTTTCCCGGCACATCTTATTATTAAGTTAACAGTAAAGCCTAAGAAATATCATGCTCATGCTAAAATATTATAGCCAAACGCTGCAAGAGCTAACCAACGATTGCAGTGACCCATGCCCATGTACACAACATGTCGAGTTGACATACTTTTGGGTCATGTCTCCTTTCTAAAGCAGTTGCTTCTATTAATGAGGAGAGAACAGAGCAGTGCTGTAGCTCATTGACATTGATTGTCATAATGTCAACAACATGGAGCTACTGATATAAAAGACATACACCACTGAGCCACAGTTTGACGATTCCATCTCAGCGTTGGAAGTTTGGCTATCTTGATAAAGCAATAATAATTCATTTGACAAGGGATTTCGAACAAGGGACTGAGTAAGCTGGTATCTTTAACAATTTCAAATACAAGTTGTTAAAATGACATAAGACCATTACTATGATAAACAATTTAAATATTGCTTATTATCAACAACCGAAATCTCAAATACATTGGCAGGAAGCAAGTATCAACACTATTGTATTCAAAGACAAATAAGTTAAGTAATGTACCTTGTGCAGGTTACTTATCTACAAGAAGTATATTACAAATGTAAACAGGAACCATGCAGTTGGAGAGAGAACCCTCATAGCTATTAGCATACAGTGGCATGGCATTGTGTGCGTGTCATGGATAGGAACAAAATAATGGATGGCAACAAAAGGAAGTTGCATTAGCATTCACTCCAGCAGTCTCCCAACTAAGGAAAGCACAGAGCTGAACTCTACCTGCTGGGTCTCATCGTGGTAACAGCAGACTAATAACCGGGTTCAAGCATTACCTCTAGAAGAGCCTAAGTGTTTCCCCTATGATTCCTGCCAGCGGCTGTTGTGAGGTGTGTGTGAGGTGCAGTATTTTGATCGTGCGTGTGGACGGTGCTGATGCACGTGGTCACTGATTCAAGGAGTGCACGAGTGCATTGGAACATAAATGGCCTCAAACAAAAGTATAACTATATAACGTAACATCAAATAGCATGCGAGCGCATTATTGGCACAGGTACATTTCTCTGTGCATTATTCTTAGCACACTGTTTCAGACTGCAGTTTGTAGCTATCCTGTAATCTGGGTTTCATAATACTGATGCCTCTGTCTGCTCTACACAATCATATATGGAGGCATTCTACATTCTATTATTGAGTCACTTTTTCTCTTTATGCTTCCTACGTTTAGTCTACAGCCTGTTCTTTATTCTTCTATGGCAGAGCACTATTTTGTCGTCAGTTTTTTCTACAATATTTCTCGTCCAACAGTTATGACAATGTAACATTGAGGGGGTGCAGTAAGAGGTATCTGTGATCCATACATTTTAAATCAAACATAGCATATTCGGGGAAAAAAATAAATTATATATATATATATATATATGTTTTTTTTTTTTGCCATGGCTGATGGCTGCAGAGACACTAGCCATCCAGTAGTGGCACCACTGTGTCATTGCTGAATGTAGGGGAAACCATGCTCACTCTGGGAGCCCAATGCCTTGTCAAGAACCAAAGGAAGCATGATGACAGTGTCTTTTATTTTAATATATGTATAAACACGCTAACATTAGCAGATATTCCCTCAAGACTATTTCTAGCCATAGGTGATGTACAGCACATCAGAACGAATCGAGGGCCTTTGTTGGCTAAATTAAATAATTCTGTGTTTTCCAGAGCAATGACAGCCTTGCATTGTGTGGATTACTGTGTCACTGGAGCCAAGGGCTGATAAGACTAAGCTACATCCTTCAGCAGTTATCAGCGCATAGCTACCGGGATTTTGCTCTGTGAGCTATCAAGACGAGCGGCCTGATACTGGGGCTTTAGCGGGGTATTAAACTGACCACATTAACAGGATGTCAACTCCTCTCCAACTCTCTTCATGGTGCCTTTCAGCTTTAAGCCTCGCTAGTCCCGTGCATTGAAACAGGTGAGGTTTATCGTCCGCAGGGTGTGACTGCAAATACACTGAACATAAAAAGGAGCTAGCTTGAGTTGACCAAGTCCTTCTGAATCTTAATCAACGTTATTAGCAATGAGGTGGTGAACTTCATGTCCATTACATCAGTCCTTTAGCCCTGGCATGAAAGGTCAGAGGTTTTTAATTGCTCTGCATCTCCTTATGCACTGCCTGGTGACCTGCACACCTCGCTTCTTCCAAAGCGGTTACGGCCTTCGCACCGAGAGACGGGCTCGGGCGTGGAGATGGAAATAAGAAGGAGAGGGTGGGAGAGACAGAAAAGCAATCTGTGTGAGCTGGGGGGCCAAGAGCAGGTCAAGACACTGGAATGCCTTTTTTTGGTGGGGCGGAGCGGAGGGGGGGGAATCAGACTGTGAATAAAATGCCATTTTACCTTTTTTGTCTACACTCTACTGCGCTGTGTACTGCAGATGTCATTTCCTTGTGACCGAACAGTGCAGCAAAAAAACATTTGAGGGTATGCTCCGTTGCCTCCTGCATACATCCTCACTGGACTGGGCTGCTGCTGAGGTGCTGCCGTGACTGAGGACAACATTTGACACACACTGAACCACCACAAAAGCCGTCTGACATTAATTGTATTGCACATGAATTAACCATGCATTTAACAGTGACTCATCTATGATCAAAGATTATATTGCCTGCCACAGTTATGTTTTCTCAAAATGGGCCCTTTTTGCCATGTAAACATATTTTGAGTGTGGGGGTGGGGGGGGGGAATCATGTTAATGGTTAGCCATCGGCCAAATCCTCCCCCCACAACCTAACCCCTAACCAACCTGACCCAGATAATTCAAACTTATGTTGGACTGTTTTTACACGGGTCAGCACGTGTGGGTATTCTCTGATTCGGGCGGCGCATTTGATAAAACGTGCTTAGCCGACGGATGACATTTTGGTAAGAGATAGTACACATGAAAGGCAGCCTCATCAGCTGATCAGTGTAAAGCTCAGCTCCATGGTGCCAAGCACAGCATATTTTACTGAAGCGGTTGGATCACGGGGGCTGGGAACTAAACTGCCCGAGTGCAACCTGTAATGGGGCATTAGTTAGCTCTTTTGATCTGAGGACCACAGCTTCAAAGCTATTTACCATGCACCCTTGATCATTTCGGCCAGGACGCCTTCAACACATGTTAAAGAAAGGAGAAGAAAGACAGGATGAACTCAAGAAATACGAAGGACCCATGAAAACAACGCCAAGGAATGCACATGGACTGCTAATTTGGCGTTTGTTAGTGGTTTGCCTTGGGGCAAATTGCGGACTTTGACCATGAAATATTGGATATTCATTATATTATAATGATTCAGAATGGTTATTTGTGGGCTATGAATGATTTATTTCGGATGTTATTTAGTTCACAAGGAGCAGATAATGAAAACAAACCACGATGTGCCTTCGAACTTTAATAAGTTGGAACAGATAAAACGCTTTGCGAATGAAATTGCAAGAAGACAAAGCCATTTCCCGCGGGCTTGACCAGCCCAGAAGCGATTTATATGTTATCAATTTTGATAGAATTAACAGTGCTGTACATTAGGGCGTGATTAAATCAGACAAATTGCCTAACCTCCTACGCATTTGCTCTATACTCTGTTCATCAAATGCTACAAGAGCCCGCTCCATCCACCGCAAACACAACCATCACGCGTGACGGGGCGCGGTGGCCTGTAATCATACAGATATCGCACACCCCACACATATTTACATACGGACCGTTTAAGTGACACACCAATCGTCGTCCCTGCCCCGAGCCCCGAGCACTGTCGCCTCTCAGAACCGTTTGCTAATAAGCGCATGTGTGGCTTTCCGATTTTTCTCGAGACGTTAACACGTGTCACCTTGAGGTCCTTATCCCAACAGAACACACAAACAATGCTTGCATAGCATCACGCTGCATTACGGGCAACCTGTGACATCCATGGCACTAGCACAATGACAAATATAACACACCACTACATGTTTGACCAATTGGTATAAAGCTCCCAATCACATTTCTGGGTGAGGATGGCCCTCAAGGCTGGTTTTCAAGGAAGCCTGACCTCTTGAGCTTCCCTAAATTAGGCGGCTCTTGGAACTTTAATTGTATTGATTCTATATAGTTCATCTCCTTGATATAACCCACCTATATATTTCCTTGCTCCAAAGATGCTCTGGAATGGCGACCAATGACGGCCCTAAAAATCGAACGCTAATTAACTGGAGAATTAATAGCTAATGAAGACATTGTTAGTGCTGCCTCCGCCTTCCATGGAGACCGCCATGCATGCCTCCCCGGCATAGCCAAGTTGTCAATCAAAACGCTGCAAATGAAAAGCTCAGGTAAGGTGCGCCACGGTCCAGCGCTCCCAATCACAACTGAACACACACCCGCGTACACACACACTTACACACACACTAAAATACACAGTACTGGTTTTTTTTTACCTTTCGTTTTTATGTCTCCTCTGAACACACACACACACACACACACACACACACACACACACACACACACACACACACACACACACACACACACACACACACACACACACACACACACACACACACACACACACACTTTTCTTTAAGCTCCACAAGCTATCCAAACAGAGAGCCGTGGTGAGGTGATGGGGGTGGGGAGGGTGGCGGTCACATAACTACACCTTGGCTATAAAAAGACAAATTAACGGTTCACGGAGGGAATGTGCTTAATTTTTATGCTGTTATGCACTTACCTCTAAAAGCTACTGAAAAATTGAAAACTTGAACTGGGAATAATCCCCTCTGCCATTGTGCCGCCACACAAAAAGCAGGGGCTGGCGCGTTTCGTGTTGCGGGATTCTCGGGAGCGATGCTAAATAGAATTGCAGCACACTGCCTTTTTCCTTGGGAGAGCGTAGGAGAACGAGATATCGAGGCGTGGTGGGAAGGGAGAAAGGATGCATGCAAATCTTTTTGGCCGGGAAATGAAGCGGAAGACAAAGGAAAGCGAGGCAGGGCGTCCCCGGAGATCGCCATTATACAGTAAGACAGTAGTTGGTACAGCACCTCCCCTCGCAGCGAGAGCAACAACTGATTTGGTCAGGCCATTTATGCATGCAAGGAAATCCAATGCCCAAAAGGCCTCTCACACACAAGCACACACATACAGAGACAATCAGACACTCACGCACAAACACATGAGAAAATGTATGGTTAAGCAAGGACTGTATGTTAAGTAAGTGTGCTGTATGATAAATGAGGCTAGCGGTTGTTATATGATGCACATACATTATTAATCCAACCCTTCTGTGCAATGTCTACCAATAGAGATACACACTCCTTGCAAAGACAACCAAGTACGAGTTTATGTTTGGATTTAGTCACTGCTCTACCACAATAACCAAACATGGTGACATTTTGGTAAAGTGGCAAATCTTTGCACGTTGCGGAATGCTAAATGCCAAAACATTAACAATGAGAATGTCTTGGCCCGTTTGCCCTATGGCCCATTTCTCGTTTGGGCAGTCACTGGAAAATCAATTGGTGAACAAGGGATTTCCCCACTACAGTAGAAAAAGCTAAAGCAAAGAGATGGGGAAAAAAAGCTTTGAAAGAAGAAACCAGCTTGTTTAAAGAAAGAAACAAAAAGTTAAACATTCCAATGAAAAGAGGTTTGGCCAAAGAGAAGGATTAGGGCAGCTCCCAATAAGCAGGGTGTGTGCGTTTTTCCCACTGTATGTTTGAATCAATAAGTGTCAAATTGTACTCAAAACACAATTAGCCCATTGGTTCGGGGAAAACATTGGGAAACATACACAGGAGTATGATTAAACCCAGCACTATGTTGATCTCCGGAAGCCTTCAGATTCACCACGTCCACAATTTTGCAGACGTACGTCAGCTTGTTACAGTGCACTACTTCGGGGAAGGGAAACAAACAAGTACTTGTATACATTTACAAACCATGTGTCAGACCGAGGTAATCCTGCTGCACTTGCGTCTCCTGCTAGAAAGCAAGCCATGAGCTGGCTGTTCCGGCTGTCACTGTCAGCCTGCTTTTACCTGCGGTTCTCTATCCCCTGCCCTGACTTGGTTCAAATAAAGGCTGCGTAGGATTTTCAATTCCATATCTGTATCTGTGGGCTGTTTGATAGACATTCCTTTCATATTGATTGAATAGAGTTGTGTAATTGCCTCGACTGTCTTTTTCCCAGAGACAGAGCAATCCTCACATTGAAGACGTTCCTGAGAGCCTTCTGAAAGCCTTCATCGCTCAAACCGTGTTTGTGGTGTATGAGGGGGAAAGTTGGTTTACCTAATACAAAGAAGTCACATGTTGATCCTTCTGCTGTTGTTCTCTTTGAAGAATACCTCGATCTCTGAAACGCAATGCAGCGTCAATTTGCCAAAGACAGACATCTTTGCATTAGTGTGTCTGCCTTTGATATGCATGGCTTCTCTTGACTTCAAGGCAAAAAGCAATTTGACACAATCCAACCCAGCAAATTGACATGCTGCACTGGAAGAGCAGGGCTCGCCTTAAACTAATGCAGTGTGAGCAGCAAGCCATTGCTCATTGCAACTGCACAAACAATTTGAATAGCACAAAAGGCATTTCCATTCCAACAAATAACTGAAATGGGCAATATTTGCAGAAATGTTGGGAGTGGTGGAAATCCATCTGATAACATGCGTGCTAGCAGGCCAATACATATTTCAGAGTAAGCACACGATACACATAATGTATTAAACAGGATTCTAGGTTGAAGAAATGAGTGCTGTAACCCGAGCAGGGTGTAACATCCAAGAAAGGAGCAATAACGCTCACTGCAAAAACGGGCGACAAGGCTAGTGTAACAACTAGCCATGGCGAGAGACTGGGTTGGAAATGGTGGAGATGCTTTGTTCCCCAAATGCAAGCTTTGATGCCGGTTGCAAAAATGATTACGACATCCAAGAGAGTGCACGAGATGTAGCTGTACGACTGCATGAGCCCTACAAGAGGAGAGTCCCCTCTCAGCCCGCATGTAATCAGCTGAACTGAGCGGGTTCAGCAAAGGATCTGTGCAGCTGCGCTTTATTACAGACACAATAAGTACCAGATTAGGGGGGGGGGGGGGGGGGGGGGGGAGAGAGAGAGAGAGAAGGGGAAGTCGAGGGTGAGTGAGAGGAAGGAGGGGGATATATATATCCCACAGAGAGTGAGAGAGAGCAAGAGAGAGAAAGACTGACTCCAAAAACACACATCTGGCCTCAGTTTGTGTTCAGCTGTAACACCAAAAACCGCAAGCGGGGCCATGTACAAATCTGTCTCCACTTGGTCCGGCCGCCTGCGGAAATGTTACCAGACCTCAGGTTCTTAAACTCGGGGGTGGGGGGCAGTGGGAATCTTCTGTCGCCTCACAGTGAAAGCCATGTTCAACAGGGTCACAGCGACATCCACCACAGTGGCAAAAAAAACCAATTCACTTGTTTTGAAGCATAAAAAAAAAAAGAAAAAAAAAAAGGGACCGGCTGTTGAGATTTGTTCCGGGGAGTGTGATACAACTGGCCCCGAATGTAAAATAAATGTCCCACACTGCCGCCGTTTCCCTGGTCTGGTTCTAGGTTTGTAAATTTTTTGGGGGAGTATTTAGCTCCATCAAAGCGGGATAATTGTGCTACTGTGATGGAAAGCTTTCAGATGGATGCCGACATGATGCCGACCTGGTTATTAAGTTGGTTTTCAGGCACCGTTGAATGGAGACAACAGAAATAGCTGCTTCTGAGTTTCCATAACAGATACACAAACAAGAGCAATACAGACGCATAGATATAGAGAAAAAGAGGAACTGGAGAGAGAGAGAGGACAATACAAGTGTCTGGACGGTCGGGTTGTTAACGCTAGCTCCAAGGCGTAACGTGTTTGCCAACAGAGATGGAGCCGCCAGAAACACAGCCTCAATCATTAGGAGCGGATTCTGTGTTTGCTGAAAACATCCCTGGTTTGTACTACCCTATAAACAGCTCACACATAAGGAATGATGAGATATCCAACCACATGGACGTCTCCTTATCCTGCTCCTGTGTGGCCCCCATCCTCCCCCCCCTCCATTTAACTCAGAGGGGGTGTCTTAAGATATCCCAATTATAGAAGCTCATAAAAGCAGCGATCACCAGATCCGTCATGATTCGACCAAAATAATGGGCAAATTGTTGGTGAGAGAACAAACCAGAACATGTAACATACAGAACATTAAAATATTGAGAAAGGTTGCCGACTGTGTGTGTGTGTGTGTGTGTGTGTGTGTGTGTGTGTGTGTGTGTGTGTGTGTGTGTGTGTGTGTGTGTGTGTGTGTGTGTGTGTGTGTGTGTGTGTGTGTGTGTGTGTGTGTGTGTGTGTGTGTGTGTGTGTTTTCACAGGGGCCGGGGAAATCTACAGTCTGCAGCAACTGGCCGTCGGGCATCCATTACACAAACACAGACCTAGGCAGCGCTTCCACGTTAGGAAATAGTTTGAAGGATTAAATTGTGCCAGGTGCCGTCCTATTTTCTTCAAAAGTCCCCTGCCAGGGCCTCCAGGTACCAGAATAGCGGGTTCCTCAGACCAGGGATTGATCGCATTCTTCAGAGCATGTGAATAAGCGTGCGGGGGGCGGCTGGGGGTCCGTGTGCCTCTGACTCTTCTGCCGGTCCCATTACTCAGATTGCTGATCAGGCAGTTGGCTGAGGGCGTCCAGCTATCTGCAGGGCCTCTAAATCATTTGGCCGGGGATGGGGGCCCCGGCATTTCCGCCGGCCCGGGCTCATTGCGTTTATTGGTGGGTAAAAATGTGCTACACTAAAAGTATTACTTTGAGGGGGAAAAAAAAAGGGGAAGGAAAATTATTTTTGTTCAAGGTTTCGCCCGGGACATGGTTTTATGTGAGCGAAAGCACGTTCGTGTTCGCATAAGCGTGGGTGGGAAAGAAAAAAAGAAGTCATTTTTATATGAAGTATTTCTGGTTGGGGTAGATCTTATTAATGAACCCAATTTCCTCCGCCTCGTTTTTATTTCCTCCAGGACCACCAGGGACGGATCAGACAATATAGGCGTCGCCGTCGGTGGTGGTCGCCCAAGACGCGTGGCTGAATACTTCATTACACGGATTCGATATCGGACGTTTCCAGCCCTGCGTGCCCCACGATGGGAGCAGTAAAGCAAACTTTAATATCACAGGCGTGTTGGAAATCGCTAATCCTCCGGTGCAGGGGGGGGGGGGGGAACCGCGGCTGTAAATCTGTGTCTGTGGCGGCGGGCGACGGCCGAGTGCCTCAATGGATCACACCGTGGGTCTCCTCTGAATCCAGACCTCATACACAAACGTGGCAGCCGTAATACAATAAAAAAAAGAATGCCCGGCTGGCAGCTTTATAGTGTGTCACCGCTTCAATGATGTCAGCGATGTGCCTGCATTATGCGACTGACACTTCGCTCTATTTGTAAGGCTAACCCTTGATGTTAAGACATGAAAGGGCCCGGGCGGGGCTTCCGTTAGAATCAGTTGTTGTCAAGACGTTAACTAAAACTCGATAACAAGCTGCGTTTTCTCTTTCGCAGTATGTGGAAATCTGTCTGCTCTCATTGTGAGCTATGAGGTCAGAGAATGACTGTGCAGCCCAGACCGTCCACGGCGCGTTTCCCCTCTTGGACTGCCTCGCCAGATGGTTTGGATCACGTGAGCGCCAGAGTCGCGCTGGGCTTTGGAAGAGAGTAAAAGGTCCAAGCACACTATGTATAGGCCTCAGTGGTAATTACTTCAAATGAACGGCACATCATGTTATTTGGCCGATGTATAAAACACATGCTGTCCCAACATATCTGGTGAAGGAAAACAGATGCTGTCGGACAGTTAATAATTGTGTGTGCCAAGTTGAATGCCCTGCTGAACTGAGTAAATATAAAAAGAACGAACTTTAGCATTGCAAAGGTACATAAGCATAACCATTCCATCTTCCGGAGCATAATCCAGGAACTAAAGTCCAGCACGTTGGTGTAGGTTAGGTAAGGCAATCAAAAGGCAATTTTATTCAGCACTTGGAGGGGGTGGTGGTGGTAATTGTGTATAAAAATCTTTCGGCCTGCGGCAAAAAAAAAAAAAAGATTACACAGAAAACACAATAATTAAGACTCGGGCAGTCCGTAATTAAAATCCACTTTAAAACGCAGAAACCATTGACTGTTGCCTGCTTTCCAAGGACACTTCCATTTCCAAATTCCTTCGTTCGATTTCGATTGAAGAAGTAAAATTCAAGGGTCTGATAGTCGAACGTAGAGTAGGAAACAATTACATCCACCTGTGGGCCCTCCATCACCGAAGGTGTCCGATGAACAACTCTAATATATATCATGGCCGCCGCACTGCAAGGGAGGGGCAGACATGTGTTCTCAGACCTCGCCTGAAGCGTAGGCAGTAAAGAAAAGAACGTTAACTCGGTTTTCATGGCAGCCATCAAGGCTATTGGGTTGCGGAGCGAAAGCTAAACCCCTGGCGGGCCCGTAATGGTCAGCAGGGGATAGAGGCTGGGAAGAGGGCGTTGTCTGTGGACCAGCGCGCTGCTCCTTCTTGCGTTACAGGCTCTTCCCTCGGCCTTTATGTGCAGAGACAATGACAGCTCTTTGGGAAGGAGGGGGGCTCGTAGGCGAATGAGGCGTAGCTGGAGGGAAGGGGGGGGGGTTCTGGTTACCTTCCCAAGCAGCCACCACAACAACAGAGGGTGGAGGAGGTTCACTTACACCACGGCCAGCTTCTGGTTTCTACCGGAACACTGTGCAGTTTACATGCCTTCAAGCGGCGTTTAGCGAGGCTGTAAAAACATGCACCCTTGTACACAAAGATCAGAAAAGCAAAAGGAAAGGGAAGTTAAGAATTAAAGACGGAGGACAAAGGAGAAGATAAGCAGTCACTGAGGGACAGAGGTAATATAAACACACACACACACACACGATAAAAAGCACATACAGTAATAAACACTTGCACAAACAAACTCAATGTGCATGCACGAAAATTATGACCGTGTCATCCCCTCTCATTTGGTATTGCAACTCGCACACACAGTGTGGGCGGAGAGAGAGGTCAGGGATCGGCCTGGCCACACATCGCTGTGGAGATGGACTCAATGGAAGCGGGAGCTGAATGCCTTCAGCCAAATCTGTAGTGAGAGCAGCCCCCCACACCCACCACCACCACAATCCACCACCCTTCCTCCTCGCAACTTCACCATTTCCAGTTATTCACTGGGGCTACCTTTTGTGAAGTGTTTTCCAGCCTGTACTGTAACCCAAAGCGCTGTTTTGCATACAGATTTCATCACGAGTGAGAGCGCTGGGAGACGGTAACCGAAGCAGTGTAAGGGGGGGGGGGGGGGGGCTGGAGAGACTAAAATAAATAAATGTAAACAGTGGAAACAAAGAAAAAAGAAAAACAGGAGAAGGCTGTGTGTGTGTGTGTGTGTGTGTGTGTGTGTGTGTGTGTGTGTGTGTGTGTGTGTGTGTGTGTGTGTGTGTGTGTGTGTGTGTGTGTGTGTGTGTGTGTGTGTGTGTGTGTGTGTGTGGTTTCAAATAGAGCCGAGAGGTTCCTTTCAGTTGTCACATTAAAAAGATTCATCCGTCACCGACCAAAGGCTTAATGTGATCTCTCCTGCACTGGCAGAGAAGGGAAAAGTTTCCACTGCACTTGGCCAAAACCACTTAAACTGATAAGTCAGAATAAATAACAAAATAAGAATTCCAAGTGTGGAGCTTATCGTGGTCAACAGACAAACAAGGTCTGACCGCTCCCACAAAATAAAGAGAATAATTAACTTAAGGACACAGTGGGAGAGGAATAACCAAGGGCAATTAGACAGAGTATGTGCTGGATAGTAAGCCTACTTTTTATTTTTTATTTTAAACATCCAGATTTGGTTCAAACGTATTGAATCAAACTTCAAAGTGCTTGACGTTCCCTAGGCTAGGCTGGCACAGTTTCAGACACGTACCAAGTCAGAAGATTCGGGTCGTTGTAAGGCGCTGTTGCCGTTGCGGTTTCTCCATGTAGGAAGCACCGTCTGTCAAGTGTGTTGGATTCTGTCAGATGACAGAGGCTACATCTCAAAGATAGCCTGCAGTGGAGATGCTAGTACATGTTCTGTTGCATTCTGGGCAGCGGGTGGGGCGGGAGGGGGGGAGTGGGCAGGAAGGAGCTAACGTGACAGCTGTAGCGGCCCAGGACACCGGGAGGATCTGGAACCACAAACATTTGTCTTTCTGCTCCACTGGAATCCACATTAAGGGGGTCGTCATCACGGCGGCGACCCCCGGACTGGCTTCCATGGCAGCTGTCCATAGGGTTCAGCGCAAAGGCAAACAGCAGATAGGACGTTCAGAGAGCCGGAGAAAGGCCCCTCTGTGTATTACTGTTAATGACCAACCGACAATGAATCACAACCCAAACTGAGGAGATCTACACTTATCTACACTGTCACTTAGGCTAAGGTAATACAAACAAAAGTCATCGTCTTAAGCCTATTACAGATAGAATAAATAATAACAGCGTGCAGGGCTGCACAATATATCGAATTTTTAATCGCGATGACGATATTGGCGTCCCATGATGACATGTAGTGTTCTCGCGCTATTTTCGCGCTATTTTTTTTTTAAGTAATGCATCCGCAAAAAAAAGAAAACCAAAAAAGAAACGAAACCCTGCCCATGCACTGCAGTATACGCTCTACCTCCGCAGCAAACCAAGCGCTCCCTGTACACCTGTCTGCGACTGCGTGAGTCCATCCTACACACAGCAGTGCGAAACATGAAAAAAAAAAAGGGGGGGGGGGGGGGGGGCTTGGCCTGGCGGCAATTTGCCGCTGAGCAGTGTGTGGCTCCTACCACTAGGGGGTGGTAGAAATTCAAAAAAAGAAAAATTCAATGAATAATCGTGGTAAATAATCGTGAAATCAATATTGACCAAAATAATCGTGATAATCATTTTGGCAATAATCGTGCAGCCCTAACAGCGAGACACATGGACCGGTAACATGAGAAATCCCCATTTGCCACGCAGATCCCTCATGTTGAATCACCAAGGTTACCTGATATTACATCAAATAGTGAAGCCCCCCGCATGTGTACCACTCAATCAGCCCGGTCCTCCTTGAGAGACACACGTTTCATCGGCCCTTCGGGACCCAACCTTTTAAGATCAACATTACATGTGGCACACTGCAAACTGCGCGGGAGTGGAGCCCAGGGGCAGATCTGAACACGGATAGACAAGACAGCTGGTGCAGGGACCTTGGACAGAGAGACAGAGATTTCCGAGGGAATTCAGGCTCCTTTCTGTCGTTTTTTTTCCCTTTTTACGGCTGTGGAATTGTGGGCAAACGGCGTAGAGCATCTCTGGTAAGAACATTAAAGAGCTTTTATGAGGCGGCCGGCTGCCGACCAACCCCAGGTCTCCTTTAATGAAGGACAGTGTCCAGCCCTCTCTCTCTCTAGCCCTTTACGGCACCCGGCCTCTCGGCCCTCGGAAGGGCTCCAGACACATAAGGGACATCTGGCCCTTCCATCTCCAAACATGGCCCTTAATGGCCAATTACAAACTCTGGGGCCGGGGAGCAGGGTACGCTTTATGGTTTCCGATGTATCCAAAACAAGGATTCCTCCGTCTATCACGGCCACATTAGCGTATATGAGACAGGGGGGCCCATCGGAGTTAATAAGGCTCATCCTTTCCCGTGCACGGCCAATAAACTTCCTGACCCAACCCACGCAGAACCCCGGCCATCAACTCCCAGCCTGGCGGATTAAGCAAATGATTGTTTTTTTCTCACCGGTCACAATCATGCCGTTAAATAAAGACATTCAATGGTCGTACGACTCAATGTATTTCTCCGACCCCCGCTTCAGACTCGACTGGGTTCAAAGAGATTGAATTAGCATGACATACTGTGTGCAAATGAGGCCTTCAAATCAAGATGGGCCCCCATAAATACTGCACGAGTAATCACGTCATCCTAGTGTGCTAGATATTGACCAAAAAGAAGAGTGTTACTACTGCTTTACTCTACCCAATGTGTGGCCATTGTGATCACTACTATTGGGCTCAGAGTGTTGTGCTGGCCTTTTCTGGGCCATCTGATTTAAAGCCTGAGGTCAGGTCCTCCTACAGAGACGGCTGAGAGGACAGTTACAGGCAGCCAATAGCGTTGCCCCTGACAACGCATAGCTCCTGCCAAGTTTGGGCTCCGTCAGCTTCAAGTTCCCCCTCTTCTTCTTTTCAGACTTTTCCCCACCCCCGTCTCCTTCCCCCCCCCCCCTTTTTATTTTCTAGTTGGGGGGTTCCCAGTCATTATTAAGTCCCCTCCCCCTTTGGTTGCAAACACAACAGCGTTATCCATGTCAAATCCATTTGAAACAGCCCGGGGAAGTCAATATGGAGGCAATTGATTCTCTCCCTTGAATATGGAACACCCCGTGTGGAAAAGCCCAAGCAATAGCTCCAATCATCAAAGTACAAAAGAAAGTGGGGGGAAACCAAAAAAGAATTGTGCTGCATTTTCCCAGAAAAGGGAATCTGGTTTAATTTCGAAAAATGTAGTTTGGTCTCTTCACAGTTGTGAATAATATGGCCTATGCAATATCTTTTTGCAATCCACTTTTAATTGAGAGTGATTGATTTCAAACAGATGGCCTTTACATCTCGCAGTGCAAGTGAGAAAGTCCAGTAAACCTCCACTCTTTAAAAGCAAAAAGAAAAACATTTCTGCTCAAAGCAAGCACATTAAAATTCCAATAGCGCCTGTGTCTCCACAAAAATATAAACATGTAATGATTTTTTTTTATAATAGAATAAAAAACTCTTCAAGTGTTGATAAGCACACAGCCACTGAACAGAGCATTTTTGTAATAACACGTTAATCCGCTAAAACTGTATTGAAATGTTTAGCAGAGCGGGTGCAGTGCAAACAGCGAAGCCAAGGCAAGAGAAGCATAAAATAATAGCATATGAAGAATGCCATTCCAGAGACAAAGAAGTCTGAGAAAAATGGAAATAAAATGAAGAATGAACACAGATAAAAAGGGAGACGAAACATTAGACGAAAGACACAAACGAATAAATAGCGTTTTCAAATTTTCGTAGAGCCAAGTCATTTTTCGCAGGTGTCCTCAACCAATTAACACCTCGGCACAGCCTCTCAGCCTCCTGTCTTTAGCCACAGGTGTGACAAGATCAAGGTGTTACCCGATGAAACACACACTGCCAGTGCCAAACGGTTTTTTACTTCCACTGTCTTTATCTCTCCCCCCCCCCCCACACATACCCCTTCCTCTATGCCTGAAAGCAGGCATGTTTAGGCAGTAGTCTCATACTAAAAATAAACCATTATCCCCAGTTGGCTGGACCACTCACTGGACGTGTTGCATCGAAAAAGGAAAAAGAGAAGAAAACAAACCAAGGAGAAACGGACTCGGTCAGTGTCGGCGCTCTGTGTATCGCCGTGTGATGAGCTTAAGTTATGCCAGGGAGCAGAGGAGCCGACAGAGGTAAACATGGCATCAAAAGGTGAGCCCGTGTTCCACCACCTGTACTCCCTGCAATTTCACCCAGTGGGTCCCCAGCCTACCCCCGTGGCCGGAACTGGGGGGGGAAGTGACAGTGAATACTAACCGCCAGTGCCTCCGTCTCCCGGGCTACGGAACGCGGGGCGCGCTGCAGAATCATAAATGAGCGACTTTGACAGAGAACACACCGGCTTAGAGGGAGGGGGGTGAGGGGGGAGGGGGAGGAGGAGGAAGAAGAAAAAAGAAGAGGTTGAAGGATGAGAGGCAGAGGCAATGAATTTAGAGGTTGGGGATTTTCGATATGACAAGGGTAGTTATTTGCTGGCAGCAGCAAGCCCTCTACCAACAAAGGGCCTTTCATATTTCCTGTGAACAGAGACAGAGCCTCCCATTAATCCCTGGGGGGGGGGCTCATCTTCAGGCTTCTCCTCCACACATAAATTACTCTTCTTATGCCCTTCCTCCTATTAATGCTCTGTGTTTACAGCACGGGACGTTAAAAAAAAAAAAAAGGAGCAGGCAAAGGGTTGACGAGCCAGCGGTGCGTCGTTAATGGGGCAAGGCTACTTTTGAAAACCGTTATGTCGGCGTAAACTCATCACACATGTGCCAACGTTTGCTTTGCACACGGCCAGTCAGGGAGCAGAGGCGACCATACTCTTTACAGCTGCCCCCATCTCCATCAGGCTCTCCCTCACCCCATCACTCTCTACCTCACTCCATCAGTCTCTCCCTCTCTCTGTATTGGCGATATCTCTCGCTCCATCAGCATCTGTGCCATCTACCACTCTCTCTCTCTGACTGTCTGTCTGTCTGGTGGTGCCATGTCTGATGGTGCTATCTCTCCATCTCTTGCGGATTCCCCTCTCTCCCAGTGCTGTGCCATCTCTTTCCCTCTGTGCCATCTATCCCTCCCTCACTCCGTGTTGGTGCTATCTCCCTCCCTCCCTCTCTCTCTCCCGTCTACCCCTCTCCGTTATCTCTCTCTTGGTCTGTCTGCCTCAGTCTAGGTGCTAGCTCTCTTTCCCTCTCTCTCTCTTCCTTGCTCTCATTCATATCAAAAGAGTAAAGGGAGTTGGCGTAGGGCAAAGCTCTGCCCAGCTGTCGCATTCTTTTTTTAAGCAGATGAATTCCCCCCTCAGACTTCCAGGGAGCACGCCAATCCCCACTTATCCGGTGCAGAATGGCGTTTAACAGTGGAGCACAGCTGCCTGCGTACACATGCTCAGACCACTCGGTGGTCCGCTGTAAGGCAAGATAAGCCACTAAGGAACTCCTGCCCTGCCTGTATACCATTCTCAGGATGGATTTTAAAAAAAAAATATTAACAGGAGGGGAGGGGAGAGGGATAGGAGGAAAGAGGGAGAGGAATGGAGGGGGGGAGGCAGAGTGAGGAAAAAAAATCCTCCTGGTGTTGGTGCCTGGTGTCCGGGCAACGTTATTTCAAACGGACACCAATCGATGGGGGTGCAATCAGGTTTTGTAAGCGTGCGCTGTGGACGGGCCAATAAATAAAGGCCGGGGCTTATCATGGGCTGGGATTGGTGGAGATAGGCTGAGCGGGGGCCAGGCACTGTCTCAGCGAGGGACGAGTGTGCATGAAATAAATAAATAACAAGAACGAGCTCCTCGTCACCGATAACAGACTCCATAAAAAACCAGCCCTCTTACCTAGGACTGCATGCGGCACACTTTCAGCCGCCCCATTCCCCGGTGTGAAGGAGCTGTGGCATTACGGCTTTAATAGCTTCCATTCTTTTTGTTGGGCCTCCTTATAAAAAAAAAAAAAGAGCAATGTTTCATAAAAAAGAAGCCATGTTTCTTTTTATCTGCCTGTGTTATAGAAATGCAGGTAGTGTGGAGAAAGCGGGCGCGGACCATGGCCGATGTGGATTCTGGTGGGGGGGGGGGGGTTTTAGCTAGCTGCTGCATAGAAAATCATTGAGACGGTCCCCCGTTTTAGGAGCAGTGTGGAACCAAGGCCAACCTAATCATTCGCAAACTATGAATCACGGCAGTGTGCACAGCTGTGGGCATGACAATGCACTTGCAAGGGAGGGTGCGAGCTTGCGTGCAAGCGCATGGTCTCGAGTATCAAACACAAGGGTGGGTTTTAAGCGCACTCCATCTTGTATTCATACAGCCACAGATCTCTCTTACACATCGCCATGTCCTGAAGCACATTGATCATGGAGGTGTAGAGAGGTAGCATGCGTAAAGAAAAAAGGTAAAGAAAGAAAACGACAGGTATCAATTATTTTGTATGAAAGAAAGAAACCACTTGTGAAAGTGAGTCATTGCGAACGCTGGTTTAATGGCATTTCTACCTCAAACTCAAAGCAAAAAAAAAACCCTCAATGGATATATACCGGCAAGCCCCTCCCTCCCCACCCTGACAATGGCCTGCCCTGCACTGCATGAAAAAGTCCCCCTGCAACGGCTAAGCCCGCTGAATAGAAAACAATGCTTTGTTTGTGTCTCTATGACCTCAGCCCTCCTAGACAGCACATTCTGGGCAGGACACACGGGGGGATATGCAGCCCTTTCACATTCAAATGGGATTCACCGCAGTTGTCTTTCCCGCACTCATCCAATCGGGTAGGCTGCACGGGCATCTAAATGCGTGCACTGTCCACGCATGCCTGTCCGTCTTGCCGTCTGTGTCTGCCTATGCGGCTGTGTGTGTGTGTAAAGCAAACAGCCAGTACCAAAAATAATAAAGTCCTGTCAAGCACATGGTTTATGTCCCCGGCCACTCCTCCGGAGGCTTTGAAGGCACGGGGGCGGAGCCTCGCCTCTCTTGTGTACGTTATCCAGTCAGCTGACACCTACTCGTCCTGGACGTTTGTGATGTTTCAGGTCCAAAATAGATTCTTCCATGGAGGTCTTAAGCCCTGCTGCCCTTTTGACCAATACAACCTTTTTTCTCATCTCCCCCGCCCCCCACCCCCTTCCTTTTTTCTTTTTCCATGTTGTATATACTGGAGTAAACAGCATAGTAACACACACACACACACACACGCATCACGTACACACACAAGCACGCACAAAGCTTGCAAAAGAACATTCGCTAATACAATTGCCATTTAACTTCATCGGCTCACAGTCTGGCTGCAAATAAACAAAGAGTTGAAATATTTAACAGGCTCATCTGAATGAATACCACAGCTGTGGTGGGTGATTACATCTCTGGTCAGGATCTCCAAATGAGGCTGCAGTGAAAACAAAACTAAGTATATGTATGAATCACTGAACAATATAACAGTCTAATGGGCTTCCTCTAGGTTATTAAAAAATGCCCTTTAAAGTTAGGACCTAACCGGCGACGGCGTCTAATCTCAAACACACACACACACACACACACACACACACACACACACACACACACACACACACACACACACACACACACACACACACACACACACACACACACACACACACACACACACACACACACACACACACACTTTCTTCATCCATTTCTCATTTCCACTGGGGGTTAGGATAGTGGCCTTACGTACAATAAGACGTTAACCGTGGATCGGACATAGATAAGCCTCCCCAATGGTTTTGCTTGAACCCCATTGGGGGCAGTGCGTGTGATTATATACACAAGCGGCAAAAAAGCTGGAAAAATAGTCAGACAGCATGTTGCTCCAATATAAATGAATGCTCCCCCCCACTCCCCTCCTCCCTCCCTCCCTCCCTCGCTCTGCCTCCCACCAGGTCCTCTAGCCTGGGAGACTAGAGGGAGTGCGGGGCTGAAACAACATGCGGTCAGGCTCCTCCGCCCATGGCTCCGTCGCTCCCTCCAGTCCCAGTCCCTCCTCCTGTTGGACATTCTTCCCATACTCATACATATCATTTAATTCAGATGTTGCAGCTTGGCCGGGACTGCCCCCTTTTGTCTTTCCAGCAAACAAAATGGACACATCAATCACGACTGACGGCGGGGCAAAAGGAATGGACTTCTGACCGAAAGGAGAACCGTGAAGCCGCGATGCTGCGGTAGAAGTAGAAGTAGAATAGATACCTTGATCATCGATTCAGACTAATTTCAGAAAACCGTTTCTCTGCATCTGATAATCACCCCCTCACTTTAAGGTGAGCTACTGTAATTGCTGCGTCGGCATCGCTCACGCTAATCCGCCAGTCAGTACACGTACTGCATCTTGATGGAGAGTAGGGGAGCATGGTGAGGTTCGGTCTCACTGCTGCCGTCCATGCCCCCCAATTCCATCTCTGACGGAAGACAATTGGTCAAAGTGTGAAGGGAAAAAAAAGAAATGTGATTTACATTTCCAGAAGAAGAGGAAAATTGGAGATTAAAGTTGCCCCATAGCTTTTATTCAAAGGCCTGGCCGCCTTAATAAGCCCAATTCATTCTCCTCCTGGGGCCATGCTCCCTCTATCACTAGTGACAGGCGTGAAAGGTCAATAACCTCGGCCCACAGCCCTCATATGGTTAGCAATGCCATAAATTAACAGTGGAGGCCGTTATTCCAAACTCCTCAAGTCAAACGAAGAAAGCTTATCTTCGACAAAGGCCACAGTGCTTAGAACACTTAGTGGGAGAGTGAGGGGTTGACAGGGAGCCTGTACAAGATTCCACGCTTGTTGCATTCCGGCGAGCAATGCGTGGTGGTGGAGTGTTGTTCCGGCAGAACTCTCCCTGGAAAACCATGCTAGACCTGGAGGGGGGGGGGGGGGGGGGGGGGCACGGCGAGTGGAAGCTACGTGCCGTGACATTCCCTTTAAGTTTGTTCACTCAGTCATCTTTTAGTTTGTTTGCATGACTCTAAGGTTCTTGCATGGCAGCAAACATGGGGATGGCGTCATGCACTAACCCCCGGCCCTCCCTTGAAACTTTGTTTTTCCACATATTTCTATTTTATTTAATTGCGTTAGCCCGCTGTTTCATCAACTAATTGGTTCATATGGCGCGATCTGATTTTCTGATGCTCGCTGCGCCCGGGAAGCACGGAGCATGGAATGGACCCTCTGCTTGTACCAGTGCTTAACATCCTCCAGTAACCTTGCAGACCCCATCCGGCTAGCCTCCTGCTGGGACGGCGGTCCAACAGGAAATAAAGTGGCGACATGCTGCACACTCCTTTAATGCCTCAGTAAATATCGACACAGGGAGAGAGAGGGGGGGGGATAATATAAACCCCAGTCAATACGGGCCGTGCTGCCTCCAAATGTGGCTCTCCGGCGGAGGGCGCACGCTGAAATGGAGGCTCCTAAATCGCGGCGGGTCAATCATAATATCCGTGTTTCGTGATGGCAAGCTGTGGTGTCAGCAAGGCCCGGTAACGGTAGATCAACCCGGATGGGGACAGGCAATACACTTTGCCACACTCATCAGATGAGCAAACGTTTGGGCGGGGAGATGAAATACAGTTCACACGGCATGTTCCGAATCACAACAAAGTACTAGATTAAATGTATATAAATCTAGGTGATGAGTTTTCTTCTTTTTTTTTTTTTTTACCCCCCCATCCTACAGACATGACAATAAATATAAATAGGAAAGCAGTGCTGCCACGAGACGAGACCAGAGCAAGAAATGATCAATAAAAATGCAGGATGGCAGGCAGGGGGTTGTATCTCACGCAAGCTCAATATACACACCTCGACTTTTAGCTTTGCATAAAAACAGGAACGCATTAAAAAGGGCACAGGCTTCTCAATACATTCAACAAAAGCTGCACTGAAGCAACTCATTATACACACCAGTGAACACCCTCATCATAGGAAGTCATCATTGGGAAATGCATGTTTTTTTTTTTTTTTTTTTCTTTCTGTCCACTAGAATGTTTGACTAAATGCTTCACTGCCGTCCATGTGTTACTCAATTAAGTCCCATCCATCATTCTAGGGAGAGCCGGGGGAGCCATCCATCTCCGGGGGGGGGGTCGAGGTTGGAGGACGGAAGGAGAGCAGAGGAGAGTGAAGGAGTAGGTAAAAGAAAGAGAAATAAGAGAACGGGGGGGGTCCATCGGGCGATATCACCGGATAACAACTGGCGAGTAATCAGAGGGCTAGCATGCAGACAGTGTGGCGGGAGAAGCGCCGCTACACTGAAATAGAAGCCCCGGCCCCCGCTGGAACACAATAGGTTGTGGAGCCGGCGAGGGGAGATGGACGTCTCTTCTGAGGCAGGATATTGGCCTTTGCGAACACGGTTCTACTATCTGGCTCAATTAATGTAGCCTTGCTCCAAGTCTCCCTCTCTTTTGTTGTCAGAGGAATAACGGCGTGCCAGTTTGTGTACCCTCTTTAGCAAAGCATGGGTTTTTGATTGCAATGCCGCCGATTGCACACCAGAGCAGAGCCAGGCTATCGGGAGGAACATGGGAGCTGGTTTTTGCGAGCCGCACAAATATGCAGCTCTACATTCGCTCAAAGCAGCTCATAAATATATTAATTTGAGTATTAGTTTCCCCACCAGATTGACCCAGCAGAGAAAGAGGACACTTGACGGCATGTCTACATTCACTGTGGTTTTCCTTCAGAGAGGCCTTGTTCGAAACAGGTTGTGCAGTAGTATCCGGCAGCCAAAAGGCCACACCCTGGATCTGCAAACCGAGGGTGCAGTTGTAAATTCAAATTCGGTCCAGCGCAAACAAAACAATCCAACCAAAGATTGATGAAAGCAGACACCGTCGTCGTTATTTTTTTAATGGGCGGCGTTTTGCCGGACAGCAGAAGTGCTTGTTAGCCATAAACGGCAAAATTCCTAAAATGTGAAAACAAATATTAAGATAAAAATAAAACTATGCAAAGTCAGGACTTGGGAGACATATAAATTGCCCCCAGACATGTTATCAGGGAGAAATAACATTACCGGTAGCCTAGTCAATGAGGCATACGAGACCAGTTTCGGGTCAACAATGCTATTTATGCATGACCTCATTACATGGCAGGGTCCAAACTTCACCTTCCGATGTCCCTGGTGTCAAGTTGAAACTTCAACATCTCAATTAGATAACACAAATTTCCAAAAAGTATTTCGCTAGCCATGACCGGGTGCTCACAGAGAAGGATTGTTTAGCAAAACTAAATTAATCTTTTCCCTTTTGACAGTCTTTGAGATAGAAGCACATGCACTTAAATTTCAAAACCTAGGCAATTGTGTGTCAAGGCCCAGTGGCCAGTGAGACCCAGGTGTGATCTAGGGCCAAATAAACAATAAAACCCCTGTGACCTTCACATGACGGCGCAGAAGTATTATGAAAAGGGGCGGCTCCTACAAACTGTAACCGATCCATCCTGGATTATAATAGAACTATGAATCTCTTTATTAGAAGATTGAGCCCACAAAAGGCCAGGATGACACAAAACTACATAATAAAAAAAACAGGTATAAACCGGGCATTATGAAGTCAGATAACAGGCCAGTGATTGTGTGGGCTGCTGTTGCTGCATCTGAATGCTAGCATCATGCGTTGACAGCTGTGGCTTTGGACGCGTGGTCCTTAGCAACAGCTGGGGCCTGCGGAAGTCCTAGCTGGAGGAGCCCTCACCACCACAGAGGGCTGTCTGAGTTGCACAGGGCTAATTATATGCCAAGGACAAGCGTCCGACACACACACACACACACACACACACACACACACACACACACACACACACACACACACACACACACACACACACACACACACACACACACACACACACACACACACACACACACACAGCCTTAACCACTGTCTAATGTCAGTGTCACACAAGCCTGCGGGTGCTCAAGGCAGCGGCTAGGGTCGGAGGGGGGTTATGAGCGATAGGACTAGAGGTGTCGAGAGAGGCTGGCCGGTCAAACCTCGACAAAATACTCTATCGGCCGTGCTCTCAAGTCTGCCCCTCCATTGCCTCCAAATTCAAAATGACGATGTGCAGGCTACCTGATAAGGAGGTAGTGCTTTAGAGTGAAAAAAAAAAGGTCACACATAAATAAAAAATGCCCTCTTCTGTCACGATGTCTCACTGCTCGGCAATCCCTCCCGGTACAGGCAAGGAGAAATCGGGGCGCACGTCCCTCCCACCTCTGACTGGGGCCGTCTCCTTCATAACACATTTACAACGTTATTATTTTAGTGTTATGATAAGGCCCCTGCGATGGAGCCATGGCTACTCTGACAGATGATAAAAGGTTGCCCTAATGTGCCGGGCCCGTGTTTCGTCTTGGTTATATTCCTTGCGGTGCAGTATTGTATTGTCCCTGTTGCTAAATTGCATCAAAAGGTCTGGTTTCAAAGCCATCTAGCATGTACATCCAATCTGCTGCCACACCGCGTGGTTGTTATCTAGGCCAGGGCACAGAAGGAAAAAGAAAGCAGAAAAAACTGCCAGGAAAAACACCACAGACAGCAGATGAAAATGTATAGCGGCTGATAACAAAGAATAAAGCAGATTCAGTCAAAAACCCGCCAGCGATGCCTTAGCTGGGAATTGGAGCACAGCCTTCATTCCAATGTATTGATCAGTCCAAACAAAGACCCTGGATTTATTGATCCACAGAGAAAAAAAACGGGTGGGGGAGCAAAGGACTTGTCTTGGAAAACATTCCTTATACTGGAAGTGCTGCCTCGGCTTAAAACATACGAGGACGGGATTGGGCGGGGGGGGGAAGGCAGGTCCGATCAAACACTTTGCTACACTTGATTTGTCCAGCTACGGAATCCGCGTAACGGTGTACGTGAAACATGGAGCAGGCTTTATAAAGAGGAAATAAATTACACGGGATCCTAGGACTTTTGCCCGGTATTGTGCGCTTTTTCCTCATCTTGTCCTCAAGAGACTTCTCTGTGCTTATAGCTCTCATCTTGAACAAGGATTTGAATATTAAAGGAGATATGTTTGACTGGTGAATAATTCAAGACCGGAGAAGACGTCGGCTCTCACCTCGTACGACAACCAATGACCTCGATAGCAGGAAGAAATACCTTCAAACGACCGGCTTCACTGAGAACTGTGGCGTATCGTGTGAAAGACGGCATGCGTTTGATCTTACTCTGCGTATCAATCATGTCTTTCTTTAAAAACTAAGAACGTATTGGAAGGGGAAAGAAATATGCGCATCGGTAAATTATTCTCGTTCTGATTTTTATTAGCGTTATTAATCATCACGTAATAAGAACAAAGACTAATCTAGCCAGTGGCAGCGTACTGGCACGGCTGCCTGTGCACACAAAGGTCTAAGACTTGGCATGGCTCTACTTTTCCCAATGATAGATGATCAACAACACAGGTCAGTACTCCTTGTTCTAAGGGGTGCTGCGCATTCAGAGAAGCCCCTTGGTGAGGGTCAGGACCCCTTTGGCTGGTCTCTCATTCATCTGGAGCTGGCCAGAAATACCCCCTCCCTCCCTCCCTCCCTACCAGCCTGAGTCACCCCAGAGCAGTAAAAATGGTTTTGTCGGCGACGGTTGCCGAGCACTTGGCCCAATTTACAGGAGAGGGTCAGCCGGGGTCACATCTGACCAAACACCGGGGCCTCTCTCGACACATCTGGGAGTGGCCCAGGCTGTACCAGGGGCCGTCAAGAATCTTGACACAACGCAGGGAACCAGAACAAAAGCATTCAAATGGACTGAGTGAAAAAACATGAATCAGAACCCCTCGCAGGACTTGTACTTCCCCAAGGTGTCATGGTTATGACTTTCAACTGTGGTAAAGACTAATGAGACATCAATTAATGAACATGAGCGTACCTGCTCGCATTTATGTATTTTACACTACTGGAACGGGCAATTTTTGTACTACAACCTCAAACTGAGTGTGGTAGCATTAAGCCTGAGGAACCACTGCATCATATCATAGCATTAGCATGCCCAGGAATGGCAATTTAAGCATTAAACGCACAATCAAGTTACAGTGTGTTTCCAACCCTGCAACACATGTGGTATTTAAATTTGAAGTGCTGTGAAGTGTATAAAAAAAAAAGAAGTGAGATGGGAGGACAGCAGAAAAGCTGCATAAGAGTTTATTAAGCTCAATTAGGCTCTTGGTTTTTCATTAACCCAGTTTTGTAGAGGGACGTCTGTGCTGCATAATTCCCGGTCTGACTCTCATTACAAGCCTTCTTTACACGTCACATCTCCAAAACCCTGTCTCTCGGCTCTCTGAAGCCGCCCCCCCCCCCCCCCCCCCCCCCCCTCCAAGACGCTTTTAGACCAAAAAGAAAAAAGGCAGCAAACCACCTTAGCACATCTGAAATTAAATATTTAACATGTGGAAAAAAATTAAAGAAATAAAGACGATTCACTGCATGCAAACATCTAAATAAAAATGAGTGGAGCGCGCTGCTGGAGCCAGGGCCTCGGCTGATCAAACTGCATTCCGTACCTTGTGATATGAGGGGGAGGGAAAGATAAATATCCATGTACGGTCGTTTCTCTGCACCCAGTATCAGGCGTGAGCAAATAGTCTAATCTCTGAAGCAAGGTCATACGGGGGCCCCGAGAGGGCAGACAGTGGGAATTCAACTAAGCCTGACGTGGTTCCACGTCAGGCAAACAATGAACAAACACCCCCACCGCCAACACCACTACCACCACCACCACCACCACTACCGCTACCGCTAGCCTGCATTAGCGGGGAGGAGGTGGCAGAGACCCGTCTGACTCGGCCTTCCCTGACCGTCTTTGTCCAAACAGCACGCTAAAGATTTCCACCCCTGATCAATGGCAAGTTTCCTCAACCGCATCGCAGTAAAACGTACCGGGCTCGGGCTATGATTGAATTTCACAGCAAAACAGTTTAATCACTCTCTGCCCAAAGCTTTTCAAATCACCGAATACACAGGAAGAGCTTCATTTTGGACAGACAATGTCACCGTTTGCATGTGAATGGCACCTCTATTTGCAGCTAGTTAACTGATAGCAGGATGTGTATTCTGCTGATCAATAAGATGGGCGAAAGCCAGGACTTGTGATGCGTGGAGAGATCTCATAGCCTCTCTTCATCCGTGTCCGTACGGAGGTCACACAGCAAGAGCATGGGAGTCACATTACTGTCACGTTATACCGGCCACTGATAATATTACACTCATATTCTGAAGGGCTCTGGTTTCCGCTACGCGGGGTGCGTGCGCAGGCCAGCATACGATTGCAAAGCGCTCACTAATAGCTTTCAAAATGAGGACAAGTTGGTGCACGTCATAATGAGCCATCTAGATCACTTCTGACATAACAAGGAAATGCTCTGCGAACACACAGAAGTGGAAGGAAAAAGAAAAAAAAGACCCCCCAAACAAGATTCACACAATCCATTCTTATTCATTATTTAGGGCCTTGGGGCGCAATTAAGAAAGATAATGAAATGCAGAGAGGCATTCACACAGTAAAGCATAGTGGCATAATGTGTTAACCTGCAGCATGTGGCCATAAAAGGAAGACAAAAAAATCCTTAGGCTCCTGGTCAGAAACAATATTCACAACCAGCAGGGTGGAAGCCCATTTGAAAAACGTGGGGCCCGGTGTCCGCACAGCAGGGGCTTTGTCTTTCAAAACATGCCACAGGAGCCTTTCATTAGCGAATGGGAGTTTCATTAACATCATCCCACGCCGCTGAGCTCCGCTGCATTACAATGACACAGGAGTGCCTCCTCTGTCAAGGAACCCTTCAGCAGGCGGTAGAAAACACTGGGGGAAGGGAGGGTTGCAGGGAGAAGAGAGAAAAGGTGGTGGAGGTGGGGGGGGGGGGGTTGGTTAAGGAAGAGTCTCTATGGAGAGCTAGAGGGACGGGGGACGGGGGTCGGTGGTGGCGGTGGCGGGGGTGCAAACGACAAAAGGGAATTACCCCTGGTCATGGCTCATCCACAGAAAACACAAGAGGGAAATCCATCACCTCCAGGATCAAACGGGAAACTTGTGCTTGAGGTAAGGTTGGCAACAAGAAAAGAAAACGAGCCCCACCCATCTATCCCCCCCGCGCCCCCTTTCTCCTTTCCTTTTTTGTATTTTCCTTTCACTGCATCCTTTCCTTTGCCCTCTTTAATGGCTATACATTCCCTTCCACTCCTATCCTATCCTCTCCCTCTGACTCAACCTAACGCCTGCCTGTGAGTTTTAGGGTAGGACTGTGAAATCCAACGCAAGGGAGAATGTTTTCTAGTCCGAATGACCCCAAGGCTCTCTAATAGCATGCCGGTGACATATTCCAGCTTTTATAGCTCTCTGTTGGCCTAAGCACTGTTTCACGCTAGCTGCATCCTCACTTCAAATTGCGGCAAGGATGGCTCTCTCGCTCTCATGAAATGGCTCGTGAGGAAAAAAACGAAACATTACACCCCCCCCCACCCCCCACCTTTCTCGTTTTACAGCAGGATGGATGTGTTAAGAAAATAATACATACCACATCAAAAAAAAACTGCTGGCCTATAGTTTTTACCCAAAGCAGTGCCATGACCAAGTCACAACTCTGTAAACGATGCATACATTGCAGTAACGCTCACTGTTCATTGAGTGGACACAGCAGCTGAAAACTGCATTGCCACTGAACACATTCCAGCATGGGTCCATCATGGAACAGAAAGCTTATAACATGTGGTTTCCTAGCGAAGACTAACTGACAGGAATACCCTACTTAATATACAGTTGGAAATAAAATAATAAAATAAATTGTCATGTGCTTGTTGCAAGGCAAATGAAAATCATTATAAACAATGTCATAATAACATCAATCATTCAGTGAGCAGGCACGCTGGACAAACCACTGAATGGTAAGTTGGCCGACTGTGCTATCTCTGTGTGAGGAAAGTGAGATATTTATGTGGTGTATGCGACTCATGTCTATTCATTACAACAGAAGGTGTGCCTGGTGAAAGAGACAGCATATCATGTTCCAGCTTGCTTTAGCATGTCTTCATAAACAAAGCCAGCAGTTTATGTCAATCTCAAGAACATATACATTTCAATGATCAGCTAATGTATTCCGAAACACAAAAATAACATCTGCAGTGGAAAAGGTGAAGCCGTAATAAAGTTGAATGAAGCTGCCGGTGGTTTACAAGCCAAACCTAACGACTTGTAAGCCCACACTACTATACCAAAACTAATTGTTTAAATATGTCAGCCTTGTTGCAGCCTTCCTCTCAAAGCCGCGAACACAGTTGTATGCCACACACACACACACACACACACACACACACACACACACACACACACACACACACACAAGCATGCGTATGCCCACACATACATTATAAGCATTCAGCAGGGAACAGCTCAAACAAAGCACTATTGCTTCCCTTACCGGTGAAAAGGGGCTCCCCTTTCTCTGCGATATGGGGTAACACTGCATGGTACACATCTTCAGAGAACCCCGGCCGGCACACAGGGGTGCGCCTGCACTCTGCTGCGATCTAAAGGGGGGAGAAGGGGGGAGGTTAGAGGAGAGTCATAAATCAACACTCCATCATGCACCCGCATACCTCTAAAAACCTCTTGGTCACGTTCTGAACTTGCCGTTCTTGTACAAAAGCATCTGTTGTTTTTATAGTGGGGACCGCAATTAGGATAATGAGGCCAAAAGGGTTAAGCATTAGCCAAAAAAGCATGGCTAGGCAAGAACAAGCTCCATTTGTCCTCCAGTGGGCTCACGCCAGGGGCTGGTACTCCTGGCCAGCACCTCTGATCACTCTACTCCTCTGGACAAACACTCCACATTGAGGCACCGAAACAAGGAACAATAACACCAAGATGCTAACATTACACAGTGTGGAAACCACCCCAGAGTGTAGTATGAATGTTTGGAAAAGCCTGGGAAACGTCAAAAATCACTGTTCCATGGCTATCGTTTATTTTTTGTTTTGGCTGTCCATTGTTGCATGTGCCCTATTTAATTCTGTACAACATAAATTAAATATATGTTGAACTAGTTGAACATGTTAGTGCAGAAACTAACATAGCTAGAAACTAACATAGCTAAAAAATAATGTTACAATTATACTGCTATTTTAAAGACATTCCAGGTATTGATCGACACTATATGTTCTAATTTAAAAAGGACTCAAATGCAGAATAAGACAAACAAATTAGATTGATTCAATAGCAACTGGCATGTGTACATGTCTACTAGAGAAATACAAAGCTGGCCTTTAGGAATAACTAGCCCCATGTCAAACAGGGGCTTTTTGGCTGGTCTAATCTGCATTGCATTCTCCAAAGAATTTGAAACGAGTAGACCCCAGTGAAAAAGCGCATTGTGGGTATCCGTGCCACTTGTCATTCTTAATCAGTGGAATTTATACCAAAATGCTTGGGGAGGGGGGAAGGGAAACAGACGCTTTCCCCCTGTTTCCAACAGCACTGATTAACAAAATGATCTCCAGTCAATCAAATGTTCGCATTTGTTTTATTTGTAATCACGTCGTTTCTTTAAATATAGATTTCTGGATGAATAACAATTGTATCGGGGGACGGATCAGGCTCCTTGAATTTTGTATATCGGAAGGAGTAGCCCAATTGAGACCAAGTGCATCTTCATGGATACAAATAAATAGCATTTGACCACAAGTCCACATCAAGCCCCAGCCTTACTAGGTGGACGACGAAAGGCAAGTCCACATCAGAGACCCCACATTTAGTTGGATTAACCCCCGAGTTAGCAAAACTACATCCCTGCTAACGCTTGATGGTGGACGGGCAATTAAACCCCAACTTGCTGGCCTCAAATACATAGCCACAACTTGAAGGTCCGTCACAAAAACACCCCAGTGAGAGCCTGTGAACCATCGCTACAAACACTTCATTCGACTTGCATCAATGATAAAGACACAATATCAAACTATATAGGAAGAAAGTAGACGAAACGGGCTAGCTTTTTCAAATGAGACAAACCGTCTACATCCATCCACAGCACGGACAATTCAACCCCTAAAACTGCCGTTAACAATTATTTAGCACTAGAGCCACCCGATATCTCCATCTCGCTGAAATACACTACACGGCTGTGTTTTTATTAGAATAACACCAGGAAACATGCGAAGTACATGAGCTAGACATGTCCCCAACCGGAACATGGAGAGCACTCGGGCTCCTGCGTCGCCTCCCGTTAGCGGGCAGTAGCATCGCCGCCACCACCACCACGGAGAAAAACCGTCCGGTGCAAACTCAACTCAAACACGGCGAACATGTTACCTGCAGTCCGGCGAAGAGCCCCAGCAGAAGCAGACCCCGTCCCTCGATTAAGTACATGGATAATCGCGTGTATTGTCCCTCGAAATCGGTGGTAAATATCCGTCTATTACACAGTCTCGTCTTACGACAAAGGCGGCAGCATGTAGCAGCCTCCCCGATCCACTTTCAGCTCAGTTCTGAGATCACCGCCTGGTACGGGGGCTACGCTGGTACTGAGGCTGCCGTGGCTCCCCTCCCATGCAGAAGACCCGAGCACAAAAGCCACACCACGCGATCTCACTGTCTCTCCCTACCGGTCGTGTTCCTCATTTCACTGTGAAAACTGGTTGTTGGTCACGTTATTCAAAAAGTAACGTCAGTTGCACCACCAGTCCTGTTTAACACAGGAAACATGAAGTAGTAAATTTTAATTAGCTGAGTGCTGCATGCAGCGCTTAACTATTGTTTTTCATAAAGTATATTATTCTCTACAAACTTTGGGACCTATCTCCTTCGTAAATGTTTTCCTCCTAGAGACTAGAATAGCTTGGAATCGCGCGTTTTTTTTCGATTTTTTTTTAAATATTGTATAGCCTACCTTCTAAGATATTCTCCTTTTAAAATACAATCTTTTTAACATGGGAGTCAATGGGAGGAAAGCCGAGCCGTCCTCTGGTACTTCAAATGTTTAAGTAGCATAAATAAATCAATTTTCAACCGTTTATCTTCATTCAAACCATTTAACAAATCTACACACTTGTATCTTCAATAATATCTAAACGGAATTTCGATATAATTTAAACTTTCCTTCAAAATCAGTTTTAGTTTCAGACCGGCTTCGTTTTCAGCGGTTTTCAGACGTCTGCCCATTCTGACACACTTCTTAAGACGTCGTAACTCATTTTCCAACCGTTTACCTTCGTTCAAACCATTTAACAAATCTACACACTTGTATCTTCAATAATATTTTCAGTTTGGTCTCATTTATTTGCGTTGACGCTGGAGCGTGAGGACGTTCAGCAGTGTTGCCAGATTATGCTGTTTTTCCCGCTCTATTGGGCTACATTAAATCACGCATCGGCTCGCTATTCTCTTACAGACGCACACGCACGCACAACAGCAGTGCAGGGCAATACATTTGACCTTTCAGATTCTTCAGTCCAATTAATTTTACATTTCTGCATTTTTAGCAATGCTTTGCGCTTTTCATTCAGCTGTCACTTTATTTCTTTCCAACCATTTACATTTTCTTAAATCGTGTACATGTTTACATTGTTTACTCCATTTAGACCTTTGAACTTTTGTTCCAATCCCTTCACTTCATTTAAGCCAACTAACGTTTCTTTATGTCTTAATCTATGGGGCTTTATTAAAAAATATGTTCAACCTCACTTTGCACTACAGCACTCAGTGCATTTTCTGCGGTAAATGCATTTTCTAGTTTAAGTTGGGTTTGTTTTAACTGTATGACTTCGACTTGTTTACTATATTTCCGGGGTATAGACATTTTGGCATAAACATTAACTAAGGAAAAGGTAATGGCAAGACTTGCGTTGGGGAAGAGTAGCCTATAAACAGGAGTACAAAAAGCATCAAATCGACACTGTATATAGGTTGGTTAATAACTGCTGAACTGTAATCTGACAGTCTATTAAATAAAAAATATGGTAATTTAAATAAAAAAATAAAATGGTATCTCTACATTTCGTGAGTCTATTCTGTTTCAGAAATGCCCAGTCCAGTGTGTAATTATAAGTTGTGTGCATCATCTTCACTTAAGACGAGAAAATTTAAGTAAAGGCTTTTTAGTCTCTCTCCTCCGCCTAATAAAATATGTGCAATGAATAATTCCTTCACATTATCTTCTCTTGTGATGAAGGATAATGACGTTTAAATGACCTCAGATCTCTGTGGGATTCATTGAATCTGTGGCACACGTGTACAATTTGGTTTGGCATGACAATATTGAATCTCCCTCATCAAACAATAGGCAAAGGAGTAGAAGTTTTTGGTTTGTGTCCAAGTGCTTGTGTACACCTCCAAACCAAACTTTCTATTGTAGATCCCAAAACAAACAGGAGATATTATTAGTGACTTGAGGTTAAATATGGGTCGAGCACACTTGCCTGTTGAGCCTGGGTTTGATATAAGTGATTGCGCAATTCAATGCACATTTCATTTAGTTATTTTGAAGATTATGAGAAGTTACACTTCACACTGAGGGTACATTGATTAACAATACATTGACGTATATAATTTGGTAATAAGCATTATTAAATATCATATGCATAGGGGTTAAGGGTTATTACGTAAGGGTAAGGGCTAACCCAAACACGATTAAATAATATGTAAATGAATAGCTTAGTTAACAAGAACACAATTAGTATATAATAACTAGCCACATAAGTTAGTGTTAATGAAGAAACTAATTAGTAAATGCTTATTACTGCATTAACTGACGTTACTTAATGGCTAATTAAATAACCACCAATTGTAAAGTTTTTCCAATGCGCCTATAGATACTATTTTAGCTCATAAAAGCAAACATGAGATGAAAGTCAATATCCTATAGAGAAAACAATGACAAATAAATTCATTTTGAAACCAATTGAATGTAAATATTAAATTAGTTTACCGCTCAGTAATCTAAAACTGTAATAGGATTTGGATTTTTTTTCTGTTTTGCTTTACTTTCAACAGGAAATAAGATTTCCTCATCAATTCTTTATGTTGTTTGCTGCAAAGAGATCAAGCAGAATGACCTGTTGATTATTTAAATCATATTCGGTGCAAATTGTTGAGTTTATGTAATCTAATCTAATTGAGAGTGGGATCAAAATGCTCCCATTTTGATTAACGGGTTAGGATTTCTCTTCAAACTGTACGGGTCTAGGCAGGGAGGGGCGGCGTGAGAAAGAAATCCAATTATTACTTGTGGCATTCAATCACACAATATCATGTTACATATTTGAGGAAACCAATCCGTATGGCCCGAACTATGCACACCAAGCATCTTTCCCTCAGGCTCGATGCCTGTTCCTCTTTAAAAGTGACATGCTTGAGAACATGCACAAGAAAAAGGGAACATATCAGCCGCTGATTGAGTATATTTTATAACGGACAGAGGTAGCTCAGGGAAGTGTTCTGAAAATATATTCCTCGAGTGACGGTTCCCTACTGGGGTTGCTGTGTGATGTGTGGTGGCCATGGAGGTGCCGGCAAGACTCAGTCTGAGACGTTGTGTCTCATGCATGAAAGTGTCAGAAGGTCGTCAGCATCAACATTCACACCTTTTCTTCTCACACAACAGATATAGCACACATCACTGTGACACCGGGGTGGCACAAGCAGAAGAGAAAAAAATCAACAAGGTCACCAAACACCCACACACGCACAAGCACACGCACAGAAACACAAAAACACCACACTTCTCTCTCATCCTGACTTTGTATTGTTAAAAGTATATTGCATTAGAGTAAACTCTGAGCAACGTCGTCGCTTAAAGTTTAGTATTGCGTTTTATGTTTTCTGTTTGTTTTGACTTGAAATGATTTGTTTTCAAATCACATTCGCTGTCATATTAAAGTTCCAAATGACAGGAAAAATGTAGTAACCTTGATTATGCCTAAGTAGGGGGCCTATTAAATGATACCGCGCGTTTGACTGCGTGGTGAACACTCAGGTGATCCCACAGTGTAAATAAACCCTGTGTGTGTCAGAGCACCGCTCAATCACCATTACCCTATATTCCTATCCTGCGTACGTTTCCTGCTGTAATATTTTAATAATGAGGACAACCAAGAGAAATCGCATGCTTTATTTCTTTCAGTCAGGGTGGAGTGAATTTCCTCACAGCTACTGGTCAAGCGAGGGATTTTTGAGTTGTAGCACTCGTTTCATTTTGCTCAAAGAATGACAGATTGATAACCTCTGGAACATTTCAAATGGACAATATTTTTGATGGGTGCCTCTCAAGGGCTAGCTTTTGCCTCTGGGTGTCTGGCATTTGAGACTGGCTTTCGGCTAGCCCTGTTTCAGACGGTTCTTTTCAGGTTCCTAAAAGTCCAGTGAATTTATTCTGTCTTTTAAATGTTGAACCTCAGCGGACAATGCCCATGCCCATGCACATGGTGATTATCTACCTGTAGAGGCAAGTAGGTTAGAGGGCCATTGCATTCAAAATCTCACCTGTGATCTGGATTTTTTTTATGAAAGCACCAGCCCTAGCCCTCTCTATGCCAAAGGAGTTTTCTAAAGGCTCAAAATAGTATTTGCAGGGCCTCTTGTGCTGTTGCTTCTCCATAATTGCAGGTGACAAATCTGACCATCAGTAATCAAAAAGTGACTTGAGGGTTGTTGTTTCAAAATCAACTCTGCTGGCGTGCATTCATCACTGTTTGTGTAGTGTTTCGATAATTGAACAGGAAATGGGTCTGGTCTCTTGGGCATTCGAACGGAATGAATACCATGTTTGGTCCATTCTTTCTTAAACTTCGGACAGCTCTTTTTCGCCACTCCATTTCAAGCAGGGTTGAATGGTGGGGGAAACCATTTCCCTCCATCATCTCTGAGGAATGAGTTAAAAACTGCTGAAGTGAAGGAAGGAATACCAGCGTCCTAGAGCTAACATTAAGGTTTCTCTCTTGGTGGACGTTTTATGCGGCCGTCATCAACGAGAGTAGAAAAATCAACAATAACCTTGGTCATATGGTTTGTTGATTACTGGACAGCTGTTGGCTAACTGACCACATCCCTGTGGTGCGTTAGCCCAGAAGCTAACGGTTCGCAGTGGCTGGTTGGTCACAAACCACTTCAAAAGTATTGCATACGCAGCATATAGGGTATCTGCCAAAGGTTCTGCTTTCGTTACCTTAAACACATCTCTTACAGTAATAAAAGTTCAGGAAGTGATACCCTTTCACCCATAAAGCAGGTTCTAAGTTAAGATGCAACATTTGTCCAATGAGCCCTATGTTTATTTACTTGACTAGACATTTTTCAGTGTCAGTGATACATGAAGCTGTCGTTCTGCAGTAGGTTTAACAGAACATCAACACAAGGACATTTAGAAGGACCCAATTGTTTGTGTGTGTGTGTGTGTGTGTGTGTGTGTGTGTGTGTGTGTGTGTGTGTGTGTGTGTGTGTGTGTGTGTGTGTGTGTGTGTGTGTGTGTGTGTGTGTGTGCGTGCGTGCGTGTGTGTGTGTGTGTGTGTTTGTCTGTGTGGCTGTGTGTCAATGTGAATGTCTTTGTGTTTGTGTGTTTGTTTTAAATGGCAGGGCCCCCTTTTAGCTTGAGCCCTTGCCCCTCAAAATGTCTATCCACAGCCCTGTAATTGCTGTACTTTCTGGTCTGGATTTGGCTCATTCAGGTCTTCTTTTGTTTGTTTTGATGTGTGTTATCCTGGGCTATCCTTCATTCAGGTCATATCCTTTATAATAACACCCTCTATATCTATAGTAGATTCTGGCCTTAGCATGAAAACTGTCTGTGATCTTGCCATAATGCTAGACGGGTAAGGTCCAACGCTTTTCAGAGAACTGCACTTAGTTTTCTGTTTACCTCGTCTCTTTATTTTGCAACGAGTGGCAACCTGCCCATTAGTGAGACCTAAGATGATTAATGGTAACTGCGACAATGCACAGTGTTATGCATTGTTATCATCGCCACACGTTATTGAATCTCATACAAATAGGCTCAAACACTCACACACACTAATCTGGATATGGAGTGATACTTGGTTTGAAATTTCTACAATGGATCCAACTAATGGATGTTTATAGTTTTGACCAAGATGTATTAATACTTAAGGATTCCTTTTTAAGTTTTTCGAAATTTTATATATATGATATATAAAATATATATACGATATTTTCTTCCCACAGTTTAAACACCACTTCACCACATCATTTCCATGTGGCATGTCATATATATATATATTTAGTCCTTCAGTCAATTGCAACAGTGTTCTTTATAAGGGTGAATATTTGAGATATAACATTTTAGAGTCCCGACTCTAAATATAGCCTACAACCCGGTATCACGCGTTTCTCCGATGTTTCCGTGCTACACAGAACGAAATGTAAACCAATGCATTTTGAATAGGAGCTTTTTTCAGACAAGAGAGAGAGAGAGAGTGTGCACAGACAGTACAGTGCACCCTCTAGTTATATATATGTCAATATTTCAGATTTTTTAAGCAGACCTCCTCAAAAACTGAAACAAACGTGGTCGACTGAACGCGCGTTTCTCAAACAATTAACGTGCTCCACACAACGTAAACAAGATAGAGAGAGAGAGAGAGAGAGAGAGAGAGAGAGAGAGAGAGAGAGAGAGAGAGAGAGAGAGAGAGAGAGAGAGAGAGAGAGAGAGAGAGAGAGAGAGAGAGAGAGAGAGAGAGAGGCTTCAGAAGGGGGGTGGCAGATGCAGTGCACCCTCTAGTTATGGTCATAATAATTTAAATATAATTAAATTAAAGTGTTTAATGAGGAAATTAGATGATCTAGTTGTGGGCCAGCAGAGGCAGAATTTTAACAGAATTCAGCCAATAACCTTATTTTTTACATTGTTTTATATTATGAATATTCTAATATTGTCTGGTGTACCCGAACCACACTTAGGCCTACACATTGGTGGAATTGCAGATAGGCTACAGATCTTGTTATAACGATAATTGAATAAAAGCTACATTCCTGCTTATAATATTATAACAAAATAATTTCATATTTTTATATATAATCTATATTTTAATATTTAATTAATTCAATATTAAACAAATGCATTTCAATCGGGGGATTATTTTTCAACTTCAGAAGGGCTGCGCAGGGCACGCGCTCTCTTGCTATAAGGATAATTGAATAAAAGCTTCATGGTCTACTTATGATATAATAACTAAATAATTGTATATTTAAATTTCAATACAACATATATTTTAATATGTCAGTATTTAAATATTAAACCAATGGACTTCAGAAGGGCGGCGCAGTGCACGCTAGTTATGGATTGGTCAAAACAACAACCGATTTTGGCAGCAGACCCCCTCAAAAACTGAAACTAACCAAGTCCCTTAAACCAAGTCTCACACCAGAATGTAGTATAACTACGTTGGTCCACCGCGGAAAATGCATTACAATAACGGCTCTTTTCATGACATGCCCTATTCTTTTCAATGGGGCTGCGTCTACGTCGCTTCACTGTCATGGTTGCTATGGTGGTTGCTCTCTACCGCCCCCTCTGCTCCTTACATGGCTCCAAAAAACACGCGGCAACAGAGCTGCCGTCAATTGCATTGTTTTAAATCTTTGTCTGGTGCCTTGTAACGTCACTCTGAGAAACGCGCATGGACAGATTTTATAGTGACAGTCTATAACCTATTCTTGAAAGCAAAACACCAAGCTCATTGATTTAAGTAGGCAGGGTTATTTGAAACAATTAAATATGAGTGTGAGGTCATTCCTCCTCCTGAGTGTGCTTCCTATTTATGTCTAGTGTACACCCCTACTGTCCACAAACCCCCCCCCCCATATGGGTTTGGAGAATTGTTGCCACGTCCCAGTGGTGGTGGTATCATATATGAAAGAGGGTATCAATGGGCTCTATGCACAGCTCCACTACTTCCTGGATTTAGTGCAGCTCCTTTATTTCCTGTCTTACATTATTGGATAAACGGATTAATCCAGGTGTGTCTGACCATTGGGACTACTCAGACACACCTGGATTAATCAGTTTGTCCAGTAATGTAAGACAGGAAATGAAGGAGCTGCACTAAGTCCAGGAAGTAGTGGAGTTGTGCATAGAGCCCATTATACTACAATGATCAATTAGGAGGCCGAACCCCTAAAGGAAGTGATGTAATAGGTGACTGAGTCAAGGACATTTTACAAGTAAGCTATAGACCTGGGGTCTCTTTTGTATTGAAGAGGGTCTCAAAGGACGCATACGCATCAACTTGTGGCTCCAGCCCTACAGGAAATGTAGGGCTCCATCTCTCGTTGCACCTCACCCAGGAGCTCGCTTGCAAGATTTTGGCCTGAAGTTCTTCCCAGACCTACACCCTAGCCATCCAACATGCCTATCTGAGAATCAGGCCTCTCTTTAATAATGACAAAAAGTTATGAGAGAAATGCACATTAACTTTTTGTTATCTCATCAGCGGCTCCTTTTGACCTTTTGACCCCAGACTTCAAAAACTTGGTCACAGGCCAGCTGTGTCTACACACCTTAAGCCACAAATATACACCTCCATCCCTCAAAAGATGGGGACTAGAAACTAACCTCTGTCTTATGTACATATACTCTACTGTTAGAGGTCACGCCCCTTTTCCAGCCTTTTCGAGATAGAGATGCCATAATGTATACGCAGATTTCCCGTGGTCCCGAGAACGACGTATCCGGTGTTTGGAGTTCTAGCCCTTAGAGAAAAAAGTTTTCCCAAATGGACTGTTATTTGGACAAAGCCTCTCAGAAGTGTTGCCTGATTAAAGATTTAAGAAGATGTACCATGGCACTAGAGGAAAACGGTTGTTACCGGGCAAGTAATTCCATAATTTCTAACGTAAATCGAATAAACCCTTTCTTAATGGGTGTAGCTATGAATAATAACTATGTAAGAAAAATTAATTTATTGGAAAGTACTATGCTAATTTACATCATTGGGCTGTTACCAACATAAATCTTTGGATAACTACAATTGTAACTTGAATTAAAAGGCGTGTCTAAGAATTGGTTGCTTAATTTCCTAGGAAATACACAATAATATCTGAGTTATTACCTGCACAGTACTTAGTTGAGTTGATGTTTAATCGTGGAGGTTTTACTTAGTACTTCAGCTATAATTCCTCTGTATTTACCTTCTCATTACCAGTGGTAATTACATAGTAATACACTATGATTTACCATATATTTACCGGGTAATTCCTCTGCATTAAACCTTATTATTACCAGTGATAATTACCCAGTAAGAAACTATGATTTACCATTTATTTACCGGGTAAATGCCTAGCAATTAGGGGACTGTAAAAGGAAGGGTTAGCAATGAGGTAACAAATAAGGTTATGGGTCGAATTCGGTTAAAATTCAGCCTCTCCTGGCCCACAACTGGATCGTTTCATTTCCTCATTATACGCTTTAATTTAATTATATTTAAATTATTATGACCATGGAGCCTTTATTTTCTTGATACCGGGTTGACGTATATGGTGGTTTAACAGGCTTATTGGCAGTCGGATCGGATAACAGAGTGGCGACCAGTAAAAAATACCCAGCTAGCACTTCTTGAATGACTGTTTCCACTGTGAAGGTCATTCCCACTTGATATGGATCCGGAGCATGTCGTGGAGTGAATGCAGCAATGGCCACGTAGGTATGGAGAACACATTTGACATATTTGTTTGATGTGGTGCTTCAAATTGGGCTACCTACCTCATTTCTTTTGTCATGGGCCTAAGGCCTCGCTCTCACAACACACAATATCCATTTAACTGTGAAAAACCCTGAAAGAATCATACATTTGCTTTGCTTACCAACTCTAACAATTCCAACCCTGGCCCCAACCAACCCTTAGACGATATTTTCTTCCCACAGTTTAAACACCACTTCACCACCATCATTTCCATGTGGCATGTCATGGTTGTGTGGTGATTAAGATATCATCTAAAAGCACACCACATGGTGTATTTCCTGAGGAATCCCATCCAATCTCATTCCTGTGTTCTGGTCGATTTTGGAAGAACAACATGAGACAGCTGGTGATAGCTGAATATTACTCATTTGATTTGGTTCTATTCATAGTAAATGAATGTTCTAGTTATGCATTCAATGATATCTGACAATAAACAAAAGACTGGTCTAATTTTCTAATTTGACACATATGTACGCCACATGTGTCCTTATTCCTTTGGTTCTGTGACAAAACAAGTTGTCAGGGCATGTTGTCCCCTATGTTTCCCTTTCTACACCCCATTTTGAATCTTATTGCACTGAACTGTTTTGAAAGCAATGTTTGGTTTAATTGCAGAATGCTTGCCTGAATGGTTAGATCCTTAAACATTGACATTTATATTTACATTGAGAGCATTAAACAGAAACTTTTATCCAACGTGACTTTTATAAGTACATTTGTCCGAAGAACGAGAAACAACAATATATCAGTCAGTACAGTAAAGATATTCATAGAATAATGGTTAACGGGTTAATTGGTTAACCCATTCCCTGCATCCAACAAAGATAGCTAGGATAAGATGCTGCACAATGCTAAGAACTATTTTTAAGCGCTATAACATAGCCAAATTAGGATGCGAGACTACATCAAATATTGTTTGAACTTCTGGTTTGTAATCAATCGACAGGAGTCTGCCAACCCAGTGCACTCTTTCCACGCCTATGTCGTGTTTTTATAGCTTGTAAAAACCTGCCTATCAGCAAACAGAGTGAAAGCCTTTCGAAGCGGTTACAGTTTTTTTTTTTGTGGTTACTTTCAAATGGTATCACAGACTGTTAGTCTTAATGGCACCAGAGTAAAATAGTCAGCGCTGGCTATTAAACACCATGGGGGAATTCCAACACAGCTTCTATGACTCAAACCAGCAGTCACACTGTACAATCATCATTAATCATAAATCATTGTGAAAAACAAAATTAAACTTATAGGTCCCGGGTAAAAGTGCGTCACAAAATGAAATGGCCCATGGAGCAGGGGACCCTAACAAGCTTGTCTGTATTGTGAGGGACTGCGGGCAGCGCTGGTAATTCTGAAATGATTCGGCCCCCATATTCAGCACACACAATGTACTTGTGAGAATAGACAGCAGGATGTCAGTCGCTGACATCGACTCTCTGGGAGTTCTGCAATCCCATCAGTTCTGCACACCGGCAGGCAGAGGGGTATTATGGAGCAGGAAGATTTATTGTCTGACGGCACATCATTTTAAGCAGTAAGGACAACTGCGCACCGCAGCAGTGAAACGATTGTGGGGACAGTATGAGGGGACAGTAGTAGTCGAGCCATGCCGATGGGAGAGAACACCGTTGGTCGATGCTACTGAACATGCTACTGAACATACACTGTCTTAAGCTTCACAACATGATCACATTCTCTTCCAGCCCAGGACTATTTCCTTTTAAGAAGTTTCGAATGCTCTCATTGGCCGAGGGAATGAGCCTTCAGCGGTTTCTATTTGGAATTTGCTTCAGGGTGAGATCAAATAATGACAGTACTGGTTCCCTTTAAAGTTAGGAAATAATTAATTCAGGACCTAGAATTGGCCTCACTATAATGTATATTTTCTTACTATGCCCTTTCATGGTGAAGCTCTTTGAATCAGATTGTTACACTCCCCCAAAACTTGTACTGTAATGTGTTGTCTTTCCATACCGTATGTTGTGCTTGCTGTATGGCTTGATCTTGACCAGGACACAAATGCAAAATATATTAAAGGTAAAACAAATAAAAATAAACGATCCTCTTTGCGTTTTTCCCTCCCATTGCATTCCAGTCGTCCCCACTGCATGGACCCTGTCCACAGAGAACAACAACGACACCGAATTGATGCTGATGGGCTCCCATTGGGCTATGGTGAACTTGCTAGAGGAGAAAATATGGGAAATGCTCCATGTACAAAATGCTGTGGAACACATCACATTATGCAGGGATCTCTGGTCCCTCGTTGAGATCTCTCGGGGGCATTTCAACCCCACAAGGAGCACTTGGGCCTGTGGGCCTGGCTTTTTGTGATTGTATATATGCAAGTAGTGAGGCGTCTCAGGATATCATGGGAGCATCAGGAGTAATACTTATATCAAGATTGTTGCCCACTGGGCCCCTTTCTAAATGGGTGACACAATAAGAAGACCAGTAGGATTTGGACCGAGCACAATTATTGGTAAACATGATTAAGGTTTTACTTTGCTGCCACCCCCCTGACTTGGATTTAAGGATAAAACAGTTAGCTAAAGTGGTTTGACTTTTATGGGAGACCTGCACCACTCACCTCCCTGGCATTTGGCATGTATTACGACCTCTCTTGTTAATCCCTCCGTTACAGCCAAGGAGGATTTCTTTTTACTTATAGTTTTTGCATTTTACAAATAAGAAAGTAAACCTCTCCCATAATTTAACCTGCACTGTTTTTGCCTTGGGTCATGTGAACGTGGAGAGGTGCATTTGTGTTTGGGAACATGTGACAGTAGACAGGTGTGACGATGTGTCAGGGACGGAAAAAAACTCTCATTCATTGTAAGAGAAGGTTTACCGCACACCAGTCGTGCCGCCTAGCAGAGGCAAAGGTGTAGTTTTGGCACCATGGAAAGCCAGGATTTGTGGGTCTTTTGTTGTAGATAAAAAAATAGATTTCGATCAAAACCATAATGGGGAGTCCTGAGTGGCACTCCACTCCAGGTTTGATGTGAGCAGCAGTGTTGCCACAGTTACCTTAAAAAAGTAATCAGATTACTGATTACTAGTTACTCCTTAAAATAGTAATTTAGTTACTTTACTGATAACTTGATTTTAAAAGTAACTAAATTAGATTACAAGTTACACCCCCCCCCCCCCCCCCCACCAACAATTCGGCGCAGGGGGCTGGTGGCTGGGGGCAGTAGTTAATAATATACCCCATTCTGAGCTGTTTTCAAAACAAGTTGCGTCCGGTGGCCTGCAGGGGGCGCGGGCAGGTGGGTGTACATAGTGTGCATCTATGGGAGATATATTTTCCATGTAAGTTCGAAGGAATGTGGCCGTACATGTGCGCGGGCCCGTGCCATGGTGTGTGCGGCAGTGGACGCGTTGGAGTGCATGCGTGGCGGAAGTGGTGGGACTGCATGTAAGTTCGAAGGAATGTGCGCGGGCACGTGCTATAGTGTGGGTGTGTGCAAGTGTCGTGCATGTGCGCGGGCATGTGTGGTTCCAAAGTGTGTGTGCTTATATGCGCTTGAGTGTGTGTGTGTGAGGGGCTGCAGTGGTAGTGTTGCCATGTGTGTGTGTGTGTGTGTGTGTGTGTGTGTGTGTGTGTGTGTGTTGTGTGTGTGTGTGTGGTGTGTGTGTGTGTGTGTTGTGTGTGTGTGTGTGTGTGTGTGTGTGTGTGGATAGTATGTAATGGTGTTCTGGTGGCGTGTGGTGTGTGTGTGGTGTGAGTGTGTGTGTTGAGGGTGATAGCGCTCCGAGATAAAAATAAAGATTCATCCCGTATATTTTTATATTTTTTCCTATGATTCCTTACGTCAAACTCATGACGACGGGGTTATGTAGGCCTAGATGTGAAAAAACAACATAACATAATTATCCGTATAGTGCCGTATCCGTTCTATATGATATGAGCGTCCACCAATGGACAGCAGAAAGGGGTGTCGGAGAGATGCAGGGGGGATAGTGCGATTAGATGACTATTATGATACTATGTTACTATTCTATTTATTTAATTTTCAACGGTAGAAGGCAAATGACCCTCCTCCTGTGTATTTTGGAGTCCCAGACGGCGATACAGAGCCATGTGTATTCAGGATAGGATCCGATCACTCAGGGGGGGTGGGTGAGGGGGTAATGATCAGCATTCTGGCGCAAGTCTTTTGTGGAAGCAGCAGTGACCCAGCCGACCGACAACTTGAAGACCTGATGTAAGTATTCTTTGAACCGTTATTATATTGTGGATATATCATTCTATGACAACGTGCATCTGTGATCTATATCTGACTGATGATTAGTTTCTCAACAGTGATAGGCTACTCGGAGATTTTTAGGGGGGGCCGTAAACATCCAACGGAGCCATGAACACGTAGGCCTATGTTATTATTTCACAGCGTTTACTCTATCACTCGTTTTATTAGTCGGTATTATAGTTTAAGAGTGCTACCCCACTATTATCATGAGTAGTAGTTTATGTGTGTAGAAAAATAGGGTTAAAACGATTTTCTGTTATGTGGTAGTAGGTCTGTCTGATACAGGGTCTCGGAATAAGCATTGAATGGGGCTAGACAACGGTCTGTTGGCGGTCTGAACAATGTGGGGCTGGGGCCAGCAGTTGTAAGGTATTAAATCATGTATAAAGAATATGTATCGATTCTTTGTGTCTCAACGCTATCACTACATGGAAAAACCGGATGGGTTTCTTTGGGGCTACAACTATGGCTGTGAATATTGATACAAGAGCAATGCCACCCCGCTGTACCATAACTTTCCATTCTTCCGAAATGTGTATGTTTACAGGTTGTGTTGTTAGTTGCAATATGATCATGACGAGTGTCGTATTCAGGGGGAGTAAAGAAGAATAGAGTACAAGATTAATCGTCCTTGAATATTTCTAATATGCTATAAAGGTTATTGAGGGTGAGTGTGTGTGTGCGTGTGTGTGTAAAATAAACAGAATTTATTTATGCATGGTAAAACCGGCCAAACATTAAGCTCAAATACAAATTACATTGTTTTGTTTAAGAATCCTCGTGGCAAATATCAGATTTGCTGATAGTCAGACAGATGTATCCACTAGTGTATATTAATGAAGCCACTAGTATACCGTATGGATATCGGCGTGTAGACTTTGAAACCATGACCCCAGAAAATATGAGAACAGAATTTTTTGTCTACCCCCCCCAATTGAGCGAAGTGATTAGCCGTTGCCCATGGTGTAGCGTATAAGCAGAAATCTAGGCGATGTCTGACACCCCCCCGAGGTGGTCTGTGGTCAAGGGTCAATACCCAAGGCTGATCCACTGGCACTAGGGAAACGATAGATAGATAGATAGATAGCTTTATATGAATTAATCGATTTTATATGAATCCCCATTAGTTGATGTAGAAGACACCAACTACTATTCCTGGGTCCACACATAACATATATCAAGACAAGATTCACCATTTCAACAAGATTTAAAAGCATGTTCCTAACCTATAAATCCCTACATGGTTTAGGGCTTATTTTTTTTTTTGTTGAAATGTTTAACTGATACGATTCCACTACATAAGCCTTCTAGACCACTAACATCTTCTGAGACCAATCTGTTAATAGGGAAACATGGGAAAGCAGGATTGAGTTATTGAGTAACACATACTAGGATTCACTGCAAACAGCCATGAGGGGTCTCTTCACTTGTTTTTGAAGATAGCTTTGTTCGGGATTTTTGAAATACAATCTGGAAGGGCGTTCCATTCAACATAAATCCCTACATGGTTTACTTTAGGGCTTCTTTTTTTTTTGTTGAAATATCTAACTGAAATGATTCCACTACATAAGCCTTCTAGACCACTAAGATCTTCTAAGACCAATCTGTTAATAGGGAAACATTGGAAAGCAGGATTGAGTTACTATGCAACAGCTAGCTGGAATAAACTCTGAGGATTTAAGACTTGACTCCAACTCGCACCACTTTTAAAACAAGGCTGAAGACTTTTATGTTTACTTTAGCTTTCTGCTATATCTTAAGTACATTGCACTTTCTTAAAATAAAAGCCTTTTAACTTTACCTTTGTGATCCGTTTTTTTTTTTTTTTTTTTTTTTTTTTTCGTTTGTTGTTTTTTTTGGTGATCCGGTAAAAAAAATTGGAACGCACAGTGACTTTGATGAGTAATTTTAATCTGATTACTGGTTTGGAAATAGTAAAGCGTTAGATTACTCGTTACTGAAAAAAAAAAAGTGGTCCGAGGCCAGTAACGCGTCCGCGTTACTGGCATCACTGGTGAGCAGCAGTATGGATTTGAATACAATGACTTCACATTGCCTGGCCTTGTTGGCGGATATGCCCAATGCATGACCTCTTTACCGTGGCCAGTGGGGGGGGGGGGGGGGGAAACTCTCCCCAACCGCAATCCCAACACATGTTCTGCCACTTCTCCGCATTGTTGCCAGCATTTTGCATACGCTAGGATAGGACTAACAGGCGAACGTGTGTCAAGGGTAGGATTTGCCGCTCTGTGGGTTTTCGCTGTTTGTAAGGAAAAAAAAATAATGCACTTTTGTGAGAAGAAAGCAAAAAAGGAAGAGGTTTCTTTTGACACCTTAGGCAGTTGGCTAATAAGGGGTGGGATCACATGAATGCAGCATTACAGTTAGTAGACAGGGATAGTCGGGCCTGGAACAAAGACAATTATAAGATACATCTTACAAAAGTGACAGCTCAAACTTGTCATACTCAAAGAACACTGATCAGAAAGGTATTCTCGAGCTGTCTGCTAGGGTTATGAGCATATACACGTTGACCCCTTGTTAACAAAAGGCTAATTAACGTGCTACATGCTCCTCGGCATGTCAAAGGTGTCCCTGGAACAAATTAGCGAGTGGAAAGGAGCGACCTAGGCTTTAAAGCAGTTATCAATTCCAATCAAGCTTCATTGTGATGCATTCAATAACGGATCTCTGATGGCCAGAGAAGTGCTCTGATTATTCTCCTCTCATGCCAAATGGGCCCATCGACTCATTCAGTCTTTTTTATCCATATTTTACAATGAAACCACCTTAGAGTTGTGTTTGGTGCGCATGTGTTTGCGTGTGTGTGTGCGCATCTGTGTGTGTGTGTGTGTGTGTGTGTGTGTGTGTGTGTGTGTGTGTGTGTGTGTGTGTGTGTGTGTGTGTGTGTGTGTGTGTGTGTGTGTGTGTGTGTGTGTGTGTGTGTGTGAGTGACTGTGTGTCTGTCCTTGTGTGTGAAATATAAACCTTGCATTCATCGTGAAAGCTATGAATTCTATCGTATGCTTTCACAGGCTTACCACAATGCCCAAAGAGGGGCTTCGAACTCCAGCCCTATTTAATATATCTGCAATACGTGAAAGGACATTAATTATTGTAGATATTATTTAATAATAATAATAATAATAATATAACTTTAGTAGCGAATGCCATCATGAAGGACGTTTTGGCCACCATCTGAATGGCAGAACCACACTAATGGAGTTGCAAAGTGGTGTCTCTGCAGGGTTTGGCGCTAACCCTCAACTCGCTGTGTGTCACGCGGTGAACATGCGCAAGTGTCCTCACTTACTGCAGTGGTTGTCACGTAAGCCAGGGGCCACATGTGCCTGCTGTGGGTTGGTGTGGGGCCCCGATCTAATAGCCATTGATCGCTTGATTAATGGGAATATTGTTGAACTCGGCACACAACCCGAGTGAGAATGGAAATGTGATCTTCAGCAGGGCAATACAAGAGTGGCTAATGAGTTTTGGCAAATGCACTAGAAATGTCTCTCATTTGCTGCTTTGTCATTCACTGCAGGCTTTCTGTGTCGAGGTCCACATGGTCGGTGTTCAGGGAGTTCAATAAATTCCTTTTAACTTGTTTTTTAATAAAAGAGTTTGCTAGAGAGTTTCTTATGACTCTGTGCTCAAGAGCAGGACATGGAAAGAAGAAATAATTTGAAAGAGATTACCTTTTTCTTTTTTCTAGCACAGACACACACACACACACACACACACACACACACACACACACACACACACACACACACACACACACACACACACACACACACACACACACACACACACACACACACACACACACACACACACACACACACACACACACACACACACACACACACACACACACACACACACACACACACACACACACACACACACACACACACACATCACAGACCTCCACAAACAGATTCCATTCATGATAAAAAAATAAGAGCCGTACCCTTACCATGGCTATCTTGGCCTTCTAGCATTAGCATAGCCTATGCCAGATACCATATAATTTACAATCCACTTGTTTTACTATCACTGCAAATCAGAACATGCCATATGAGAAAATCCAATGAAGGCATAGCTTGAGCAATAAAAAAACCTTTCTCATTAAAAGACGAGATCATTGCAAAAGTAATATGTTGTTCAATCAACCCACCCTTTAACACACACGCGCGCGCGCGCACACACACACACACAACACACACACACACACACACACACACACACACACACACACACACACACACACACACACACACACACACACACACACACACACACACACACACACACACACACACACACACACACATTATCCCTCTCCCTCTACTCTCTCCATCGCTCTCCCTAACATATATTGCTTAACAGTTCTCAAAGGAGTTAATGAAGAGAGGCATATTACCACCATCATCACCATCGCTCCCTAACACTCAGACGCTGGAGCCAATGTAGCTGTGCAAGCACTCCGTGCCTCCCTCTCTCTCTCTCTCCCTCTCCGTGCTCATGTTTGATATTTGCAACTCAAAATCAATTTCCGCTTATCACTATTGATCTGTACAGAGACAGAGCTGTCAGTCCTTGACAGTCCTGGGCTGTCTGATTTAGGGCCAGACCATCAGCTCGTCTGAACGGGGGGGGTGGGGTGGTGTTGTGATGGATATATATGAAGGCTAGCACTGATGGAGCGATCTACTATGAAAGCCTGGATCTCACTTTAGCCTTCTTCCTAACTGTTGGTTTAATTTAGCCGTCACCCTCACCACAGGTATAGCGTTCAGTTTCATTTCAGCGGGCCTGGGTTTGCAAGGAATCGTTTTTTCGTAATTTCAGGGCTAATGAGATAAGCTAAGTATTTTTTTTCAAATGTTTTTCTCTTACTTGTTCTTTTTAATCAGGAATACCTTGAATTTCACATTAAACAACTTGGTCTAATGAAACCGGCGTACTACACTAACTACCTTATGTGGATAATTACAAGTTTTTTACTCAGCAACAATGCACTCGAGTGCTGTGGGTTTGCAGGAACATTAAAAACAACATAGTAAAGGTGCTTTTAGGGATATATTTTCCCTTCATAATGGTAAAATGGTCAAAATAAGCTTCATACAGATTTTCGTTGGTCCATGAAAACTCCCACGGGCAGTAATGTTGTTTTTTGGTTGAGACTAAGCTGCACTGTGTATTTGGCCTTTCCCAAAGCCCTGCTGCTGTTTCTATTGATCCTCTCTGTATTAAAAACCAAAGTCAAAGTGACCACTTTCAGGGCTCATGAAAGCTCTCATTTTCTCTTGTCTTCCAGTCGCCCTGATCTGTGAAGCAATGCCTTACATCTTTGCAAAGCATAATATAGATTAGAGGACATAGGTTGTCTCAATGTGTTCTCAATGTGTGTACGGGCTTCTGTGCTTGTTGGTGTGTCCGGACATGTCTATCTGCATGTGTGGGGGTATATTTCTGCATGTGAGTGCTTATGTGATTATAGTACCTTGTATACAGATCGAAGGCCTGGAAAGAGCAGCTCTCCTGGGCATGTGTGGCTGTAGCAGCAGATGAACTAGCCGGCCAGGCTAAAGCAGCAGCAGATGTCAGCGGCAGGAAGCTCAGCAAGGAGGAGCCTCCTAACTTGGCTCCTTCCGCTGGTCATCAGCAAACTTGTTGCCTCTCAATCCGGCTCCCCGTACGGAGCTCGGGGTGGCCGTCCTCTGTCGCCCCGGGGAAATTGCCTGAGACATTTTAAAAAGGCTCACCAGAAGAGCAGCAGATGTCCGCCATCCCTCCCCAGGAGCTGAGTCTCGGATGTCTCCCCTGAGTTCTGCTGGAGAACCCCAGGCCGCCTTTTGACTCATCATATCAGATGTATTTCACGGCCCGCAGAGCTAACTTCTGGCCAAGTGAAGCAAAACAGTGTAGAGCTGTAATATTCCCCCCTTGCCCCCCCCCCACTGCATGTATTTTGGGGCCCATTTCACAGCTTTACTCTCGGTTAAATTGTGTCGCGGAGAAATAACGTATCACCGTTCTACGTCACAACAACACACACACGCTTTCAGACCGAAAGCGGTGTTTATCTCCTGTGTCTCCCCCTGGAAGATGTAACCGTGCGTCGTGTCCGAGGACGGACGACGGTGGAGGGTCGCTCCGTCGCGTGCCTCCTCACTCACGCCGCTCCCTCGGACACTCCGTTTCCCGCTCACCTTGGCCGCTCTCGGAGTCTAATTGGGTTTCATTGATTTATCCGCCATGACGCCCGTTATGGCCGCTCGCCGCTGACCCAGCAGAAAAAAAACAAACATCAGCTGTACCACCACCCACTGCAACCCCCCCCCCCCCCGCACTGTCCACCTCCACCACACACACAGACACACAGACACACAGACACACAGACACACAGAAACACAGACACACAGACACACACACACCCTTCAACACTATCAATACAACAGCAAGTGAATGAATGATCTACAGTGAACTGAAGAAGACTCAACCTGCCACCCGAGCCCCGGGCCCAGGCTGCAGCGGTCGGATTAGAGTCTTGGGGGGGGGGGGGGGGGGGGTCGGGTTCCCTCCTACCACCGGTCCTCCACCGCGGGGGACAGGGAGCCCGTCAGTCTGGGGCCCTGACGACGGTGAGACACCCCGAGACGGGGGGGGGCCTTGTTAGCTTGACGTGGGTAAGAAGAGTGTCTGGACATATGGCATGGCCACGCATTGATGCCTCTGTTGGGGTGGGGGGGCGGGGGGGGGGGGGGTGACACGTGTCACCTTGAGCTCTTGGCGAGTCGTGTCCAGGATGTAGTTCGCCTGCTGGGCCAGCCGGAGCGTGAAGCCAGATGAAGGTGGAGTGGGCTTTATCTGCCGTGGCTTTTTGCTCTGTCTGTGACAGCAGCGACTTGGAGCTTGTTCGGTGTCTGGGGCTGAAAGTGAAGAAGAAGAGATTTCCACGAGCGCCGCCTAAGAGATAAAAAAAAGAAGGGTCTTTATTTCCATATAGTACAGCAAAGTACGGGCTTAAGGAAAAGAGGGTAGAACACAGATAGAGGTTTGATGCCGACTGTGTCCCCCGTCCCCTGCTCCATAGGCCTGGCCCTCCTCTCTAGCCTGCATTATAAGCTGTTGATTATGACAGTGACAGCTCCTCAGGTGTGGAGTAGTCTAAATTTGTTATTCTGCCCACACACCGCCATCCCTCCCGTTTTACCACCTGCATGGAAAGACACAAGCACACACACACACACACAAACACACACTCACACGTTGCACCCTGTGTCCCCGTTAACATCCAACCGCACGTACGTACGCAAACCACATCACAAACGTGCACATATATACACACAAGTGCGCACACACACATACTGACACACACACACACACACGCACATATACACATACACACACATGCGCGTACAGACAGAAACACACACACACACACACACACACACACACACACACACACACACACACACACACACACACACACACACACACACACACACACACACACACACACACACACACACACACACACACACACACACACACACACACACACACACACACACACACACACACACACACACACACACACACACACACACACAAACACATTTGTGCACGCATACACACACATTCACATCGACATGCACATGGGCACATGCACATTTCTCACAGCTGCTGTGTCAGCAGGAGTCTGGGCCGGGGAGAGGGGATATGAAATGAATCAGCTTCCCACTGAAGCACCCATGGAGATATGATCTAAAAGCATTGTGCGGGTGCTTGATTAAGGTTTGCACAGACCACCAATATTGGTACAAGCTCGTGCTTGTCATCTTTAGTGAATTATTATGCGAACGCGATAGTTATATATTTCTTAACATGAGCACGACCTATATGGAAAGTTGCGATCCGCGCGTAGCTTATTGCCGTAAATCTTACATCAAAAGGAGCACTAAGCTTGAGTCACTCTGCGAGTAATGTGCCACGTGGCCCGTCAAACACTGAACACCCGCTCCACACAAGTGTCGTCCTGCTCGGAGCCTCTTTGTTAACGCAGCCTTTTATCACCGCGCCTGCTGCAAGACCTTCTTACATTATTTACCTGCACCCAAATGACGTAGATCGGGTGTCAGACGTGTAGGCCCACACGTTCACACCAGATCTAGTCATTTAGGTGGCTGTCAAGAGGACAGTGTGCCGCGCTTCGAAGTCGTACCACATAATGACGAACACTCGGCAGGTAGTAGGGGGGGGGGGGTGTGTGGGGTGCGGGGGTGCAGATCTACTTCCCTGCCACGGGTGTATGAATAGCACACTGAGCATCTGCTCCTGTGGCTCCGTTCATCCTGCTCTACATTCCCTCCACCGCCGCCTCTTCTCCCCTCGCGTGGAGAGGGGAACCGGCTTGTTGGCTGGAAAGAACCACGTCCACCATAAAGGAAGAGAGGGAGAAGAAAAGAATAACACAAAGGCAGCTGAGGAACAGTGTTGGCTGTGTAAACTAATCAGGGCGAGGGTGATGATAGTTTGAGTCTACGTTCAAGCAAAGAAAAGTACAATTGCCGGGGTGTTGATTCATTTGAAGAAGTCCTCCGCTCTCGTCCTTCTCTGTTCGGGCCGTCGTGTTGTTTCTGCTCAGCTCCGAGGCGCGCCTCTCTAATTTGCTCCAGCTTTGGCTCCACTCTTCCATGTAAATGCAATCAAGTTGCTGACAAAGTGTTTCTGTTGGCAGCGTCGCCGTCTGCCATTTCGATTTAGAAAACGAATAAATAATGAAACAAATAGGTAAAGCGGGAAAATGATCTAAAAATAGCAACATTAATCACTTTGCCAGGCCTGGCAGTGGAGAGCCTCCGCCGAGGTTATGACTTCACCTTTAAAGAGACACATCGATTTCTCCCCGAGCAGTTGGTTCCCCTCCCACCAGTGGCGGTTTTAGGCACGGGCGAACCAGGCAGCCGCCCGGGGCACCATATTTGTGGGGGGGCGCCAAATCACATGGGGGCGGCCAAGAGCAGTACAAAAAACAAAACGCGCTGCTTAGCGGTTTTCAATGAAGTACATAACATTGTGTGGGCAATTGGTGTTTTGGCGCCCCCTCTGGCTGCAGGCACATCTGCTCGTTGAGAAGGTGCCGTGCCCAGACGGAATGAAACCCCCACTGAAGTCCAGTTACGCCCAGGGCGTAACTGGACGTAGAACCGCCACTGCCTCCCACTCTTTGGTATGTGTCGATTATTTTCACTCTAATCCAACTGGACAAGGTTAAGTTATTGAGGCCCGGCGTACAGTAAGAAAGATTGCTGACCTTTTGACATACACATTCATAGTCAACTTTTAATTGGGTTCCACATTCAGTTCATTAGTTTGCTGTTCTAATGCGGACTGATTGGAAAAAAAACGTATTTATTAGACGTGATCTAACGTGAGTAGGTTAACAAAGCAATGGGCCAACTACATTAAGACTGATTGCCCATACACATGTAAAGGTTACATCAACCTTCAACGCATCGCAGCCCAACCCTATTCATCCAGGCCTTTCTTGACATGTTTCTCATCATATAACAGGGGTTGCTGTTAGAAGCGTTGATGGTTGATATGAGAGCCTGCGTGTTAGAGCTCTTCAGTCTAATGGAGTTAAATTTCCTCTGGAGTCAGGAATTACTTCTCATAAAGGCATCATTAGCTTCTCTTCCCAGGTCCGCCTTGGGGCCACCGTAGAAGAGACGCCGCAACGATGATTGGCTGTGTTTTCATAGTTTCCACTTTTATAGTTTTTTCAAGATCTGCAACACAAATACGCGATCTTGCATTGTTTTGTTGTTTTAGTGTCTCTCCCCCTGAAGAGAGAGGACTTGTGTGTAATGTTCACCAAACATTCGTAATGGGTAAAGGATTGAATGTTTGTCTGGACATTCTCAACAGCAGCGGGGTCAAAACAAGCAACCGTCGGTTGGGTTTCGAGTGACAAGGGCCGTCGTCGTGGCAATATGACCGCTACCGGTCCTGACAGAACGTCTCTAATGAACGTGGTGAAATCATGACCATATATGGCCCGGGGGTTGTCTGGACTCTCGTAATAGAGTGTCATCTCGTATTTACCAGTAGATCAGACTTAAACGCCAGGGCGCTGGGCTGGGAGTGCATCAGTCGCCCGGTCAGACCTGATTAACAAATATTGAATTGCAGTGCCTGTGCTTCCAGTCATTATTTAAGGTTCATAGATCATATACTTTGTTTCACTTTCAGAGGATGTAGATCTAGGTCTGGATTTTTCAGGTAAAATTTAAAAGGCATTTACATTTTCCACCCACGCAAGCGTGTGCATACACACACGCACGCACGCACGCACGCACGCACGCACGCACGCACGCACGCACGCACGCACGCACGCACGCACGCACACAGCACACACACACACACACACACACACACACACACACACACACACACACACACACACACACACACACACACACACACACACACACACACACACACACGCATACATGTACTGGCACCCTGACAGTGCCTCTGTTTATTTTGTTAATGGAAGTAGCACAATTTCTAACCAGCACAGTGTTGTCCTTTCATGTTACACAACAACAATATGATCAAAGCCACCCCCTCATGTGTGCTCCTCCAACCTCTGCCATCGACAAATTTCAGCAGGAAAAAAAGCCTGTGACATCCATTTCCGCCCCCTGGCATGGGGGTTGTCATCTTGGATACCACACGACACACTGCAGAAGGTGGCAGAGAAAATAGCCAAATTAAATCTACGTCACCCGTCTTTTACTGGAACCAAGTAATGTTCTCTGCCATTCACTGCCCGCCTCCTGCATCATATTGTACCTGTTTGTTTGTTTGTTTGTTTGTTTGCTATATTTTTGTTTGTTGTGAGGACACAAATGTTTTTTGTGTTTATTATATTATTTCTGCCCAAGACGTCAGCCCACACGGATGTGTTGTCCGGGCGTTGTTTGCTTTGAAGGCTGCAATAAAGCTCTTGGTCAAACAGCTGCACGGCTTCAGCCGTCCTTCAGCAACCTTCACTGAGAGTTTGGATTAAACCGACGAGAACAAAGTGAAAGATTTGCGCCGCTGTTGTTTGTATGCGTTGCGCCACACACACCCATCCCCCGCTCTGTTGTTCATAGTCCTTGTTTGGGCACCAGTGTGTCTCTTCGGTTTAGGGGGAATACATCGGACCTGAAGCCTCGTAGACACATCCTTCCTAATTGAATTGAATTGTATTGTATATGAGGGTCCTAACCCATACATTGCAAAAAATCTAATCAGACCAAAAGAAAACCCTGTCGTGAATACTATTAATGGAGTGCGAAATAAAGGTCTGTGGAAAACGAAGGATGTTAATTCAATTTGAGTTTTAATCGTAACATCTGAGAGGACAATTAGGAAACACAACGATCTATTTGCAACGCATGACAATACAAACAAGCCAACGCTATCTGATGGAGGCTAATTCGATTTTGTACGTTGTGAACGCTAGCGTGTTTAACAGACTTCTCCTCGCATTGTCCTTCATGAACCAACCTCAAACGTATGGTCGCCATTATCCCAACTGAAAGTGTTGAGACTTCCACATCTGTGTGCGCGATGGCATTGAGGATATACATCACACACCTCAAGTTGAGCTGAAATAATCTTTTCAAAGACCTTTAAACAATGAAGAACCATTCAGTAAAAAAAAGTATTGTGGTCCACGCATTTCTCTCATGAAAGGGAAACTTCTTCCCTTCATTTCTGATTATTTGTTTATTTCTTTCGTTTCTGGATTGGGAAATGATTCAACAGATTTTTTTGCAGTGGTGTAATGAGTAATGGCTTTGGAGGAACGGAGACAAAGAACAGTTTCACCCGCTCGGGTGTATCCCGAGGTCGAGCTAGGTTAACGACATCCAGTCAAACCATAGTATTAATTTTGATGCAAGTAAAAAAAAAGAAGAAACGTCAACCCTCGCTTAATAGGATTTTCAAGTTTAGTGCTCTTCTTTTTAAAAAAACAAAACACCTCCCATAATGCATCATTCTAGCCTTGTTCGACGCTGCCTCCGCTCTCTAATTCATCACACCGCCTTGCGTGACTCGACCGCTGCGTCTTTGTGTTTTTCCACGAGATAATTACAAAGTGTGTGTGTGTGTGTGTGTGTGTGTGTGTGTGTTTGTGTGTGTGTGTGTGTGTGTGTGTGTGTGTGTGTGTGTGTGTGTGGAGGGAGAAGGGGGGGGGGGGAGGGGGAGAGGGGGGAGTAAAAAAGCATCACAGCGTTTCACAATTTCACCACATTAACGTATTGGGAGTAGAAGGAAACTGTTGTAATGGCAACACATATATAGATTATTTATTTATTTATTGGGTGGATGGTTGCGTCCAAATGGCGCATGCTGTTATGATATCTGCCACTGTTGTCTTTGTTGTCGCCCATACCTGCTGCTCGGCTAAATGGTCTGTCACTAATGAGGCACACACAAACACACACCAGTACAATGGAGATTTAGATGATTTAGATTGCATTCGGGTGTCATATATTGTTTATTTATTTTTCCAATGTTCTTCGCCCTTGACTCGCTAGTAAACAACTCATAAACCCCAGCTCTCCGTTCTGGTCAAACAGGCTGGACACAGGGAACATGAACGATCCATTCAAAATGTAGAATAAAAAAACCAACAGGAAAATGGGAATGGATTGTAATGTACCCTCAAACGGATTAGCACAAACAGATGTAATATTGTACAAGTTGAGTCTGTAAACAACAACACCGGGCGGTTTTAGCAAATTGGGGGCCCAAGGCGAAGCTCTGTATGGGGCCCACCGTCTCCGATCTTTAAAAGAGAACGGAGAAAAAAAGAATACTGACTGAATGGTGGATAGGCAGGTAAAGCTAATCTCCGCCGAAGTAAAAGTTGGAGATGAGAAAAAATACCTTCCCCTTTAAACCCTGCATACACTTCTTTAATCCAAAATGAAGATGGAAAGCAGAGAACACACAAAGTGTCGCACTACACAAACTAATAGTCACAATGGAACCCAAAAGAGAATAAGGTTTCAGGTAACACCTGTCTTTGCCAAAATGCCAGGCACTGTTTAATCTTTTTTTTTAGATCAAATCAATATCGATGTAACCAGCAAGACAAGTAGTTAGGGTAAACCCCCACCAACAGTAAAATACTTAGCAAAACATCACAGAGATTGACATTTCAACCATTCTGCAAACAAACCCATAAGATACAGTATATTATAAGTGGATTGACATTACAGTTGAGATTGAACATTTCGAAACATTTTAGAAACAAACCTATGTATGAGAGAGAGTGAGAGAGAGAGAGAGTCTATCAGACAGAAAAGATGGATTGTTCTCCACATCACACGCTTCTGACACAGAGTCCTACTTATTGACGTCTTCTCACAGGTCTTCAGCTAGCTGCTGCTGTAGCGGCTTGTTCAATGCTTTGGACCATGTTGTTCCTGTCTGTATCCCCAACAGTAGCCGTAAAAAGTGTGTCATCTTTGGCAGCGTTGCTAAATACTTAGCGGCATCTTTGAGCTTTTTTCTTTTATTTGAACCGCTTCGGTAACTTTATTTCCTAACCCTTAATTTAATATTTGCGTGTAGACTCATCTTGCCGCTCTGTTTGTGTATTAAAAAAATATATATATATATTATTTTTTTGGGGGATGGTTGGGGGGCCCCCTACTATGGGGGCCCCCTACTATGGGGGCCCCAATCGGCCGCGGCCTATACCTCTATGGTAAGACCGCCACTGACAGCAGCAACAAGAGATGGAAAACAACAGGGCGCTCCTCTTAGCTGAGGAAAACTGTTTGAGATTGCTGGGAAGCAAGGTTATTATCGCAAATGAGAAAGAAAAAAATAACTAACTATTTTTTCTGCTAAATAAAATCTTAACAATAGCAAGGTTTTACAGACAAAAGGATTACTAACTGAAAGTGTATTCTGTGTCAAGAAAAATAAAAACGATAAACGAAACATTTGGAGAAAATGTCTTCAGTTTATGTTTTTGTGAATTTGTCTTTTGTGGAATTTTGTTTGCCTTTCCTTAGTGAATACAGTTGTCTTTTAAATGGTACGATATTTGAGTTTTTAATAGAAAACCTTTTTCTGACCTTTTTGAACCATGCCAATGGCAGATACCCAGTATTACAAAATAACACAAAAAGTAAAACAGAAACTATGAAATTTTTTTTTTTTTTACCCTTAACTGTCATTGTAAACAAAAAGTAAAAAGCAAATAAAAATAAGAATGAATGAAAAATGCAAAAACGAATTCTTGCTACGGAAGTGCCACTTAACTGCACAAAGTACTGAATGTTTTACTGGATCAACATTCAGTATCGGGTTGAAGTGGATTCGGGCAAACATTTTCTCCTTCCTTCTCCTTGTCCTTCTCATGTGCCTCAGATTCCAAGAAACTCTGTGCAACCCACCCCTCTGCCTATGTGTTGCCGACAAGGCTAGAATGAAACAAACGGGTCTGAAGTCATCAACGTCAGATAAGCACACAACACATTCTACACCTCTTTGCCTTGGCTCGCGTTGGCGCTTTACTGGAACTTTGGCTGAAAGCACTTCAATGATGTTGAAACTCCACTGAGGTGCCAGCAAATTGAAGTATCTCTCTCCCCCTCTCTTTCCCTCTTTCCCTCTCTCTCTCTCATGCTTTCCCTCTCTTTTCTCTCTCTCTCTCTCTCTCTCTCTCTCTCTCTCTCTCTCTCTCTCTCTCTCTCTCTCTCTCTCTCTCTCTCTCTCTCTCTCATCTCTCTCTCTCTCTCTCTCTCTCTCTCTCTCTCTCTCTCTCTCTCTCTCTCTCTCTTCAACCCGCTAAAGTATCTGAAAATGTTCCCGTAGCCTTATCATGGCTCTCTCTCTTTGGCTAACATTGGCAATGACGCATTGAGCTCTCTCTGCCCCAGCACCCCCCCCTCCCCTCTCTCTTTCTCTCTCTCTCTCTCTCTCTCTCTCTCTCTCTCTCTCTCTCTCTCTCTCTCTCTCTCTCTCTCTCTCTCTCCTCTCTCTCTCTCTCTCTCCTCTCTCTCTCTCTCTCTCTCTCTCTCTCTCTCTCTCACTCTTACTCTCACCCTCTCTCTCTCTCTCTCCCTCTTCAACCTGCCGAGATATCTAAAAATGTTCCACACTGAAAGGCCTTATCGTGGCTCTATCTGTCCGGCCGCTTGTGAGTCAGACCCTAATATTGGCAGTGACGCGTTGTGCTGTTCCCTGTCACTGCACCTTCTCACAGTCACTTAACACTCAACTTTAACAGCCTTGTTGACCTAAGGGAGGGTAGAGGGGGAGGAGGAGAAGGGTTGAATTGTATGACTAATGAACCCCAATTTACGGTTAGCGGTTGCATCATCGAGTAGCATGGTGAGGAGAAAAACTAGATCAACAACGCTGAATCAAATAAAGAGTGTAAAAACTAGACCAAAATGTGTACCTCGATATTATATAAGGTAAGATAAAGTAAGATAAGACTTTATTCATTCTGAAATTCTGGTGCTTCTTCCACAGAACAGTGCTTCCAATGCGGTTAATACGAACTGGGAACTGCATTTCAATGGTGGTCTATTTAAAAGCTGTCAGCCTTTTGGTATCTAGTGTTATTACTTTTGTGTGTGTGTGTGTGTATGTGTGTGTGTGTGTGTGTGTGTGTGTGTGTGTGTGTGTGTGTGTGTGTGTGTGTGTGTGTGTGTGTGTGTGTGTGTGTGTGTGTGTGTGTGTGTGTGTGTGTGTGTGTGTGTGTGTGATGGAAGAATGATGGCTAGCGTCTCCACATAGTTTAATGTGGCTGATTTGACGTTGACGGTATCGGGAAGTCGAGTGAACATGAAATGCGTGGATGGCCCGCCCCATGAGAAATGCACGCAGCACTCATGTTATTATCCACAATAAGCATACATGGCTTACTCAAAGAGAAGCAACGCAATTTATCTGATGCCTAAATTTAGTTAAGCGCCGCTACTAGCAAAGCAACCGTGACAGTTTAAACAAACACTTGCACAGAAGCCCTAGAAGAAGAAAAGAACGCTGTTAAACATAGATTGGAGGAAAATGTAAGTGTTTTTTGGTGTCAAACTGTCATGAAGAAGTGATACAAAAATGTGCTTTTCTATTGGAAATCTAAGGAAAAATGTACGTTTCTCAGATGTAATGACGGCTGGGAGCTTGGGAGAGGGCTCATAAAAATGGTATCATAATGACGCATCTAATGGGATGCATCTACTCAAGTAAAGTGTGATATGATTAACTTTAAGTTCGGGTATAACTTAATATTGCATCAGACCGGGATAATTAGAGTAAAAATAGCTCACTTATACGAACATTCCTCCCTGAAAAAAAAAAATAGCTGTGCTGTTAGTTTCAAAACAAAAGTGTGTAACCGGTTTGGACTTAAGCAAAGGCAGTGGAGGCGTGCTGTTACATTAACAGCACAGGGGGGACGAGACGCGCATTGTCGGTTATAATTGACTCCTCTTAAATCACAACTTTCTGAAACCAAATTAATCCTTTCAACTCTTGCAATTAGGAACACAAAGAGATGCCTGGCAAAAGGTTACATAACACACTGAGATGTTAATGTTGTTGACGGACTGAGTTCTCAACTGGCCAGAACAGATAATGAGCTCATCCGTGTTATTTAAATCCCCCCACAGCAATGAGGGCTTTTATTTTTGAAGTTTTGTGATATACCACTCACCTGTGTGTGTGTGTTGGTATGTGTCGCTGAGTGTGCGTTTGGTGTGTGCGTGTGTGTGTGTGTGTGTGTGTGTGTGTGTGTGTGTGTGTGTGTGTGTGTGTGTGTGTGTGTGTGTGTGTGTGTGTGTGTGTGTGTGTGTGTTGGTTGTGTGTGTGTGTTGTGTGTGTGGTTGTGTGTGTGTGTGTGGTGTGGTTGTGTGTGTGTGTGTGTGTGTGTGTGTGTGTGTGCAATGACCCTGAAAAGCCAGACATGAACATGGTCCTTTTGTACAAGAGGCAGAGGAATCCTCCTGGGTTGCCACAGTGATTGCAGGGATAATTACGAAGACAAATCACTCAAGCACATCTCACCTGAATCCCGCGCTGCAAGCATGAAACCAATTTAGAATAACATTGCAGCCTTCAGCGGCCCACAGACAGAAGAGTTGGCAGACGGGGCTCTTATAATTATGGTGCCAAGGCACCACTGTCCCCGATGCTACACAACTGCATCTCACACAGTACTACTTTTTAAAAAGCGAAAGAAAATAAATTTATACGCAAAATACACATGACTATTTTCCTTTATTTTAATTTTTTTTATTAGATATGTTAATATTATTACACAATTTGTAATCATAATTTTTTGTATTAAGTTATGCACATTAACAATATTATAATCATTATTATCATTACTATTAATTTGACTACTAATATTATTATAATTTCAAAATTGTATACCTTGACGCGTCCATGCTGCAAAATAGCTTGTTTTCCGTTGGCTGTGTGCTAATAAGCCACTTCTGGCTGGAGTTTTATTTGGGAGTTATCTTGGGTTTGATGCGAACAAGATTGATGATGAGATTCCACAAGGGGGATTATTTCCCGACCTTGGGGAGGGCACATGCATCTGAAAGTGTTATCCCCTCATATCAAGCACCATCTATCTCATATCTAAGGAAACTATAAAATTTGAGAGGTTTAATCAGGTGTCGCAATTGACCCATTTAATCTGGAATAGTGATTTATTATCTTCAAGCTATGTATATCTCTCATCTCTATGTAGCAGACGTGTAACCATAAAATACATTCCTAATAACCGTCCATTGGTAGAGATATTGTTTGTCAACCACAGAAATCCAACATCAAAATTTTTAGCAACTTTTTGGATCCCTCATACCTCAGAATTGGGTCTGCTGTATTTACAGTGTGCACCACACACACACACACACACACACACACACACACACACACACACACACACACACACACACACACACACACACACACACACACACACACACACACACACACACACACACACACACACACACACACACAAATGTATGCAAACACACACAGACACACAGATACACACAGACAATGACACACACACAAACACACACACACGCACACAAACACACACACAAATATATGCAATCACAAACAGACACACACAGACACACACAGACAAAGACACACAGACACACACACATACACACACAGAAAGAGGCACACACATGCATTCACACACACATACACACACGCACGTACACACACACACACACACACACAGCCACACACACACACACACACACACACACACACACACACACACACACACACACACACACACACACACACACACACACACACACACACACACACACACACACACACACACACACACACACACACACACACACACACAGCCACACACACACACACACACACACACACATACACACGCACAGTAAAAGTGGTTAAGCAAAAGCATTAAGTTGACATGCTGTGCACTGCCAATATCTGCTGTACCAGGATGCCTGGTTTACTGTTTGAAAAATAGCAGCCCATCAGCGAATTCCCAAGTGGAATTCAAATATGGATTGGAATGTAGTTATCTTTTTTTATGAGGATTTAGCTGGAGGGGCTTTTTTGTGGGGCTGGAGAAGTCCCTCTTCACAAACACCGTCACCACGGAGACACCCGCTGGTTCTTGCTGAATGGATGTGTCGGTGGCTGTCTCAAGCCATTCTGTCTCTGTCTGCTGGATCCATCATATTTAGAAAGCACCCTTGATGGGGCAAAGTCACAAGTTTTTCTAGCAGACCAAGAGCCCATCTTGATGTGGCACTCATCCTTCCGCCCATAGTCCTCTTATTGAGTTGTGTTCCAGTGCGACCTGTGAATCAAACTCAGAGAATTAGGGATGGCAGACCAAACTAGGGGCACCAGAGCTGCTTGTGGTTCTGATGTCAGGCCGGATGTTGATTAAGAAGTGGGCTGTTTCTACTGGAGGATTCCTTCGCTCGCAGCCGCCAGATGTAGCAGGGGGAGGTGACGGCGGGGGAGGTAAGATGTACCGTTTTCCCCGCGTTCCGATCAATGCAATGGGGATGTTTTAGTAAAAGGTAGAACGCAAAAGGGCCTCAATCAAGTCAATTACGAGACGGTTTCCCAGACACATTACGGCAAGACGGTGAAGTGATGCTTAACATGACATGAATAGGGAAGCTCACAAGCCACTGTGCGCCGCTGAAGCAAGGGCTCTCATCTTATCCCCACTGCCAGTACTAAGAACCTGTTAGCCCCCTGTGGGCTATTGATGAAAGGTCAGTCTCATCCCTGTTTGTGAGTGCCTGGAATTATCCAAATCACAGTCAGTGTGTGTGTGTGTGTGTGTGTGTGTGTGTGTGTGTGTGTGTGTGTGTGTGTGTGTGTGTGTGTGTGTGTGTGTGTGTGTGTGTGTGTGTGTGTGTGTGTGTGTGTGTGCGTGAGTGCATTTATGTGTTTGACTGTGGAGAATACACTCTACGGAATTGATCTGTGTTAAAAAATGTTGCCTCCAATTCTTCCTTGGCAAAGATTCCCTTGGGTAGCCGCAGAAAAACACTCGTGACCCAAACTATCTGGTATCGCACGCATCTGCTGTCTAGACGAGGTGAATACATTGCAGGGAAGGAGAGAGAGAGAGAGAGAGAGAGAGAGAGAGAGAGAGAGAGAGAGAGAGAGAGAGAGAGAGAGAGAGAGAGAGAGAGAGAGAGAGAGAGAGAGAGAGAGAGAGAGAGAGAGAGAGAGAGAGAGAGAGACAGACAGAAAAATTGTACGCAATGCAGCACATATTCCTGCTGCTTGCGTTTCACAAGGGTTTGTTTTTGTCACTGTTAACAGGGCTGAGGCAAATGCGCTCAAGAGTTTGAGAGGCCTCATTAAATGGTGCGGCTCAGATTCAAGAGGAAGGATCTCCTTTATCTGATCTGATTAAAGGAAAGCTTGGCAGACATTTGAAGAGGACATGGCAGGAAGTTGTGGGGGAGAGCAGGACACTTGTCTGTGGATGGGAATGAGGACGTTATTTCCCGTCTCCTTTCGAGAATGCTTTGTAGTTTACGTACAATTCAAGCCTAATCGTTGTTTGACAAAATAGATAAATCAAGTTTGCCATGCTGTGTGGTTTTTCCCCTTTGAAGCCGCGTAAAGTTTGGAGAAATACTCTCCAACTTTTATTAAGTGGCACTGCGGAGAGCCGAACAGCAAACATGTGTTGAAGGCCATCTCTCTTTGGCCCCTGGCATCAAATAAACTCTTACGCTGTGTCAACTCAACAAAGTGTGCCTGAAAAACATTTGTTTGGGACAAGGTCTCATCCTCTATGACAAAATGATTATTTGATGCAGGGCCGTGGATGAGGGTTTGTGTCACTCGGTGTTTAGCTGAAAGGTGTGTTGGGTCACTGAGTTGATGACAAGTCCATTCATTATCGGCCAACCTCGCAGTGTGCCAGCCCTTCTTCATCACCCAGCTGTTATGGCGGGTCCATCAAAGGAAGGCAGCTCTAGTCTGTATTTATTTTAGTTTTTTTAAGTTGTCGCAGTTCAGCTGGTTTTTTTCAGTGTCCCTCCAGCTTGTCTTTTTTTTTTTTCTTACATAATAAGCAATAATTTCTTTGAGGATTCCAAGTAAGTAACGGGTCCATCAAAGGAAGGCAGCTCTAGTCTGTATTTATTTTAGTTTTTTTAAGTTGTCGCAGTTCAGCTGGTTTTTTTCAGTGTCCCTCCAGCTTGTCTTTTTTTTTTTTCTTACATCATAATATTTTCTTTGAGGATTAAGTAAGTGAGGAGATAAACGGGGTAAGAGAGCTCCTAGATTTCACATGGCCCGCAAACATTTGAATTCATAAAAAGCATTTTTACACAGGGTGACTGTTTGATATGCAAAATGCAAAAAAAAAAAGAAAAAAAAGAAGCATATCATTAGGGTTAGGATGCAAGAAAGTTACTTTTTTTTCTTCTTCTTTTTCAATTTCGGCTCCCCGGCGAGAGTATTGCACGTTGCATCATTGCACTTGTGAAGTTTTCTCAGACGTTCACCTCCATCTCACCACAGTGTGACTCCGGCAAGACTTTATCAAGTCACGCAACAGGCCTGGCTAGAGAGAAGGAACCACTCGGGGAAGTCAGAGCGAGAGAGATATTGTCCATCAGCCACTTCACCTGCTTCTAATGTCTTGCCTCAGACAGCCCATGTTGGACTGTGTGTTTGATGTGTGCACCTCCTCGCCGCCTCCATCCCCTACCCCGCCAACACCCCACTACTCTTTTATGTCAGAATATCAACGGGCGGCACAGTGTCAGTGTCTCGCAAATGGATTTTCTAATCCACTTGTTTTTGCCGGACGTTCTTTCAACCCCCTCTTTTGAGGCCCCAGCCAAAAATGTACTTAAACAACACAAGCACCCCCTAAGACTCCTGTCTGTCTCGCCCACACCCCACCTACCCCATCCCCCTTCCCCTTTTACTCGGCAGAGGACAGGAAATGGAGGCCAACAGGAAAGGCGAAGGACATCAGGAAAGATTCAAATAATGAGATGTCAAGCAGGGCAGACCATAATTGTTAATTACATTTATTCCAGTGCTGCTGGAAAGCGGCCATAATGCTTTCAGGAATATAAAGTGGTGTCCTCAACATGTTCCTGGTTCTGTCTTTTAAATGGATCTGAGATATAAGGGCTGAAACTCAATAAGCAGGGAACCTTATGCCATACGCGGAATAAAGAAAGATGCCCGATGGAAAAAGGTTAAGATAGGTAGTCCTACAAGCCTTAGCATGTACAGCGATAGCAATCGTGATTTCCGTGTTCATGTTATTTATTACGTCTTTTCGACAAAAAAAATCCTTGGCAAACCATTCATTTGGATCAAAGCAATATCGCTTTATACAAATGGAGGAAAATGTAATCTATAACTGAGATTTTACATTTGATATTACATTTAGGAAGCTATTTTACCGCTATCCATATGGAACACTTCTGCGTTCACGGCAATGCAGAGTATACAAAACACAGCCTATCATCCCTTAAAGTTAAAATAGCTTTGTGTTCAAAGAATAGGATTTGACAGGGGAAGAATACATAAGCCTTCCGAGCCTATTCAATATTCATTCCCATGTGAGCAGCCGTAGAAGCCAGCTGTTGGATCTTCGGTGCCTTCTCAAATGGTATTGAGGAACATCCCTATACCAAAAGAATTCATACCAAAAGACAGACAAATGTACTTTCTTCATATTGGTACTTTCTTCATATCTTCATGAGTGGCATATCAGTTATGTAACTGATATTATGTTAGTCGGCCAGTCAAAATGTCTGTGGCAATCTCTTGCACTAACTAGCTAGCTAAGGAAAGATCAACAAAACAACGAGCTAGCTAACTTAATAACTTAGCTAAATTAATTAATTAATTAATTAATTAATAATCATACTAACTAACTAATTTACCAACTTACTATTTACCTAATTTAGCAACAAGCTAGCTGACAAAAAAAATACATAAACAGAAATACCACTCCACATTGGACGTTGTTCAATATTCTAAGGACTGTAGTTGCCTAATTGATTTCCAAAGAAGGAACTGCCAATCACTCTTCTTTTCTTCTGCTACTCCCGAAGAAAATACAATTTTGTTGGGAATCAACATCTCTTGTGAATGCGACATGTCAGCACGGGACACTGTCATGCCTTCACACACATACCTTACCAGTATTCCTCGCCACCCCCGAACCATCTGCTGTCAGACATTACTAATTAGTTTTATGGAGTTCTTGGCAGCCACCATATGACTGCCACATAATTGCCCCTTTATCGTTTTGTATTCCATTGTTAATGTTCTTGTTGTATACTGCCGTGTCCTAATTAAAAGTTTGGAGCTTCTAGAAATTATCACATTCTGCCCTTATTGTCGTTATGAATTGCTTATCCCGTCAAAACTGGGGAATGAAACAATAAGCAATGAGCAAGAGTGGGCGACAACAGCGAATGTGACCGGATGGTGTTTGACTGATGGCATAGACTTAACAATAATCCCCTAGACCACAGCTATATAAGCAACCGCTACCGCGGGCTGTAATAGGAGTTGGGTGTTTTTTTCCGAGCGGGGACATTTGTTCTCTCCGGGGAGCCCCTATGCACGGCTACTGCTGTTATCCCAAAAAGCCTGGTTCACAGATGCCAACCCTGTCACCTCCCTCTCGCACGTTCAGATTTCTGTGAAGTTCCTACTCCACCTCCCCACCGCTCCATCGTGTAAGTTCATGACCGGTCGATATTCCTCCTGTTCTGTTGGTTTCTGAGCGGTGGGGGACGGGGCCGGGGCCTGGTATGGTAACCGCCGTTGCACATTAACCTGCTCTGCCTGCACCTCTCAGGGTTAAATGGAGGGCCAAGCATCGCTGTGGGAAAAAAGCATGAACCTGGGAAAAAAACAACAAAAATTCATTGCCAGCCCAGCTGGCAATGATCAACCCAAACGGCTTTTGGGCTGTGGACCGTTCAAGATGAAATAATTGTCTTGAGCTAAATGCCATAAGACACATGATTTTGCCTACGAACTCCAGGTGCCAAATCAACAATTTATGCAAACAAAAATCCACATGTAACTCTGACTTGACCCATGTAAACATCTCTTTGCATTTTCCACAGTCCCACGTAGAATGTGAGTAATTCCTCCCAGGCACGGAGTCACATTGTCTGGAATAGTGAGGCACAATGTGAGCATTCACCACTGGCCAGCGGAGTGGAAAATCCTCCCAGAGTGCCCACTGTTTACAATGTTTCATTAAACACCCCGACCATGTGCAGATACAGATATAGACCGTCATCTATATGTTGCCATAGAGAAAGGGAGAGAGAGGGAGAGTGAGAGAGAGAGAGAGTGAGAGAGAGAGAGAGAGAGAGAGAGAGAGAGAGAGAGAGAGAGAGAGAGAGAGAGAGAGAGAGAGAGAGAGAGAGAGAGAGAGAGAGAGAGAGAGAGAGAGAGAGAGAGAGAGAGAGACAGAGAGACAGAGAGACAGAGAGAGTGAGAGAGGTAGGTCGATAATTACACAGAAAATATATTTGATAGCTAGCTAGATTGATAGCTATATAGATATATAGATTGTGAGATAGAGATATAGATATATAGCTAGATAGATAGATAGATAGATGGATAGATAGATAGATAGATAGATAGATAGATAGATAGATAGATAGATAGATAGATAGATAGATAGATAGATAGATAGATAGATAGATAGATAGATAGATAGATAGATAGATAGATAGATAGATAGATAGATAGATAGATAGATAGATAGATAGATAGATAGATAGATAGATAGATAGATAGATAGATAGATAGACAGATAAAGATAGAGGGACATCAAGAGATAGAGTGATATTTTCCACAATGGCACAGCAAAAGCCAAGATATTGCTGCGAGTTTAGCTTAAATGTCACAGTATTGTAGGCCGGCTAATGGCCTGAGCCCAGAGAGGGAGTACAGATATCTCTTTGTTTAACACATGGAGAGTAATGATCTGCACTTAGAGGGGTATCTGGGAAAAGCAGCACTTTTTCCGCTGGTGTCCTTCTAATAGGGCCTGTCGCCGACGATTAAGCTTTGTTGACAGGGCGACTTGTAGTGCCTGACACCAGATGCAGTGCACAGTCTCTTGCTTCCTTCATTCATTATTTCCTGCAACAACCCACACACATTCTCGGACACACACACATACACACATACACACACGCACGCACACACACACGCACACACACACACACACGTACACCCTTGCTCATTATGTCAGATATCAGGTGGTCAAGCCAGACACTGTGGGCACTGTGTTGGTCATGGGGAGAGTGGGCAGAGAGTGCAGAAGCTCCTGGACCAGGGCTGACCGTGGCTCTCTCTCTCTCATCATTACGTCCCGGTCCAGCACATTCCACTCTGAAGTATACCGAAAACAAACTGATTATCCTGTCATCTCCTCTCTCTTGGCTTTGTGTGTGTGTGTTTGTGCGCGCGCGTGTGTGTGTGTGTGTGTGTGTGTGTGTGTGTGTGTGTGTGTGTGTGTGTGTGTGTGTGTGTGTGTGTGTGTGTGTGTGTGTGTGTGTGTGTGTGTGTGTGTTGTGTGTGTGTGTGTGTGTGTGTGTGTGTGTGTGTGTGTGTGTCTGTGTGTCTGTGTGTGTGTGTGTGTGCGTATGTGTGTGTAGGTGTCTGCTATGTGTGTGCTGGGTTGGTCTCCTGATCGCTCTGTGATTAGTTTTTCCTCCTTGTCTTTTATATTATGGTCCAGGGGAAGGAGGGAGGGAGGGAGGGAGGGAGGTAATGTTTTTTTTATGTCATATTAATCAACAATGCCCTTTATTTTGCGGTGGAAAAAGGGCAGACCTTAGGCTAATCGTATGCAGAATGACTCTGTCCACCCCCCTGTTCCACCGGCCAGGGTATTTACAAGGGTATGACTGATACATGGACCAGGGTTTGACTGGTAAATGGGCCAGGGCATGAAGGGTGAATTGACCAGAACAGGATTGAGACATGGACGAGCATCTGACCTGGACAAAGGCCAGGGTATGACAAGTACATGGACTTGACATATGACTAGTCCATCTTCCGCTCGTACCCTGGTCGAAGTACCGTTCATACATGGACCAGGATTTGAGCAGTAATTGGAGCAGGGTATGGCCATTACATAGACCAGGATTTGAGCAGTAAATGGACCAGGATATGAGCAGCAAATAGACCAGGAAATGACCATTACATGGACCAGTATATGACCGGTACTTGGACCAGGATATGAGCGATACATAGACCAGTGTATGACCTTGACATGAGAATGTTCAACAGCGAATAGTCCTGCGTTCATTCTTGCCTTATGGATCTTTGATGGGATTAAACCTGCAGTCACCAGAACATCTGATTCCGATTGACGTCCACCTTTGACCTTTGGTTGTTCACGGACTGCACAATCATCCTCACGCCAGCCAATGAATACTGAGCAGGCCACCACCACCACCACACTTTCGCTCTCTGCTTAGGGCTAAATTAATTTGTATGGCAGTCAAGGAAAACTAATAGGGCAGCATGGATAAATAATACCATAAGTGCGTAGGTGTTCGGTTCCACACCAGTACAAACACACACAAGGTCTATTTGATTATATGAGCCAGCGGGATGTATGCTCGACGCTGATCCATAGAAGGGCACCCGTGATTGCGTATTATGAACACACTTGAAGCCGCGGTGCGTTACCAACGGCCAAGTGTGAAGGGGTGTGTGAACCGCGCCATCGAGAAACACGGCGTCATGCCACTGGGTTCCCTTGTTGTCTTAACTTATGAATTTGGACACAGATATCGGCCATTAAGCGGTTGGTTTGAGCGGCCAAATATGTCTAAAGTACCCCCCCCCCCACACCTCCCTTCTCGTCAGCTCCGAGCTATTTGAACCTCCAAACAGTTGACCTTTTTTGTCACTATTCATCAAATGCCAGTCAACCACACCCCCCCACCCCGTCCCGCCACACAACCCCCCCCCCCACCCCCACCCCAACCACCAACCCTGCATGAAACATGACAACCATCTTGCGGGGCAGTGCATGCACCCAGAGCACTCATAAATCATTATGTCCGACGCAACAATGGCGTCTGTATACCGCGCGTCCACCCTTAGTATCCCGGTCGGAGAAAAAAGGGTGCGAGGAAATTAAAGCATGAAAGTCATACTGTGCTTTGAGAGTGGCCCCAGGAGCACCGTGAATGTGTGTGGTGTGTGTGTGTGTGTGTGTGTGTGTGTGTGTGTGTGTGTGTGTGTGTGTGTGTGTGTGTGTGTGTTTGTGTGTGTGTGTGTGTGTGTGTGTGTGTGTGTGTGTTTGTGTGTGTGTTTGTGGCGGGCTGGGGGGCTGAGGTTTGAGCGGAACTGTAACATGTTTCATCCTCAGGATGCTAGCGCTAAGCCAGCTGCGGTGCTGCTGTATGGGCCATCAGCGCCCTTGTTAGATGAGCGGGGAGCGCCCATGTGCATGCTAGCCCTGGCCTTAATCGGCCCTGATTATAACTAATGGCTTTAATGATGTTCACTCTCTACCCAGCAGGACAATGTAATTAGGATCAAACAAATTCTGTATCTCCCTCGGCTGTACCCAAAACTCCCTTTTCTCCCACTCCCTCTCTCTCTCTATCTTTCTCCCTTTCCTCTCGCTCCGTCTGTCCGTCTTCTCCTTCTTTATCTATCTCTACTTCTCTCTCCCTCTCTCTCTCTCTCTCTCTCTCTCTCTCTCTCTCTCTCTCTCTCTCTCTCTCTCTCTCTTTCTCTCTCTCTCTCTCTCTCTCTCTCTCTCTCTCTCTCTCTCTCTCTCTCTCTCTCTCTCTCATGCCCTTGTGCAAGTGCTGTATGTTTGTAAGTCTGCCTGTCTGCGGTGGGTGTGTTGCATGTTGTGAGCAGGCGTGACAACTGTGTGGTTAAACATGTGCTATATGAGTTTGTTGCTTTATGGATCACGGAGCGTGACAGCATTATTCATCAAACAGAAAGAGAATCTCCCTCACGCTGTCTTCCCAAGTTCCTCTTTATATATATATATATCTATATATATATACTGTATATATAGATATATATATATATATTTATTTCCATAAACCAAACTTCAGGTTTGTATTTGAGATCATTTGCTTCTACTTTGCATGGTAGCCAGTTTTAAACGCGTAGGTTTCGGATCAAAGGTGTCATATTTCATAATTCAGAATCAGTCTTTATCAACGCATAGGCTTTGAGGAGTCAATGCGCTGCCTTTGTCCACCAGAAACTGTAGACCGGTTTGTCCCCTGCCCGACTTTTGGTTACCATGGATACTGAGATCCTACATTTCTACAGTAGCGGATGTGTGTTTCATATTAAAATAAATATGTGTTAGGGGGATTAGTTTATATTTTAT
>OLKM01000608.1:243219-248219 GCA_900291075.1 Melanogrammus aeglefinus
CACACACACACACACACACACACACACACACACAGTCTCTCTCTCTTGTTCTCTCTCTATCGCTCTCTCCATTTCTCACTCTCTCGCTCTTTTACTCTCTCTCTCTCTCTCTCTCTCTCTCTCTCTCTCTCTCTCTCTCTCTCTCTCTCTTTTTCTCTCTTCTCTCTCTCTCTCTCTCTCTCTCTCTCTCTCTCTCTCTCTCTCTCTCTCTCTCTCTCACGCTCTCCCTCTCTCTCTCACGCTCTCCCTCTCTTTTTTCTCTCTCCGTCCCTCTGGCTCAGGCACATCCAGACACACATTGCTTTCATCAAATCAAGCCACGTATCCATGGCAACTAGAGTTGAATAAAAAAATACTGCTCTAATCACTGGATAAGTACTATAAACTCTGCTCTAATCCAACCAAAGACATCCCATTTCCAATATGATATCAATTTCATTGTGGGGGATGTGTGAGGCCCCTCCATCCTGCCTCACCAGAGTAGGCCAGGCTAGAGGGTCCGGCAGCCTTCCAACGCGTTGCACTGGGTCTGATTAAAACGTATCACTCGCCAATGACATCGGGTCATAATTCATGCTGATTGATTGGACATGAACGAGCTGTCTAGGGTTTACAGATAGAAGAAGCTAGCCATCTTCGATACGTTTTTGGGAGTTATTAATCAAGATGTTTTTTTTCTGATTATGATGATGCATCGTAAAAAAATATAATTTGTTACACGGCGTAGCTGTTCAATGCGGAAATTGCCTTCGTCACGATGAGTCTTGACGGATGTGTCGAGGTAAAACATGTATAGGTTGTGGATTATTACTCTTATAGAAAATAATGAGGAAATTCTTACGCTAATAATAATACCTTGCAATAAGGGACGGGGGGCAGGAAATGTAATGTGTTATGCTTTGTTCTCACCAGTGGCCTTTTCTGACTATTTTTGCCTTAAAAATAGAGTAAGAAAGAACCAGTGTTCTTCCTATCAATATGCCGTGTGTTCGTGGCTGTAGGCTGTGTAAGGCTGCACAACTCGACCCCTCCCATTGATGGAGGAGGGGGTTAAAAAAGTGTTTGACGATTGCATAGGAATAACGGCGTTTCACCGAAGTTGTTATTATTGAACACATTCACGTTGCTTTCTGCAACAACAACAAAAAAAAATACAAATCCAAAATGCATCCATCAAACGTGGCCACTTACGAGTCAACTGAATTAAAATGCAGCATATTTCATTCGATGAAATTGCCCTGAGGTAACATTATCTTTCTCAGAAAAAAAATGTTTCCCATTCTTATCCTAAATGGGAAATGGGGGAAAAAATAAATAAAAAGTGTTCCATGTAAACACAGCTTACAGCGTTTGCCTTGATGTCACTCTGATGGAGCTATGCAGGCCAGTGCACCCCCCCGGGCTTTAATTGCTCTGTTAGCGAATAAAAGTCAGCGTTCTCCCCTATAAACTTTCATCTCCCGTTTCAATCAAAGCTTTGCTTTTTTTTTTTTTTAATTTTACAACATCTTAAGACTTTAACATCTTGGCCTTTTTTTTTTATTTTTAAGGCAGAAAGGGGGGGAACATTAGAAGGATTTACATCCTCCGCGAAACACTTTCGTGAAATTTCCAGCGTAGCCGTGACTCTCAAAGGCAGGAATAGTGTCCTGTGCTGTGTCTCAAATCGCGCACTTCTCTAAGTGCACTGCTTTACAGTACACTGCAATGGGCTCTTTGCACAGCTCCACTACTTCCTGAACTTAATGCTGCTCCTTTATTTCCTGTCTTACATTATTGGATAAACTGATTAATCCAGGTGTGTCTGACCATTGTGACTACTCAGACACACCTGGATTAATCAGTTTGTCCAGTAATGTAAGACAGGAAATAAAGGAGCAGCACTAAGTCCAGGAAGTAGTGGAGTTGTGCATAGAGCCCATTCAGTGCACTTAGTTGCACAGTGCGCAAATTTTGACAAGCTAGTACCGTCTCCAAATCAAACACTGCCGCTGCGCACTTACCGGAAATGACTCGACAGCTTCTTCTTCTACTACTTTTTAACGCCGATTGCAACCAACCAACCGCCGCCATTTGAAAAGTAGTGACGTATGTTCCGTTTAGCGAAAATTGTACCGGCCTACGTCATCGTTTGTTTACATCCTGACAACCTGCCCGGCAACAGACGACGCGATGCAGAAAACATGTTTCCAAACGACGAAATAACATAATACAGATAGCGGATCGCTATCTGTATTATGATAGATAGCGATATCAATTGTTTTATTTACTTTATATTTTGTATTGTATTTAATTGTTGTTTAATCGAAACAATAAAAAAAATTTTGCCCGCGAAACGGGCGATCGCGTCTATCAATGACAAATGGTCATCTGACGCGCGGGCAAAGCACATTTGTCATTTGACGGCGATCGCCCGTTTTCGCGGCAGTATTTTTTTTTATTGTTTTCGATTAAACAATTAAATACAATACAAATATAAAGTAAAAACAATTGTTATCGCTATCTATGTTATTTCGTCGTTTGGAAACATGTTTTCTGCATCGCGTCGTCTGTTGCCGGGCAGGTTGTCAGGATGTAAACAAACGATGACGTAGGCCGGTACAATTTTCGCCCCCGGTACAATTTTAACGTGACACCGCCATTTGAAAAGTAGTGACGTATCTTCCGTTTAGCGACGTAGCTCTAGACGTAGCGTCATCTACGTCACCAAGATGGCGGCCGTTAAGTGTGGAAAGTGTCCATCGATTCACACTCAATTTTCTGGCCGTTTGAGTGCGCCAATGACTACATTTTCGCACACTGCTCAGTGTGAACGCACTTACGTACTCAAAATATTAAGTATAAGTGCTGAAGTGCGCGATTTGGGACACACCACTGGATGTTTGCATTACCCTTCCATCACTCGCAGCCAAATGAACAATGTTTAATATTCGCACAAGGTGTCTGCACTCTTGAGTGTACTCTCGCTGCCACCGCCGGGGATGTCAAACAGTGTGGTAACCTCTCTGGATAGACACCAGATACGGCATTCAACCTCCGCCGCACTGAACGTCTTCACCGCCGTTGAGCCGCCCGAGCTGTTTGTTGTTTGTGTCAGCGATGTTCAGCACCGTCTGGTTTCGGTGGTACGGAAAAACAAGCACCTATAACAAGGGGGGGGTTTGTGAGGGAAAAACAGAAAAACGAAGACAAACACAAGAAACAAAACATTGAACATGGACGCCAAAGACAGGCACGCTGTGGAACTGAAGGATACTTCAGTGCCACATTAAAGTGAAGTGGAAAGGATGAATAATCTTAAAATGCTCAAGGCGTCGATTTTCGAACATACTACACAAAGGTTCCCACCTTAGGTGACCTTGTTGTTGTTGTTTAACACTCAAACTGAGTGTTGAATGGTATCACCATATATAAATATATCATCAATACTTGATGCCCCTGGCAGTCATTATAAATGCAAGTGGGAGTTAATCGGAAAGACATTTACAGCTGTTGTTCTCCCTGAAATGCGAGGTGTCCCTACTGGTTTCCGCCTACATCTAAATACCTGCGGCTTTGGGCTCATTATGGATCCTAAATGGCCGATGGGCATGCATGTATACATGCCTGCCTCCCTGCGATTCACTTGGCATCATGTTCAGCAAGTCGCTCCCTCATGGTGTGTGTCCGTGTGCACCGCACCGAGCCCCGTGGTCAGGACCTGATGAAGACGGCTGAGGAGTAACAGTACGGAGCAGGCTTACGCTTAAGCCTGTGTGCTCATGTTTGTACCCGATCCCTAACAAGCTAGCTTAGCTGTTAGGGAGAAGCCTGTGCTGAGAAGCATCCTGCAGGGACCCCCGGCCGACCGACCTGCCATTAAGTATTCATGTCACAATATGGGCGATGGCGTTGGCTTCTTCGGTGCTTCTCCCCCTTGACGGCGGCCGCTAGCCACTTAGCGGGATGATTGGTGGTCTTTGGGAACGCCGTAAAGCAATTTAATTCCGTTCCCTGTCATTGCAACGCACTTGGTACATAGGAAAAGTTTGAAGTTGATTTAGATTAGCAAACAAAAAAGTGCACACGGTTCTTTTTATGATGATATAACAACACACAAAAGCCAAGGAAAGAAACTACAAACATTAGAGCACAATGTCAACTTTTACATGTAACCTCTTTATATTTTGGTACAATTAATATGTAAGAGATGTGGATCTGAGACTGTTACTGTACAGTAAAAAAAAGCAGTTTGCAGAATTACTATTTACTCAGTATTTTCATTGTAATTGAGTTGTAAAGTATGACTGTTTTCCTACCCTGTCCATCAATATTTCATCATTTAAAGACGTACTATATAGACAGCACACGTATTTCATCAGTAGCAATGCTTTCCACATTTGTTATCACAAACTGAATTACAAGTGAACTATTATAGCAATTTTCCCCAGCCCAATAAGTTTGTTATTGAAAAAGCTGGTGCTTGTTGTTGCATCGTTTTCACCAGACAATTATCAATATATAATGAGACATTTTGAATAAAGTACTCCATTTGGGAGGTCCGTGGCAAGCATTCACCCGCTAGCTAGACACGCTAGACATTGTTACTATTAATAAACCTTGATGAAAGTGCTCAATATCCCATCATCTAGTGATTACATACTCAAGTGTCTGTGTGTCTGTGTGTCTGTGTGTGTGTGTGTGTGTGTGTGTGTGTGGTGTGTGTGTGTGTGTGTGTGTGTGTGTGTGTGCGCGTGTGTGTGTGCGCGTGTGTGCGCGTGTGTGTGTGCGTGTGTGCGCGCGTGCGTGTGTGTGTGTATTAGTTTGTGTGTGTGTGTCCAAGTGTGCATGTGAATGCAGTGATGGATGAAGAGGGACATCTCATAGCCCTTTTTAACCATCCATATACACTTAGCCAATTGTTTTATTCAAATCCACCATGAATCACATGCTTGCCGATAAATAACTTGTATACCACTTTACCTGCACCTTACCCGATGTTTCCCTATTCAGGTGGGACA
>OLKM01000608.1:258219-262060 GCA_900291075.1 Melanogrammus aeglefinus
TGTGTGTGTGTGTGTGTGTGTGTGTGTGTGTGTGTTGTGTGTGTGTGTGTGTGTGTTGTGTGTGTGTGTGTGTGTGTGTGTGTGTGTGTGTGTGTGTGTTTGTGTTTGTGTGTGCACACTCGAAATCTCACAACTGGAATCCCTTTACAGAGGGGAGGGGCATATTTAAATAATGTAATGATAACAATAATAATTACAAAAAATATTGTTATAATGATAATAATTGCCAAAATTGTTACTAATATTAATAGTTGTAGTAGTATATGTAGTTTTTGTAGGCCTATATAGCATTATAATATTTTTGATGCAGCAGACAAACTGATTATTTCTTTTTTTTTTATCTTCATCTCATATTTTTTATCTTCAAATCATATAAAAATACTTGTTTCACCCAGTTATGTGAAAGCAGTACCACATAAAAAATACCCAAATCCCCTCCCAAAAACATCCAGTTCTCTTTGCTGGTATCTTCTTTTAAAATATTTCTCTTTTTTGTATTGCCCTAGTTTGATTATATCCCTGTCTATCAAAATGTATTTTAATAAATAAAACATAAATTAATGTGTCAAAATATCAGAAGAATAACAAAAAAACTCTGTTTGGGCTCCTCATTACATTCTGTGGGTGGGCAAACAAAAAGTTTGAAAAATGTTGGTTGTTTATTTATTCAAATCATTCTCTTTAATTGTTTTTCGGGGTTTTGGTGGAATCATATTTGTGGCCAGCAGTGTTGAGTCATATGTTTCCAACATGTTATTCTGACTGTGACTGGCAGAAGGCGACACTCATCAGGGTGTGATATGGATATGCAGCTTTCAGGCCTGTTAAATAAATATCAATACTATACTGCAGATAGTTTACTGATAACCACTTTACAGTTTTAAAGTAACATCTATTCATTATCATTTGACATTTGACTTTCTTATTTTCATTCTGAGGTTGTTGTGATAAGATTTTGGATTGTTCATTCAATGTTTTTCCATTTCCATTTATTGATTGCGGCAGACACTTTTAATCTAAATCCACAGACTCATAGGTGAACAAATGTTCCAATGACCAGCAACATGGACTGCATCGCGCACACAGGTCTATGAGCTCCACTTTAACCAAGAGATGTCATCGCTTGTATTTTTAGGTTCAACATCTCATCAATGAGGTAATTTTCGGTTTCATGTGCGCGTCAACCAAGGACAGCATTTTCCGCTTTCATACTCGTTAATAAAACAACACACATATACAATAAAACCATGTATGATTATGACAATCTATCCAGGCATCTCTCTCCTTCCCCTGCCCTTTCCTGATCAGGGAGTCAGCCTAGCCAGATGTCTCTGGGCATACGACAAGACGAGACACACTGCGGATGGTGAGCTATTGTGCTGTTGTGTGAGATCTAATCAGATGTTGTTGACAAATGTTACATGTGTTCAGGAGTCACGGGCAGCCTGAGAGCACATCCGCTGTCTAATCATTGTATCCATTTGTTATTGTGTGTGAAAATATATGCTGAGGGTTTTTCAACATGGAATTGAAACATCTACTGTAGTCATTACCTGGAAAAGTAGTAATCACACGTAGAATGTGTGCGTGCATGTATGTGTTATTTCCAGTGATAGCGCAGTGTGTGTGTGTGTGCGTGCGTGTGCGTGCGTGCGTGGGTATGTGTGTGTATGTGAGGAGGCTAAGTAAGCTTCCACAGCTCCTCATCATGAACCTCCACCCTCACCACCACCCCCATCACCACTACAACTAACACCACCCTCACCACCACAATCCCCATTACTACCACCACCACCACCACCATCACCAATACTACCACGACTATCAACACCACCAGCACTATCCACATCACTACCAACACCACCACCACCACCCAACTATCATCATCACCACCTCCACCATCATCGCCACCACCACCATCACCACTACCACCATCCCCATCACCACCACCACACCACCACCACGACTATCAACACCACCAGCACTATCCACATCACTACCAACACCACCACCACCACCCAACTATCATCATCACCACCTCCACCATCATCGCCACCACCACCATCACCACTACCACCATCCCCATCACCACCACCACCACCGCCACCACCACCGCCACCACCACATTCAACACCAATCACCACCATTGTGACGGTGTTCTGTGAAATGCACTCGCAATCTATAACTGCGAGTGCTCATAGTATTGCCACTCCAAGCCGAACATCGTCTGCTCTCCCCCTCTCCCTCCCCTTCATTCCACCCCTTCCTCCTCCGCTTTAAGCGTCCCGTTCTCTCTCAGCGGGTTCGCGGGCACATCGCGGTGTATTCTGTCGATGGTGTCAGCCAAGCCCATAGGTGTCTGCTGCTTCACTCTCCCCGGAGGTCCGCCGGGAGACGCGCAGCTGCTGTGGATCTCCCCGCCGCCACGATGACATTTCAACATGGCGTCAGCCCCGTCAAGCGAGGGACATTGGAGAAAGAAATACCTCTAGCGCCCGTTTCCTTCAGGGTTTTGTCAGGTGTCTGGCTGAACAGGCCGCGACGGCACTAAACCCCCCTCTGTCGTCTTGTGGAATCAACCCCCCGTGGGTCGAGCGCTCGCTGTTTGCGCCTTCTCGCCTTTCGAGCGCGTTAGCTTGTTGTTGTTTTTTTGGAACCGTTTTAGCTCTGTCGTTCCCCCGCTCTTGTTAGCTTTCGGTTTCCCTGCTGGCACAATTATGGCCGAGGCTTCATGTTGCCCTTTGATCAGGGTGACCTGAAAGCCAGAACTTGGATCTTTCACATCAAACCAGGTTGTCGACCCCCCCCCTGCCGAGAACATACGGACCGACGCCGGGCGTGTTGAGCCGTCGTGGTCATCGTGGCTCCTCTAATGAGAAACACCGTCTGTGTGTGTCCGTGTGCGTGTGTGTGTGTGTGTGTGTGTGTGTGTGTGTGTGTGTGTGTGTGTGTGTGTGTGTGTGTGTGTGTGTGTGTGTGTGTGTGTGTGTGTGTGTGTGTGTGTGTGTGTGTGTGTGTGTGTGTGTGTGTGTGTGTGTGAAATGAATCGCGGCGCGCCCCGGGGAGTACCCTGCTTGCTGAGCCGGGCTAGCTGTCTTTTAATGATTATTGCGAGGATAGCGAGGAGGACCGGCTGGCAGATGGCTCTTCTTGAGGGGAGGGGTCTTCCAGGAGCTGCCGTCACGATTGAAGACGGACCACCTGAAATGACGCGCCCCCCTCCCCCCCCTTCTTCAGCTCAGCGCAAAAAACCAAACAAACATTCCTTCTGAAGGCGGTAGAAGGCAGGAGAAAAAAACAGAGCGACAGCCGACAGATTGAGTTAATAGAGACGGCTTCGTCCAGTCTGACATAAAGAGGATACCGTTCTATAGATCCCAACGCCGCTGTGCAGACGCTTGAATCCGAACCATCTCGGGTCTGGTGTAATTGATTGGTTTACATCCAAGGTTACGAATGTCAAAGGAAAGGCTTGTTGACAACCCCTTTATAATTGCGCTGCCACATAATGCAGATGTTTTTCCTTGTCTCACACGCCGGGAAATCGATAAACATCTTTATTGTGTATTTGCATCTCCATGGGGACACGGCTCCCACTGGCACATGTATGAATGCATGAACATAAACATAAGCCCATGCAGACACGCAAACAAAAATATTCATTCTAGCTCTCTTCCTCTCTCGCTCTCCCTCTCTCTCTCTCCTCTTTCTCTCTCTCCGTCTTCTCTCTCTCTCTCTCTCTCTCTCTCTCTCTCTCTCTCTCTCTCTCTCTCTCTCTCTCTCTCTCTCTCTCTCCCTTTCTCTCCCTCTCCTCTCCTCTCCTCTCCTCTCCTCTCCTCTC
>OLKM01000609.1:0-92500 GCA_900291075.1 Melanogrammus aeglefinus
AGAGGCCGTCAGCCAGTCATCGGGGGGCCCTGCCGCAGCCGGCTGCCCCGTGGGTATGCTGCCCCGAGCCTGGGGGGCGGAAGAAGATAACAGGAGAGGGAAAGAGCCGTGGATCAAATAGAGACAATAGAGTAATGGATGCACAGCCACGGTGGACGAATTGGATATGATAGGATGGAGAAAATCAGAGTAAGAGAGGAAAGAGGAAGACAAATGGAGAGCGAGAAGAGAAATAATAAAGGTATTAGGTCAGTACACGACACCCGAGGGGGTGTCATTCGAGATGGGGGGCCATTGTTGAGCCTCTCCCCGGTGGCACAGGCGCCCCGAGATGGAGATGTTAAATAAGATGGCAGGCCTGGCTGTAGGATCTCCTTTGCCAAGATTAGATTGTGGGTTATGGTGAGATGGGTAATGCAAGGCGAAGCAGCTGGAGAGTGGGAGGGAGATCCAGCCCAGAGGAAGGGCTGTTCGGTACAAGAGGTGACACGGAGGAGCCGTCCCCATCACCAAGGAACGAGCGATGTCACCTGCTCCTGATGGAGAATGCACACTGGCGGGCATTTATGGATAATGTGGTTGAAGCGAGAGCTCCTGTTGTTCAATGATTCAATGGGTGGAACAAACAGCTATTTGTGTACTCTTTGGAGTTTGTCCAGTAGAAAAATATAGCTCTATCGATTTGGTTTTCTTTCGAAAACATCGCTTGCTGGGAATGTTTGCTTGTGGAAAAAAACAGATCAGACATTGTCTGTGATCTTTTTGGGGAGAGAACCCTTTAAAAAAAAGAGAAACAACAAAGGACCCAGTACACCTCTAATTGCTCCATTGCATCGTTATGCGAAAGCAACAATAGCCAGATCAAGAAGGAGGCGACAGTAATCAACAGTGCGTGGATCAGGGCGTAGTACTGGGGTGGAACTTCTTTGAACTGTATTGACAACGAATAAACCCAAAGAATTTATTGTAATAAAGGGCCGAGGCCGTCTCAGTCAGCAGAGGCCGTCTCAGTCAGCAGAGGCCGTCTCAGTCAGCAGAGGCCGTCTCAGTCAGCAGAATCTCAGTTCCCCCCCCCAAAGGGAACTTAGTATCTTGTGAATAACATGTCATATAGGGATATTTCCATGGCAGTACTCACGTGGGGCAGCAGGTGCAGCAGGGCGTCGCCGCTAAGCGTGCCCACGGCCAGCGCTACCAGGAAGGTGAGCAGGAACTTGAAGCAGGACTGGTTGAGGATGGGCACTAGCACCACGCCCAGCAGAGACAGCAGGCTGATGATGGTGATGGACACAAAGCCCCACAACCACACCCACGCTGAGGACCAGACACACAGCCAGAGAGAGGAAGAGAGAAATTGTTTAACGTCAAGAAACATACATTTACTGTAGTGAGCTACAGTCCTTTAGCAGAGGCTTGCCAGGTACCTCACAATTCAATTCAATTTTTTCTCTTTTTCTCTCTTTTTTTTTTAATGGAAATAATCAATTAAAAAAGATTACAAGAAATTGCAGTGCATTGACGAATCAACATTTTTACCCAGCCCTAGTTAGGAAGCAGGCAAAGGGGAAGGCATCTCAAGTTTCTCATGGCTGCAGAGAGCCCCAGAGTTAACTAAACTGGTTTAAAGCAGCAGGCACAAAGTTCAGTTCAGATATCAAACACTGCCAGTCCCGCTGAGAATCTATTCCACCTGTGAGTCTTGAGATTGAACACCATTACTCATATGAATATACTTCGTACATATTATGGATGAAGAAAGGAGTGCAGCGCGACACTAGAGGAGCAGGTCTCTCGCATCATTTGTCATTCAGGGCTGAGGACATAAGAGCCAAGAATATAATTTGAAAGACCAAAAAAAGAAAAAGAAAAGAAATCATACGAGTCATTTAAATTGTCAATGTGCTGTTTTGGAAGGACCTGCACTTTGCAGTCGGGAGGCATAACCAAAGAAGAAGAGAAAAGTTTATAGCAGCAGTTACAGAGGACAAGACATTTAATGTAGTATGAAATTCAATGTCACATAAGAACCGGCGGTCGGCTTGCTAAACAGACACTGGGCCTTTCACTGCTGACACTCAGATATGGCAGTCGCCATCAGCTGAACGGAGAAGCCAGGGCAGAGATGCAGTGAGAAGAGGAGAACAGAGCGGGACAAAGCTGCAGCTGGTAAAAATATATATTTACAGTATTGGACAACTGGCTCTTAGAACATAACATACCCTGCTGTATTCCCTACACCCCAACCACATTTCTTGTCAGGGAAATTATAATACTGTTATATTCATCAGAGCGTAGTTTGTTCTTAATCAAAGTCCAAAACGCCAGAGCTTTAGAGACCTGAACACCAGAATAAGAGTGTACGTAATAGATCACCTGCTAGGCTACGTAGGAGGAGGGAAAATCAACTCCACCAATTAAATCAGCTTTAAGGAAATCGATTGAATTAAACAAGATAAATTCACTTTTTGCTAAATAAACAGCAGAATTGAGAGCAAAAAATATCCCCAAACTATGACAAGGCAAAACTTACTTTCTTACACTAAATAACCGTCAAATTCAGACAGAAATCTACATGTGGAAGTCCAAACAGCGCGAGGATGGCTGAGGAAGCCCTCCCCAACTCATTCAGTGAAGCCTGAAAGTGCTGGGGCGAGCACAGATGATGTTTGAAATGAGTACTAGTGGAGGGATTGTGATCAAGCTGTTGCGTCCTCCCTAAAAAACAGCTGGAGATCAAAACATCATCCCCTTGTAGATGTCCGTCGACAGATTAAAAAAGAAGAGCTAGTCCCACTTGGAAAACAGAAGGCTTGTCGGGCCTCCTGCCGGGGGCTAGGCTAACAAAACAGACAGGGGCTCCATGCTGAAGTGGTAATTACACAGCCATTAGCCATGAGCGTTGGTAAGCCTGGGTGCTAACCCTGGTGCTGTGATGGCTTTGCATGGAGCCTTAAGGGATGCAAATACGGGACTGCAGGTGTATTCGATGCAAGCCGTTTTCCCTCAAGATCAAATGACAATCCTCCAAGAGTTCAGAATTTAGCGCCTTGGCAAGAATTCCTTTTCAGATAGGAGTAGATGTGTGAATGATCACACAGCCCAAAACATGTCATTACACTTTATTTAATCTGGCTAGGGGTCTCAAGTTTTTGGACCCAATCAGAATAACATTTTTATGTGCAGTTCATGGAGTACTTTATTATTTGGGATGAATTGCGTGTGGTCTCAGAACAGCCATACTAGAAGTATGATACTACAATAACGCAGTGCTTAGGAGCAAATCCACAGTTCCACTTTCTGCTCCGGTCTGTCACGACTCAAGTAAAGATCCCCAGCTAGGGACCAAGGATTAAATTAATTATCTCATTGCGTCTGGATGTGTCACATCACAGCACTCATGTTGTCATTACGCCTCAGTGGTGCATCCATTCACCCCCTACAACGTGTTCCTCAGTGAACGCCTGAGCAGCTTCTCATTTGGAAGAGCTCAGTGCTTGGGTTTACAGGATGCTGTAAATCACGAGTAGTATTTTTCTCAAATCACTGCAACTCATCTACTCCTCGGTGTCATTACCCCGGCAGCACCAACAGTGGACAGTGGGTGTGGTTAAGGGGGTTTTTGGGTAGCCCAGGGACTGTGCAAAGGGGAGATGAGACGCGTGGGGGGGTGTGTGTGTGTTGTGTGTGTGTGTGTGTGTGGTGTGTGTGTGTGTGTGTGTTGTGTGTGTGTTGTGTGTGTGTGTGTGTGTGTGTGTGTGTGTGTATCCTTTCCAATTAGCAACCACTGGAAGCGCTGGTTCAAAAAAAAGGGCCAACGTGGTCACTTAGCTTTCCTAATTGGTAAGAAAAAGAAAGACAGAAAGAAGGAAAGACAGAAAGACAGAGAAAAGAAAGATTGTGAGATGGGGCGAGATAGTGGGATATAGGCCCGCAAGACACCAAACAGGAACGGTTTTATGAGCTCCCCCATGGAAGTCATCAGGGGGTAAATGATAGGTAGCTTCTCGACTCGCAGTACCCCCGTGGTTGTGCTGCGATGCATTGTGGGACGACACGCTGAGCCTCGGCTCCTCTGCTAACGAGAAGGCGCCGCCGCCGCTGCTGCCCTTTCCCAATGTTTTCAAGCCATTCTTCCTCGTTGGCAGAGATTTTATCGGTGCTTAAGTGGTGCAGTGCATGTAATCTGGGTGTGTGTGTGTGCGTGCGCGTTTGTGCATGTGTGTGTGTGTGTGCGTGTGTGTGATAATTAAAGCTGTTTGAACCCATGGAGTTTGGTAGTTTCTCCATTCTTTCCCTGGAACTTTTCCTCCAAGCAGCTGGTGAGAAAGGCTCATTTAGTTGATGGTGCAGAGCACTGGAGTCTAGTCTATTAAAGATGTGGCGATATGACCCCCACCAAGCGCTGGAGGTTATTCCTATGAATCATACACATTGATGAGACCAATTAACGAGAGCGGGAAAACACAACACTTAAAAATGTACAAATAAATCCCCACCGATTTTCACTGGAAGCCACTGCTTCTCCGCCCCCATTGGCCGATACAGTGGTGGTGGAGAATAAACATTTGTTGGCGCCAGACTTAATCAAAGTCCCTCATTAGAAAAACTCAAAGGAAAATTTGAAAATGTGACCCTACCTTTGGAGGTTCACTTGAAAGTAATCGAAAAAAATAAAGTGATCGTCAAATATTATTTTGAGATGCCTAAACGATTACTCTGAAATTCTAGCCACCGCTCCGAATAACAATAATGCTAGTTGGGGGTAGCCGCAAACAGGAAGGCTGTGTCCATCCAGTCTTGGCCGTTACATTAAACACACACAATGAGCTCTGTTTCGTCACAAATGACGTAAACAAGCCATGCGCTCCTTCACAAAGATTTGAAGTTTAAGGCCAATTTGCCATTGGATGAAACGTCTGTTGTAGGAATGGGCCGATGGTCGATTCTATCGACTGGATTCCATCGTCGATCGTCTCAAGTTGCTGATGAAATGCTTTTTTTCTTTTTGTGATTGTTTTTTTTATTGCCAGAAAAACAGCGCTGTGGTGTGCTGTGTGTGGTGTGGTGGCTAATTTTACAGCTTAAAAAAACCCACAAATTGTAATTGAAGTTAGCGTAACTGTAGCTGACCTGACGTATCCCCTCGCTGCTAGGAGAGGGGAGGGGCTCGAAACCTACCGGTCTGCTTGCACAGCGAAAATAAAACAAAACAATATCTTCACACGGTGTGTTTTCCATTCGTAGTGTTGATCAGCAGAGAAATAGCCCGCCAAAGACGTTGACGTCGCTTAGCGACCGGACACGCTGCGGTTGATAAGTTACCGGGACATGGAATTCTATTCCGATCAGAGAATCAGGAATAGAGAATTCTATTCCGATCGGAATGGCTCAGCACTTCCTGCCCTCCACTTGAAAGCGCGGGAAAGGTGTGATGCCATCTGAAAACAACCTATTGTATTCCGATTGAGGCGTATATATGATCATTTTTGTTCTTCCACTTCTAATCGGATCAGAAGTGGCCATAAACGCGGCTATGTGGCCGAGGTATTGTGTGGTATTAGATATTATTGAAGATACAAGTGTGTAGATTTGTTCATTGGTTTGAACGAAGGTAAACGGTTGAAAAATGAATTGGTTACGATGTTTTGAATTGTCAGAGGTTGACCGGACGGCTTCAATGAAACCAACTGAAAGTAGTAGAAAGGAGTAGTTGCATCCAGCATTACATGAAACGGTGATATTGACGACCCCCTTGATAATAGTTTTTAAGAAAAAAATGAGAAAATAAAAAGGCAATTTTATACTGCAATAAATCAGCTTAAAAATAAGTGAATGAGCGGAGCGGAGTTAGTTGCATCCGGCGTTCCATGAAATGGTGATATTGACAACCACGTGACCAGGTTTCACTATTGAGACACACTGACTGCGTCATCATGACAGCACCGCCGTATAGAAACTTAAATCAGCGGAGGCTCACGCTGGTCCAAGGGGAAGACCATCCTTATCATTTTTTAATATTTTTTTTTTTTAAAAAACAGCAATTTTAAAATGTGATAAATCAGCGCCCCCCCACACACACATACTGACTACTACAAGTAGTATAATCTGTCGAGTCGTGTGAAAGTTTATAGTTTTTCAGACATTTCAGGAGCGGTTTGTTGGCTACAAAACATTGTTATTTCATACAACACGGTCCCCAGCACCTGCACACAACGGTTCCCTGCGAGCAAAGACTACCACACCTATTTTGAAATAATGATGTTTTGAGGCTCCTCCAAATGCTCCTCTGTTCCAGTGGTAGGTTTAAATGCCTTATCAAAAGGGGATACAGGCAAGAATGCACCGCAAGGAGAAAGAGAGAATCCATTTCTTGGCCTACTGTGCCATTGAATGAAAGGAGGAAATCTTGTGAAAGCAAGTGAAACTCACATTCTATAATTAACTACGGCACAAATATCTATGGGGAATAACATGCATTTGCTAGTTTCGAAAGCCTTAAAAATCAGGGCTCTCAGAATGTAGACTGTGTTATCGTCTTTACAGTGGCGACTTTATAGGCTACAGGCAGTTGGTAGAGATGACCTTGGCCCCGAAAGGGCAACAGTTGAATACACAGACGGGGAGGCAAACTGTAAAGAACAGCACCTAGATCATGAGACCGCCTTGCAGCTCCTGGCAATACACAAAAAGTAAACCATGACGCTGCCTCCCTGACACCCAGATCTAGTAAAATAACAATCCCAAGTCATGGGGTTGTCGGCTTGTGGTTGCAAAGCCAGACCAGCCTGGTTTGTAAACATTCATTATGTATATTTATGTTCCTGAAGTCAGGCAGAAGGCATGAAAGCATGATCAACAAGCGATTGCCTATTCATTCGATGATATAATTTTCATCAGTGAAATTTCTATCAAGTTAATTTAATTAAGTATGAAATCAAGAGGGAAAATTACGTTGGTAAAATTGTGGGTCTGATGGCTCTTAAAAAAAAAAAAATAGAGTATGCTGCAGACAATAGTGATCAAACACAATTCCTTTCGGTTGAATAACCTGACCTCTAGAAAATAGTGGAGATATGTAGGCTCCTTACCAGAGTAGACGTGATCTATGTCTTTCTGCTGCACCTCCAGCTGGTGGTAGTGGCGGATGCAGAGCCGGCTGTCTATCTGGTAGAGCAAGGCGGGGCACAGGTAGGTGAACTGGGCCTGGGAGATCTGAGAGTCTGGGTTCAGACCGTAGTACCTCAGCAGCTGGGTCAGGTTCAGACACTACAGGAGGAAATGGAGCAACGCAATAAATCACTGCTATGGCTATGGAGCTACTGAGCGGACCCTCTCTGTGTGAGTTCCACTATATTATCATACTCAAAAGAAAGTCCAAGTGGTTCAAATACGATACATTTGTTATAGTAACCTAAAACCTGGGGAAAAAATAATGAATAGCCCAGCGTAAACTTTTTTTTTAAGATAACAAGTCTCTGGATATCATAATTAACATTAAGAAAAAGTTTCACTTTAATACATTTTTATTAGGTCACTGGCTAGGCATCCATCGCCAACCCAATAGATTCATGCATAGTTCATTGAGACATTGGAAAACATTGGAGAGTCAATTGCGTGAATCATAATAACACATCTGCAATAAATAATCTAGTATTTAGGTTGTGTGAATTGATTCATCAACTAAAACCCACTTCATTTACCCGCTCCTAGGCAAGTGCTTGCCAAGCTGTCTCAATAAAAAAATAATTAGGAGCATCTAAAAATAGAGATTTTTCCCCTCAAAATCCGAACTATACATAGCACATGGTCTTACCTCTTCATGATGGTGAGCCACGCCCCGTGAATTACCAGGGCCTGATGGAGCTGAGGGAGTTGGGGGGCGAGGCCCCCCCGGTGCTTCCCTCTTCCGTTTACTGCCCGCACTGTGGTCGTGGTCGTGGCTGTGATCGTGGCTGTGATCGTGGCTGTGATCGTGGTCGTGGCTGTGATCGTGGCTGTGATCGTGGTCTTGGCTGGGGTCGTGGTCGTGGCTGGGGTCGTGGTCGTGGCTGGGGTCGTGGTCGTGGCTGGGGTCGTGGTCGTGGCTGGGGTCGTGGTCGTGGCTGGGGTCGTGGTCGTGGCTGGGGTCGTGGCTGTGGTCGTGCTCCTGCTCATGATTGTGTTCAAGGTTGTGTTCTCGGTCGTGGTTGTGTTTCTGTTCATGGTTCCGGTGCTGCTTGCCGCTGCCCTGCTCCCGCGGCAGAGTGGAGGAGGCGGTTCTGTTCCGAGCCCGCTGCCCTCGGTCCCTGGGGGTCTTCCGGGGCCTCTTGGTCCGGCTCTCTGCTGCTGCGGCGGTCGGCGGCTCGGACTCTGGGGACGCAGCCTCCGGGCGATGCTGCTCGGGGGCTACGGGGGGCTCCGTCTGGGCTGTGGGGAGCTGCTCTGGGTTGGTGGATGAAATGTCGGTGGTGGATAGTGTTTGCTGTGGGGGGTCGTGGTCGTCGAGCTGTCGGGAGACGTCTGCCCTACTGACAGGCATCGCCCCATGAACATGCTCCTTGTCGGGGCTGTGAGCGTGGCCATGGCCGTGCTTGTGCGCGTGGCCCTTGGGGTGGCCGGCTGAGTGTTTATGCTGGTCTTGTACCTCGTGGGTATGGTCCGGGTCCTTGTCCTCGTCGTGCGTGTGATTATGGTCCTGCAGTGGGCCGCTGTCGGCCGTCGGACTGGCCTCGCTGTCCTGCTTGCTGCACTTTATTGTCACCCTTTCAGTCTGGGGGTGATGGTGACCAGCCTTTCCATGGTGGTGGCCGTCAGTGGGGAAATGAGAGTGAAGCCCCTCCTGCACGTCCAGCATGTCTAGGTGGGCGACGTGATCGTGGCCTAGTTCCTCGTGCTCGGCACCCACCACCTTCACCTCGCCAAGGCCCAGGCTGACTAGCAGGGTCTGGAAGCCCTGAAAGTCCAGCCGGCCCATTTTGCCATAGCGCTTGAATAGCTGCTGGACGTAGAAGTGCTGCTCCTCCGCTAGCATGGACGCGGTGACGTGGTTGGGCTTGGGGGACGGAGTGGCGGCTCCGCCCATGTACGGGGCCTGGGAGATCTGCAGGTCGTTGTGGACATGGCCGTGGCCATCGCCTTGTGGATGCTCGCCGTGCTGGCCCTCCTCGTGACAGTGGACGCACTGGAACAGGAACGTGAGGACACACAGGAAGCAGAACTTGGTGTGCACATGGACGCGCATTGTTCCTTCACTTCTGGTCCCCTGTGGGCAAGACAAAACAAGTGTTATTTTTCATAAATGAAGTGTACATTCCTAAAACATACAGTGAGAGGAGAATTGAATGGGCTTCAGAGAAAAAAAAATGGGCCTTGTGAGTGAGTAGCCCGGGGAGATTGAGTTCTTCTGGTCAGGTGATTCTCAGGAGGGTAGAGAGAGAACCCCGTGGGGTAGTTTCAACAGCTTCAATACAGCACTGTTATGGCAACAAATGTGAACTATATAAAATTCTAGGAGGAATGAAACCTCCCCTAGAATCACAAATCATTTAACAGAAGTGAAGGCTACAGTCAAGCTGTAATAGTTTTGGCTCAAGGGCTAAGAGAAAATATTTATAAATATAATATAAAAAATACACAAAACTAGAATTGAAGTCCTTTGGAAATAAAACCGTAGCAAGCCCTTTTATACACACGACAAAGTGCCCAAATTAGCAAGAATAGAGTTTAGCAGCTTAGCATCAGACAGTATCCCTGGCATATTGGTGGGAGACTATGATTTGTCCGTCATCTTCAGTACGCCCACGCTGCATGGCCACTCATAGCTTGCCTGTCATACCCTAAACGACAGACACTCAAGACTTAACCGTCCAAACCACGCTGACCACTCATTCGACAACCCGCTTCTCAGTGGGTTATACTGCAGACACTATTTTTGTTTGAGAAAAGGGCTGAAGCCAGGAATATGGTCTAGGGAAGGGAGGTATACGAAGAGGATATTATCCCCATGGGCAGGGGGAAATCTCCTTCAGTAACCAAAGCATCTTGAATTCAATGTGAATATAATATTCCATGATATCTATTTAGGCTTCAGCAAGATTCAGTAAATGTAATGCTTGTTAATAATAAGACAAATAATGTGTCAAACGACATATTGGGATGGGTCTAAGGCCTATTTTCTGCTTTGATTGGATTTAGATTACTTGTAAACTTAAAGCATTATCATAACAGTTATATTTTAGGTAAATACAATGTTGCTGAAAGATGGAAAGTGTTGGAACACATTTTCCAAATTGTCTGACTTGCTTAATACTCAAACTCTCAGCAGGGAGTCAAACACCCTAACCACTTGACTACCTTACATAGCAACCTCAGGCATTGATTACATATATATCCTCCTCACAGATGTCAAGAAGAGTAAGAAGATCTGGTTCCATACATTAGGGAGATTCAAAACAACCCCACTCCAACCAACTGATATTGCTTTGATTAACCTGCAATTGAAAGGCAGCTCAGCATTTTTTGACCATCGTAGGGAGTTAAACGCACAAATAAATAATATCGTAATCAATTACTACCGACTTCTATGAGGAGTATATATGCTAATGAACGCTAAGCCAGGCCCTTGTGTATTCAGCGACTTGTCGTTATCAGGCAAACAAAATCACAGACAATCAGCAGGAACAATTAGCTCTCTTTGGACGGCTCCATCTCGCACAAAACAAATATCACAAGATTGCATCAACACATTTGAAAACAATTCCAGTTTATGATATAATCGGATGGGCTTTTTGATAATCAATCTGAAGTGTATAATCAATCTGAAGTCTATTTAAGCCTCCAACTCATATAATCGAAGACCAAAAAACGAAAATAAATACAGCATACAACAGCAGTGGCAAAAAAATGTGAATCAAGTAACATTCACTTCAGAACAAATCGGAGCTGGTCAGGACTGTATAGAACATCAGCATGCTGGTATGAATTGTCCTTGAGGAACAAGGGACTGAGGTTACTTACCACCGTTTGCTCTTCTCTGGTGAAAGTGTGGTGTTTGAAATTGAGGTACGTCAAGGAGTGTGAAGTGGTGTCTCTGGGTTGCAGACATTAAGTAGTGTGACAAGCTTGCTGACTTCATGGCTGCAGATAACGCACTGTGTTTATAAACATCAGCCACAAGTGACCTTTGAACCCCGGAGCAGATAGGGACGGGGCAAGAATGGAACCTTTTTGAAAGCGCACACCCTTTTCCCCCCGACGCCGGGCCAAGGTTTACTGAATAAAGCCTTTGTTTATGCTTATGACATTTGAAGTGAACAGAATAATCATTATATGGCTGTTTTTATTGTGAGAACCTTTCTTGGCAAAGCATAATGTTGACTAGCTTTTTAACATTTGTATGTTCTCCTTTCTGCATGTCATATGGTCAGAGTAAATAGGTGAGCTAAATCTAAAAAAAAGTGTTTCTTCGTAGCCTGTGCCTTGTTATTAATTTGCTCCACAAGCACGGAAGTAATGACACAGCCATTTACTTGGTGGGATTGCAAGAGTCCATCTGTGCAGGGTGGGTTTGAACTAATGTGTTGGGTAATTGGACCAGACAGGCTGACTGGTGCACTGATCCGGACACACTGTCTGACATCAACACCACCACTACCTCTTAATAATCCCTGCTTGTTCTGGTCTCATGACAATGTTGGAAATGTGCAAAACCCTGTGATGTTGACGTTTAATTGGCCGTTTATATCCCACTGCCGATGGGAAAGCTCTGCCATTTTCCAACAGCATGTACCGACTGAAGTTATGAAATATACAGTATATATTTCTTAATTACCTGAAATATTGAATCTTTGACTCACCATAATATTAGGCTCCCTCCTTCTGACTTATCTGTGGATTGAAAATAAATAAATAAAATAGTTTGTTTACTTTGGTTCAATGTTTCCCTTGAGGCCCTCATCATTGGTCACATTGTAATGCTAACCTCCAGCTTAATAGATAGATAGATGAATAGATATCTATATATAGCGATGCATTTGTCTTTTATACACAGTTGCCCCAAAGAGCAAAGGATGATTGAATTGATCTTTCAAAGGATGATCATTCAATTTAAAATATGATAAAAAAAATAACTTGAAAGTGGTCTATATAGTAGACCTCTTCTAAGAGAGGCACCACATTTGTCTACACCAAGTTTTTACCACATAAGTTAATCATTTACCATTTGGTGTAAAAGAAAAATAAGTAATAAAAAAGGCACACCGTTTTTGAATCCCTGCAGCCTAAATTATCAAATTATGTGCCTATGCTATCGTCAAGTAAGTGATTCAAGCATGGTGATTTGAAAAGGTCTAATGTGTAGTGTCTGTTAATATGTAGTTAGGCATGGGGAAAACCCATAACAGAACGTCACCTAAACTGTTCCCTGCTCATTTATGTTTTGTGGCTGGTGTTGAGACCAGCTAATCCAGTTAAATAAGTATGCTGTTCAACAACACGTAGACACACAATTGTAAAGCTAGGGTAGGCAATTTTCTTAGAAGTAACTGTTGAAAGGCTCTTAAAGAACCGGTGAACCCAAAACCGTTGTTTCTTTGTTTTAAACTCAATTTGTCTTATATGATCGTCAACATGGAAATCTATACCACTACTGAAATACTTCAACAACAAGTTAGAGAAAAATGGCATAAAATCTGAGTGGGGTTTGTGTGTGGACGTGTGGAGCTCTGTCTGGGCAGCGGTTTAGAGAAAGTTTAACTTTTTGGACACTTTATTACGCCACGTGTTACAAAGGTTCCATCCTCCACACCCAACAGGGTGTGCGTCGGAGTGAGGGTTAGGATTCCAGGACACTGAAATGATATGTGTGTGGCATTTTATATACAACGTCGCTCATTATAACACTCATATACCATACAAGGACGGTGCTAAAAATATAGATAAACAGTTGCCGTGAGTCTTAACCATGGGGATAACACGCCCCCCTCTTTCTTAGGACTCTCCACCCCAAAAAAAGAAATAAAAATGATCAGATATTGTTCCAATTCCAACTGGCTCTTTAATATCCCCACCGCAATCAATGAATCAAATGGATCGACCCATTAGTCCAACTAGCCAGAGGCTACCATGGTACTCTCTGCTTAACCAGAGTCTTCTACAAGGCTAGCCACCTGTTGAAGCAAGCTGGTCCCTTGTTTTTGGGGAACTGGCTTTGGAGGGAGGCCTGAAGGTAGGGGTAGGATTTGTTTTGGTTGGACACTTTCAAAAGCTAGCGTTCTCTTCCTCGTTTCTCCAAGTAGCCTACCCTAGCTTTACCTGCAATATACGATTAAACCATAGAAACGCACAAGTATCAGGCAAAACTAAAAAGAAATGTCTTGAGTGTACAATATTAAACCATAACAAGGACGTACATTGGGGTAGTGTCTTACCGCAGCACTGATTTTCCTCGCCTCGCTTCAGTCCTTGTGCTCATAGGAGGTCTTCAACTCAACACAAACGGACACACTGGAGCTGCCAAAGAGGAAACACAGGGGAACTGATTTAATCAATAACAAGTACTTTATGGATAATCCTCATTATTTACCTTTGGACCCTACTGATGCAATAAAAGGATACAAATGGTTAAATGGAAAAAAAGTATCTTGTAGCGCCGCTGAAATTCTCCAAAACATTGACTAAATAATGAACTAAACTAAATTATAGAATATTTTAACCCATTTTTTATTATCTTATCAATTCAAAAACGATGACACTTTATTTTTTATAAACAAAGACGAATTAAAAAAAACATACTTTGATGATTGTAATTTCCCATTATGCATAAGGCATGGCAAGGTTAGGATGCAGGGCCAGGAATACCATCATGGGGAACAATCAGCAAAAAAAGGTCCTTAAGAGAAGCACCGCATTGAAATCAATGATATCCACCCTCATGACTGCTACACGAACTTCTCTAATCAAAAGGGACCCTGTACTTCCTCCAGTCACTCCTTTAAAGATACAACACAAGAGAAGGAGGGTGCGCTCAGACCCTTAAGCCTCCTCATGTGATTCTCACATGGAAATTCCTCTTCCTCTTCCAAGGCCAGTCTAATGGAGTAAGGAAGCTAGTGAGGCATCTCAACCGCCTCAGTCAGATAACCGCTATTCAGGAAGAACCTACTCAAAGTAAATGATTAGTGCTTGAAGATAAACAAGCAACAAGAATTCAATCTAAGCATGATAGGGGTGGGGGGGGGGAGCACAGTCTCCAGATGAACAGCATATTTATCTTAGACTATAGAAGTAGGGGCTGCAACTAATTCTTGAAATTGTTAATCTAGTGGTAATGTTGGTGAGGATGGTCCTTAAAAATGGAAAAGGTGTATAAAGTGAGGTGGATAAAATTGAGGTAGGCAATTTGTAGAAACAAGCCAGAGGAAGCTAGATTTTGAAAGTATCCAACCGAAAACATTCCACCCCTCTCGGCTGTGCTCCCTCCAAAAGAAACCCCCAAAAAATGACATAGGGATGACCTTTTGAAATAGGGATGGGTACCTTAAAATTAGGGCTGAACGATTAATCGAATTAAAATCAAAATTGTGATGAAATTGAATACGATATGCAAATCGCAAAGGCTGTGATTAAACCGACTGGAGATCAGTAAGATTTATATTTATTTTTCTTTTACAATTCAATAGTTAAATAAAGATATTATATCAATTCTTCTAAACACATCAGCCTGGCCCAAAGGAAAGAGCAGTTTATAAGTTGACTGCTTCCAGTGTTGTGTTGGTCATCCTAAAGAATGATTTATTGCTATTTTAGTGAATAATACAGATCATAAGGAAGTTAATACATTTAAAAAAAATCGCAATCTTGTCCAAAATAATCCCAATTTGATTATTCCCCAAATCGTTCAGCCCTAATGGGCCCCGGAGCTAAATGATTAAAGACCAAAGTATTGATAAGCTCCAACATACCCAGTGCAGTTCAAGACGAAGAAATCCTTAAACTTAGGTCATGCACAATGAATGAATAAAAAGTGTGTGTGCAGGTAACCAGGTAGGTAGGAAGACAGACAGTCTAACAGACCGTCCAACCTTTCACTTTGAGTCACTGAATTATTACAGACATACAACAGCTATTTATTTATTTTATCAGAGGTTTTTATTTTATGCTGCTGGGATAAAAGAGAATTTTCAAAAAATAAAGTTATTCTCAATTAAATTGCCTACCCTAGCTTTTAGTAGTCCTTTTTTTTTAATTATGGGAAAATAGGAAAGCAACCAAATAAAACACATTTGTATTTCGAAAAGCTATACTATAAGCAGCAAAGAAGGCTAATGGTTTCAGCCCCATTTTCATTATTTAGTACATTATTCTGAATAGACTGGTAGGTCCATAATGGATACGATGGCGTATATATTCCGGAATGCATTGATTAAAACAGATCAAATAGCGTGGGTAGGAGGTGCTTTAGGTGCATTGAGAGTATGATTCTTGTAATCAATAGACAGTTAAGGGCTTTTGTACTTGTCCACCAAGTTAAATTCATTGAAGTTAGTTATAATAACCAGGCTTCAGTTGCTAATGAATAAATAAAATTGAAAAATCCATAAAAAAACAACACAGTTTGATTACTCATTAGTAGTTCCAATCGACGAATGCTGACGTCCAAAGAGAGTGGAGGCACTCATGCCAATCTCTTGTACAGTCTGATGTTAATTGTTCTTTAATAGTATTTTTGCTATTTAACAGCTACAACTGGCCCAATTGAAGAAGTCCTGTCCATGATTCCACCTATGTCATATGCTTGTTATGCTTAAACGTGACTTTTTAACCATCTACATTTTTGTTGATTTGTCTTTACTCCTATTACTTTTTAAAGTTAATTTGAGTATCCTGGAAGTGCCATTTCAATTATTTCATTATGATTACGATTGATTTTTTGTCATCTGCACGCATTATTGAATCGATATCGAAGCATTTGGATCAATGTCAAATCCAGTCGATATCGAATCGAATCAAGACCTAAAGAATCAAATTGAATTGAATTGTGAGGTACCTGGCAATACCCAGCCCTAGTAAGCTGCATACACCATAGTGAACAGGACATCTGCTCAAAAAAAGGCGAAGCGGTCTTGCAGACAACGGTGCACTTCAATTTATGGTTTGCAAGTAACTAGGCTTCTGGTTGCAAACATGACACCCCCACACACAGAGCCAAAACCTCTGCAAGTGTCTTACCCGGTCAAATGAGTCCGTGCACCTCAACGACGGCCGTGCGATGGTCTAGTCCTCTATAGGGCCCACACCGGGAGGGGTCATTCAGCTACCTGACAGACCACAGATCAGGTGTTGGCTGGACTGAGCACTGCATCTGGTGCAGCACAGGGCAGTGTGAGAACACTGGGGCAGGCCACAGGTGCCTGGCTGATACTCAGACCACGTTAATCATGGCAAGAAGAAAAAGGCAGCAAGGCTGAGGGAAAAGGTAACTGCTATTAAAAGGACATTATAATTCATCCAGAACCCATGAAAACTCAGTCATACACAACATTGATGAAACAACCACAAAACAAAAGGCAGGGTCCTCGGTGTCAATTAGCGTCTTTTAAAGGTAATCCAAAGACTTAAGGGGTTGGATGTGTTCTTGCGGCAGTCTGGCTGATTACGCGTATTTGAGCTGTAGGGGAGGGCCTAGATGCTTTGCGTATGCTTAAGTGAGTCGCTGTGCAATTAAGTGTCACGAGCAATGTGCTCTTTTTTGGGCTCAGATGCAGGAAGATTCATATGTGTGCATGCATGTTGCACAGTATATGTCCGTGGGGGGGTAAGCACACACCATGTGACATCAGGCAACTATTTATAGTTATAGTTTGGACAGGGATATTTGCCTGGTTCTCAACTTCTGTTATCAAATAGTTTTTGAACAGACCATTCTAGCTAAGTGAAATGAAGGATGAAGGTGCTTCTTTGTCATGAATGCAAGGAAAAAAACAAAATGTAACTTAATTTGTTTCCTGCGCAGTGATTAGCAAAATATGATCATAAATCAAAAATAGTGAAAAATATGAAATTATAACATTGTTATTGGTCAACCAGGACGTGACCTTACTACTTATCACAAACCCACTCAGTTGGTGCCTGGATTAAAGAAACGGTAATAATACCGCAAAGACTAGCCTGCAAATAATGTAAAAAGGTTAAAGGTTTGATACCAAAAAGACAGATGTACAAACATTGGGGTGAACACACCGGTAGTCTAACAGCAGGAGAATTAAAGTGAACAGAGGGTGAAGGAGTGGGGTGGAATCCCTAATCTGGGCCAGACTTTAACGCCTGTCCACTCCATGTGTTCACTGGCCGGAGAGTCCTTTGGAAGTCGGGCGTCCAACCGGGTGAGCCTTTCAGACAAATCCGCACAATGGGGCTAATTAAGAAAACACTGACTTTGAAAATAAATCTAAATTATGATTCCCAGTCTTGTCTAGTATTTGGCAGGTACACTGTCAAAATGAAGCCACAAGGAGATTTATGAGCCATGGGTGGAATTAAACCTGATAGAAAACCGTTGTTGGTCATTGACTCTCTTTGCTGACCGTAGACTTTTGTCGTCACATAACCGATAAAACCTATTGTGGTTTCTGCTGTCTAGAATGCTCATGTATTCCAACAATAAACAACCAAGGGCGTTTAAATCTGCTGAACACATAGGCGTGTGTTAATGCCCTCAGTAAATACGCTTATTCCGGATTTCAAACTAGCAAAACAAACGTTGCAGGAAAAGGCAAAATCAGGACCATGGGTTTTAATCGAGGAAATGTGGCCCCAAGTCCTGTTATGTCACATATCCCAACGTGAAGCATTCAATGGTGTTATCCCAGTATCCCAGTCTGCCCATAAAAAAAAAAAAAACACCTGGGCCAGTGAATTCCATTGAATAAGGTGTACTTTACTTTAAGGTTTAAGATTAGAAGCCTGCAAATATTTAGGTGAGCAATTTTTTTTGCATATCCTAACATGGATATATTCATATCCTGTGAGCATTAAATTAACACCAGGGTCTGTAACCTTTAAAGAAATGGCCAAAGACAAATAGTGTCAGCATTTGGACCCCAGACTACAAAAACATTGATATGAATATATTGTTCAAAAAAAGCAAAAGCAACCCTAGCTCTAATACTCGTAGTATTAATGCATTTCAGTGCTACCTCAGAAAATAAGAAAATACACAACACTGGCTATAGCTACATTATGAGTTAGTTGAATGTAAATTATATGGTGCATAATCTTTTCCAGTTGTCAAAATAAAAAAGCCAAGTCTAGGAAGAATTCAGGTTAAACTTAACAGTTGACCAACCAGCTTTTTAGAAGAGATAAGCCTATATTTACACCTGTGCACGGTTATAATATATTAAGTCAGAATTTAATCCGGTCTCAATGTCAAATAGGTGTCAGTCCGTTGGCATAGGCTTGCTAAATCAAGTTGTTTTGGTAGTTTGTTAATAAATAAAATGTAAATCATCTACCTTAACAACCATCTTAAACCTCACCTCAAATTATACTTTGTCTAGCCTTTACTCTTGTCTTCAAACTTTGGAAGCAAACTATGTACAAGATCCCACTGTAACTGAAATTTATGTTGCCTGTACCAGTCATAGCTCCTCTTTTGAGCAGCTGTGTGCCTCAATTTGGCTTGCCTGTCCTCCTGCCCTGCAGTCTTCCTGCTTTGCTCTAAAAGATTAGAAATCATTTATATTTAAATATAAACAGAATATTTTTTTATAGAGCAGCAAGAGCCATGTTTACAACAGCATATTAGGTTAACTATATAAAAGCCATAATATCGCAAATGTCTTTAACAATCCATAAAATATTGAATATTCCTGATATTAAAATATCTACAGTCAACAGAGCACGGCTCAGATACAAACTTTTAAAGTCATGTACCATGCCGGTCAATGGAGAAGTGCATAGCTAAACAGTTTTTTTGGTCATTTTCTAACATGATCGTCAACATAGTAACTATTTTGTTTTATCACGGTTACAAAAATAAGTGTTGTTCTTTTATTTCACTGTATAATTGTATGCATAGACAAATAAAATTCTTGAATCTTGAGAAGTCCTCAATTTAGAGAAAAAGGGGCTAAACTATATATTTGCATTCATCCCAAAACTATGAACATTCCACTCCTTCTTTTCGGGACGTCTGAGGGCCGTTTCCGAGGCACTCCAAGGGGCACTGGCGGCACGGTTTGTGTGTACGTGTGAAGCTGTCTGAGCTGCGGATTATTGCTGCGTCCGAGAGAAAGTTTAGGTTTTCGGACACCTATATTATAACGTTGGGGGACGCCATTCATATCCAACATCGCTCATCATAATGCTCATACACAATGACGGTAATAAAAGGGTCTTAGCCGTGGGGATACATCACCCCCCTCTTTCCTGAGAATCTCCACAAAAAATGTATTCCATCTTAAATAGTGGGTTCACCAGCTCTTTAAATTGACAAGCTAACCTTATCACCCACATTATTACTTCTAAAAAACAGGTTGTCGAAGAATACACTAAAAGGCACTTCTACGTCACACACAGAGAGCTACCTGCTGGCGGAGCAGAGTGGAACGTTCACAAACTGGTTGGCAGACACTGAATAGTCTTATTTTAGATAGTGATAGTCATCAAAATGATTGTCATCACATGGTCATTGTGTGATCCATGATGTCAATGTGCGATATCTGGAAAATTGGCAGCCTTAACTAGAATCAGACTTTAGGTTGAACTTTAGATTTCCATTGTGGAAGGGTTCCCTGGTGTGAATTCCCTCATAAGCAGGGAGTCATCCATTACTAAAAACAAACCATAGGGGTTCTTAAATACACACATGATATCATGTGGATGAGCTTTGAGAATGCTTTCACTGACCCCAGGAATACTGCAGTGTTGGGGGACGGTCGCACTTCATCAAGCTGTCATGCTCAGGGGGGTCTGACAGGATGCTTAAAGGTTTTCAGAAGTTTGTGTCAAATTTTTTCCCCCCGTTTATGTACATTTATGTCAAAATGTTCATAGCGATTAAAGGAGTTTATTCAAGTGTGAATTTAAGATTTAAAAATAACTTATTTGCTTGGTGTCTTAGAAAGTGCAGTAGAATTACTAACCGCTTACCACCAGCAAATACAATATCATAACTTTTAACTCCATAAATTCCAAGAGTAAAAGAACATGCATTGGAGAAAACAGAAAGGCCCAACACTGGGTGAATCTAGCCTGGTGGGTAGAGAACCAACGAATAAACAGTCTCTTTTACCAGCGATACGAGACGCTTTGTACGGCTGAACCATTTATTCCAAACAGTTTCTCCTCGAGTACATCACCATGCCATTACTGTTCGTCAACACAACTTGACAGTGTGTGAAATTGGCCTTGAACAGGAGACAGCCACTGAGGTTTCCCAACACCCCTTCTCAGGATCTGGGACAACAGGACTCCCAGAACTATTGAATATAAGCACAGCTGTAGTCACGTTGGAAGAAACAGCATGTGAAGGCTTTATTTCTCTCCCATAATAATCGCTATTCCAAAAAACACGCAAGGAAGCTTCGACCGTTTCAATATGTTGATAAACATTCCGTTTTTTTAAAATAAGCCTCAAAGTGTCCCATTAAACAGAACTGACAAAGAGAACGATAGTTTTCTTCTTGTTCACAATTCTCAAAGTCGTCATCATTTTGTCACACTTGACAACAAATGCAGACTTAATGGTATGGATTTAAAAACAATCCACACATAAAGAGTGCACACAGCTGACCAACCCACTCCGCCCACTTTAGACTCCCCGTCCCATGGTCGCTCCAGCCAAAGCTCAAACAACCAGAAAACCCTGCTAGTTTCAACCCTACTCTTTATTTTGTATTATTTAATTGACTTAATTAGTCTCCACGGCATGTGCCACCACCGCTCCTTGTCTCCGAGGCTCAAGCCGCACTGTAGTACACGTGGTGCTCACGATGCCAAGGGGAGCTAAATGGCCGGTCAATGGAAGCACCGTAAACAGCGATCAAGCTAATGGTAAAACTAGTAAAGGCACTCCCTCTGGGTGGTGGACTTGAGCCTTTTATGAGGCTAGCCGACGCTAACGCTGACCAGAGGAACTGTCAGAAACATAGCATAGATAGCTTCAATCTAGCTAGCTAGCTTAGACGACCCGCTGGAAACTAGCTGACAGGCTACAAAGCGACAACATTCAACATGAACCCCCGTTTATATACAAACTTAACACCTGAACGCCCGGTTTGGGTGATCGGTGGTTAACGGTTTCTAACGACATGATGTAGTAAACGGCACCCGGGTCCATGTTGTGGGAGTGAATGAAAACAAATGTTTTTTTTATATATATAGTTACCTCACTCGAGTGCCGTGTGCATCTCCTCTCCGCTCGGTACCAAAAAATCACAATCATCAGCTCTCTTTATCCGCCCCACATGACTTGAACGCAGCACGTGCTGCGTTCAAGTCATGTGGGACGACGGGCCAGGCAGGGGTGAGGAAGGTTTACTCCCATTTTTTAAAACTGTTGGGTTGTAACAAATGTGTTCTCGTTTCAGATTAAAATCAGTATACTTAATTGATTGTTCTGTACGAATGGCTTCGTTCAAGTTAACAGAAAATATTAATTTAATGTAACAGCAATACAAACAATAGAAAATAAAAAGTATATGCACTCCGAATTAATAATTAACTAACAGATATATTGGTTGTGTTGTGATCCAAACTCGAGTCAAATCAAGGTCAATTTAACACTGAACGCCAGGCTTCAGCTGACATAAGGCGTTTGCTTTTGCATACCCATATCGCACTCCCTGTCGCACGGGGGGCTGAATGCTATTCAACAACACCCCTGACGAATACCGTGCTAAATAGTTTCCAATGGCCATTAAGCCAACGATAAATTGGCAGTATTTTTCTGTAGGTCATTTGTCTTTTATCATATTCATATTCATTTCTTCCTCCTTATCTAACTATAAGTGACTTCAGAGTCTGCTGTAGGCTACAGTAAACAGATCGTATGATATCTATGTATATTCTGACAGTCAGTTATATTATAAGTGAACATCTGAGTGAGTTTTTTATTATGTTGACGATTATGATTATGATAAAATCAATATATTGAAAATACTTTGCTCAGACAGAAAGCATTGGCCTACAAAGGGCTATTCATTTGAAATCCTGAATAGCCTATGTCCTCCAAAATCACATTTGATTGGTGTCTGAATCGTTTAAAGTTTGTAGTCCTTTATGAATATGTAATTTATCTATCCCACTCTATTCTATCATTATATCTGTATGCATACAGGAAAGAGAAGATTAGAAAAATCTCCTCTCTAATATGGGACAACCCATTACTCACCGTAGCCCTGTGGTAATTCAATGACTAATGAAATTGGCAGAAACGTAAGCATTAGGGAACCGATTAAGATGGAAATCCTGGAATAAGTTCAAGAACTAAAAATATAATTAAACGTGACTAATGGGACATTCCTCCACTGAACATAAATTCGAAAGAAGATAAGATCAAAAGGACTTGACCTGGGGTTCTAAAGCATGTTGACCAAAGAGGAAGAGGAGCTACAACTGGTAGTGGTAAATTGATAATGATAGATTTGTTCTATATTAACTGTTGACTCTATCTACTGCTAATCATAACTTCTCAACTCAGGCCCTTTGGGAGTGGGAAAAAGGTGTACACATGTCAGCAGCTCAATAGGATACCCTGTGCAAAAGTACAAAAAAACATATCCAACATCATGCAGGTTTTGCTGGCATGGCTGCAATGCCAGGGGTGAATTGTGCAAATGCTCTGGTATTGTGATGACATAAAAGGGCTTTAGTCTAAGGTAGTCACAAATAAGACGTTAGATTTATTCCTAAACTCATATACAGACAAGCTCAGATATAGGTGAAAAGGGCGTTTGCTCTCATATCATATTTGATCAACCAATCATATTGCTAATGGTGGAGAGGTGTGTGAGTGTAATTGACACAAAAATTAGCTTGAATTGCCATTCTTCAAAGGATTCAAATCAACATTGTATGCTGTCTACTGTAAAAATAATAACCTTATTAAAACTCCAGAATGCTTCGTCCACTTGTGTGATTGAGTGTTCCTCAATTTAATGTCTCTGTCTTCTTTAATGTGGGAACTTGGCTGAAAGACTTTCTGGACTTTCTATAATTGGAACATGCTGATAGAGATACACAGAAAATATCAAAAGACACCTAATATCCCTGTACAGTGTAACCAAAATCAGGTTTGCAGAAATATGACAATGCAATGTCCCCCACGTTTTCCTTTGTATGTATGTGATCATATTGATAATTGCGTTATATATATAAAATTAATGTGTCTGTCCCTTGCTTTACGAGATACATGTGAGTTCATGTCGTAATCCTCTAAAAAGCTGTGAGACCAACAGCTGTTGCGGTGGGAGCCACATCATCTGTTTAGTTCTGCTTTTGACCTTGGGCAAGGGAGAACACCAGATTTCCCATCGCTATGGGAAATGTGTTACAGTGCTTCCTATCACCACCACCACTCCCAACTGAAATGTACTGGGTCTGTTCCGCTTTTCCACAACCTACCTCCACAGTAGGGATCCATGAGTAAGATACCTTAACCCTCCTCCTGCTGCTTCCCTTAATGACCTGTAAATCGCTTTGGATTAGTGTCAGCCAAAGGACTAAATAGTAAAGAGTAAAACAAATGGCTGAATTTAAACACTTGACTCAAACAAATCAGACTTTACAGACAAACACGTTAAACACTAATGACTCTATATGGCATCAAGACAACAAACTGTATACTCTAAACGGAAAGTATTGTATATACATTTTAAACAGCAGTAACCTTCATGTGTTGTTTTGATTCATATATATAATTCATATCATCTGATTCCTCGCAAATGTCTGGTTAAATTGATTTTGAACTCCAATCAGTTATTGGAGTTCAAAATGTTATTCACATTCTGGCACAGAATGCTTCAATATTTCCGAAACAAGTAAATACAAATTTGGTTGAAATAAAAAAGCAAACTCATCTTAATCTTTTCTGCTTTCATAGAGTAAGCTAATGTGAACCGCAAGCTCTGTGGGTCGTAAAGTTGGCGATTTGGTGGGAGTAAAAAATCTAGATTCACATGGAAAAGCAAAGGCCATTGGACGTGGTGACGGAATTGCATTAGGCCTTTGTCGTGACATCAAAACCAAGCACGCCTCACCACCCTGTCTCCCTCCTCATTTGAATACCAGGCATTCAAACCTTCTAGCCCACACCCCAGGTCACTGCTGTCCTCCACCGTCCCCTCTACCTGACCCTTCCTTCCTCTCCATCCTCTCACCCAACTCTGCTCCGTCTCCTCCTCCATCACACTGCTCCTTGCCACCGACAAAGTTCTCCATAACGGGGCAACTTTCTACCTCACTGATGTCTTGCACCGCCATGCAACCACCTGAGCCCTCCGATCTTTGGGCACCCCTCTCCAAGACCAAACATGGAACCTGGTGCGCCCTTCTCCATTGCCGCTCCTCCCTCTGAAACACTCCGCAAAGCCTTCATCCTTAAAGTCTTCCCTCAAAACCCATTCCTTCAAATATGTTTTTAGCTTCTAAATGTCTTATATATGTTCTTGACTTTTTATTATGTGATTTTATTCTTGCTGTAAAGTGTCTTTCCGTATTTAAAAATTATGCAAAATAAATGTATTATTATCTTATAATCATTTTGTCGATTTTATGGTATTTATGACCATGGGAAACCCAGATCGTAATAATTGATTTATTTGAGATATGTTTTTGTCAAATTCATGATGGTACATCGTCAAACAACAACAATAAAATGAATTGCTCAAACAATATCCCTTCTTTGTTTGTGAGAGTGTGTACATGTATGTATGTATGTATGTATGTATGTATGTATGTATGTATGTATGTATGTATGTATGTATGTATGTATGTATGTATGTATGTATGTATGTGTGTGTGTGTGTGTGTGTGTGTGTGTGTGTGTGTGTGTGTGTGTGTGTGTGTGTGTGTGTGTGTGTGTGTGTGTGTGTGTGTGTGTGTGTGTGTGTGTGTGTGTGTGTGTGTGTGTGTGTGTGTGTGTGCGTGTGTGTGTGTGTGTGCTTACATGTGTTTCTTACAAACACAAGTAAGGTATCCATACATATACAGTATGTGTGGTGCTGACCTCGGTAGAGTAACACAATCTCATTCCCACGACCCCCTAGCCGCTCACATGATTCTCCCATATCAAACCCCTCACGCCTCTTCCCCTCCCCGGCGCTCCATCCAACCTGATCTCACAGAGATTAATGCCCACACATCAACACCATCTCTCCATCGCTCACTCCAGCCGCCGGGCCCCGGGGCCTCTTCCAGTCGTAAAAAAACCCCTCTGCTTCAAGTGCCTTTGTGGCCCTCGCTGTAGTTGAGGGTATACCGCCAGCCTATAGCAGACAAGGGGGCAGGTAAGCGCCGCTGGCTACAGCTTGAATTAGGGTCTCGACTGCACCCCGGGCATATACAGTATATACAGCAGCGTGGGGAGCCGTATCTCTCCTGAAATACCTCTTGTCGCAGGATATCATGGTGATATTTCCCACGATGCTTATTAGAGTGTTGCTATGGTCTGTGAGACATGTGCCTGACACGGCTCTGGTTGGCAGAGTTATGGGTTGTGACAGGGGTGAGTGACCGTACTGGGATTGAGGCTCCTTGGAATGCTCTCTTTCATTATAGATTTTCTTTTAACCTGGAAAGAAATACTATATAAATAAAAAAAGAAAAAAGCTGATAAAAATGTATCAGCCTTTCAAACCTTGAAAGAAATAACCGTCAGTACGATGTTGTCTGTTTCCAGTTCAAATGTGTTTGGTTGATTCAGAACAATATAAGCGCTTACAGTTCCACAGAGCATGTAACATCACAATCACAATAATCCATCAGGTTGTCTGTCAGTGTAAGAAAAGAGGGGGGGGGGATGTCGGGATGGAAATAACGCAATGAAGAAAGTGACAGGTCCAAACATCAGCTGTGGGCAAAAGCTTACTGTAGCAAAAAACAGCAGTAGCCACGACACACTTGTGTACATAAGATACACGTGAACGTGTTCCGTATTTGTCTAGTTGTATTAGTGACGTTAAGACAACTTAGAAAGGTGAACATTTCAAAAGGTCTAAATAATTAGGAAAATCATAAGCAAGATATCTCGCATTACCTGGTGCAAACCTAGGGGTTGCAGGTACTAACATCAAACAAGGGATCCAAAGCCTTGTGTATTTGTTTGCATTCATATCAATATGATTTGTTTTGGAGAATAGAGTGGCTTTTTGAAATGGGCGACCTCACACATCCCATTGCATCCTTCCACCAAATAAGTTGTTTTCGACAGAGCAATTTCTATTTTCTCTCAAGTGTCCCCATGGCATTGGCATTCTATCAAAGAGGATGAGGGGCTTGACTTGCGGGCAGGGAAAAAAACATATTGGTCCAATTTAGCCATCCACACGATCGGTTGTGTACTGAAAGTGTGAGGGGGATAAGCATACTAGTGAGAAAAGATCATGATGGAACATAGAACAGAGAAATAATTGGATTTATAAATTCACCCTACAACCTTTTGTTTTGTTTTACTGCTGGATAGCGGTTCAAAATCATTGCACCAGATTCTTTAAAAATGTGTTCAAACAGGTTGTCAACAAAGATACAGTACTTTGAAAGAGACACGCATATATAAAAATAAAGTAAATATTGCATCAATTTTGGATCCCTTGTTTGTTATTGAACATATAAAAGGTCTTTGTTTTATAGCAAACTTTCATTTACACAATATCTGTGTTTCATCATTTTACTTTGCTTGCTGCTTTATAAGTCCACAAGGTTAAGGCTAAATCATCGTTTGGACAAATGAGGAAACATTATTATTATTCGTTGAATTCCTGACAGACATTCAGGGGCATCTCGTGAGGAATAGAGAGAAGATAATTTGCTCATTAATTCTGAGCTAATTTATTTTTCAGATATGCTTAAGTGAGTCTACCAAAGCTGCCACATCACTTCAGCATGTTTCTTTTTGGCCTTTGATTCCCGGGGATACTCCCTGACATCTCCCCACCCAACACAATCTCATGGAAATATTAAGCTTGTCCTGGATCCCCTGTCTTTCTTTAAATGCCACAAAAGATAAAAAGTAATTATGTCAGTGGCATCACCCTTTGCCTTCGTAAGCAAGAGATACAGCTGCAACTTCCCTCCAAAAGGTAAGAGAGGAGGATTTCATTTTTACTGTCCATTTCTCTTTTTTCTGTGCCGTGCACAAAGCGGTACGTTCGTTTCCAGACAGCCGTGGTATTTAATCCACTCTCTGACTTTGATCACCCCCTGCCAATCCAAGCTATACATTTCTGTATTTCATATATAATGGCATGGTCTTAAATTCCATAGGATTTGAAAAAGTCCTCATTTTAAAAAGTTGAAATCAACTAGAGCTATATGCTTTAAAAGACGCAATGCTAGCAACTGCTATCACAGTTCTAATTGGCTCTGCAATGGAACAAACGGTGCCTTTTAGAGGCTGCACAGTGATAAGTGTGACCAAATTTGGTGGCAGATAGACAGATAGATTGATTGATAGATGGGTGTATATATAGCTATATAGATATAGCTATAGATATAGAGATATGGCTAAATATAGAGATAGATCAAATATAAACTTTATTCGTCCTTGAGGGGAAATTAGTAACAGTAATAGTTCCTCTGATGTGAATTGTGAAAGGCATATTTCCTGGAAACTGCAATTCTAAACAGGAAAAATCATTACACTAACCACATCTACGTCATAAACATTTTAGCCTATGCAAGGGTTTTCATCATCAAGGATATGAGGTCATGATGTATGCGTACAGTATGTTTCATGTTAAAATGATTCTCGGTCAAATAAATGACTTTTACTTTTGTAAAATGTTTACTGGAAGCTTGTATAACCATGTACATGTATGTATGATATTAGTTTATGATATTTTGCTGCTCTGACAGACAGGAGAAATCCCAGAAGAACATGAGAATCGCACATGGAATGGTTCTGGGAGGCAGCAGTGCTCTCCACTGATGACGGTCACACAACCACTAGCAACACCTAACCGTCTGTCAAACTAAACAATGGGCTTTTTTAAACCAATGACACCTTATTTTTGAGCCATCAGCAAGTCTGCTGTTAGGAAACTTCCCAGTGATAAATATGCGGGGAAGTTTATGAGGTATTTATAGTTCTACTTCAGTCTAGGAAAGAGTACTTTGTTCACACTTGAAGTTTTGTTGTGTTTGTTTTTCCTCTCATCTTCTCTCTCCCTTTTAGTGTGCTTATTTTCTTTCTAAAACCTGGCTAGGCTTACCTTCTCATGAGATCACATAGAATTATGTATGAGACTTGGCACTCAGAAGTGGGATTTATTTTAGGTTGGTTCTTTCATTCATTCTTTGTTTAATTCTTTCTTATTCTTTTTTTTTCTTTCTCTCGAAGGTCTGTATGTTCTTTCGTTCGAGTATTTCTTCTGAATTTATTCTTCTTTTCACAGTTCATTCTGTGTCAATCAGAAGCGCATCAATTACGATTTGCCTACTGAAGCACCGTCAGTGCACAAAACACTGCTTGATGGAAAGGTGTGCAACTATCATTAGCATGCTTGTATTTTGGAAGTGCTCATCATCCAATCCCATAGACTTTGTGATCAATAACACTCACATTCACAAGGAGAATGGATCTAAATCAAAAAGCTTATCTCATCCAAGCCCATCCAAAACATTGTAGAATAACAAACAGTATTTTATTGCTTTGGAGGAAATTCCTCGCTCCCAATGATCGTTTTGTATTAAGGAGACGAAATCCGCCTCTGTAGTTACTGCTCACCTGTAAGCGTGGCAATACTAAAGTTGATTTGATAGATACAGATTTTATCATGCCACCCAATCATTACCATAATTTTATGAGTTTTCTGTCACATTTGTTCCTGGTGGCCTGGCGGCGCACGAGTCTAACACCTCGAATCAGTTTCTACCACGCACTGTCGTGATCTATCAATTTAATTTGAAAGATCACAGGCATGCTTAGCCGAGATTACCCAGGGTGTTATTCAATAGTAAAGTAATGTTTCATTCTTTATCGGCCGTCCTCGCAGGGGTACAGCTATCAGCAGAGAAATGGTGAGGAGGAGGGTATGCATCTTCTTTATCACCCCGAACACGCCCGCCAAAACCCGTGAGATCTGCCAGCGAGATCCCTAGATTCGATCGCAGAGGGTTTCCAGGGTTAGCGATGATTCTCAAAAAGTTCAAAGGTCAATGCTGCCCCTGCACATGGGTCATTTTAAAGTGCAATGGTTGCCACGGCTTGTTTGAAGGTGTGCAAGATGAGAGGGTAATGAAGAAGTGGGTGGAAATCGGCCTCTGGCTAAAAATCTTTTTCTTGGCAAAAGGGTTCTGGAAAACTTGTTGTTTCAGCTTTGATGGGAGTTGAATGATATCTATCTTTCTGTTGTTCTCAAAAGTTCTCTCTTACGCTCTTTTCCTCCATCCATCCATATGCTGTATACCTCCATCAATGCACCCTAACACCAACCCCTGCAAGAATATAGAATGAATACCCTCTGACTGTCTCTTAAAGGTTTCTTTGCTCAAGTGTATCCAAAACATTGCAACAAACACTTGCACAAAATGACGAGACAAATGACGAGACAAGAGACGGAGATGGGTCGAGTCAGCTTTACTCTCCACTTCAATAAAACACGTGTTACTCCAGCATGAGTTCAGAACGTAACTGCTGTAAAACAGAACTAACGTAAAACCAGAACGGTCGTAAAACAGAACGTTTATCCCAAAACCCTTTTCCTTGAAAGGTACAGTCCCTTGGTAAATGTCTTAGCATTGTAGTTGTGGGTCACCACGCAGGCCCCCCCAGAATTCACCCAAACTAACAGGTCCAGACCAAACAGGTAACCTACAGAGAACATCTGACACTCACTAGTGTTAAACAGAACATAATAGCACATAACAGTCCCTAGAAAAATGAACGCATAGGGGGGCGGACCAGGCGGCCAACACGTCTGCGCTTAACAGGAGAAGGGCAAAAGGCAGGAGCAGGTGTCGAGGCTGCCGCAGAGGTAGGCGTCGAGGCTGCCGCAGGCAGGCGTCCCCGCCGCGGGGGCTGAGCCAGCTGGAGCGGTTCGCCAATATCCACATGAGCAGGCTTCAGCCAGTCTATAACCACCCGCTCAGGCCTGCCCCCCATATCCACAACAAAGTTCTTAAGCCCACCTTCCAAGACGCGGAAGGTCCCATCGTAGGGGGGGCGCAGCGGGGTACGGTGGCCATCGTGGCGGATGATTTGGCTGACAGCAAATCCTTGGGAACGTAGGACCGGGGGAGGCCATGGTGAGACGTCGGAATGGGAACGAAAGCGTCCGCAATGTCCCGGGACGCAGCACGATGGGAGGCAGCCGACCACGGGGCTGTGGCGTCCGGAAGAAACTCCCCAGGGACGCGCAGGGGCTGGCCGTACACCAGCTCTGCCGACGAGGCCTGAAGATCGTCCTTAGGGGCGGAGCGAAGTATCCCAGCATAACCCATGGGAGGCGGTCAGCCCAGTCGCTGCCCGTAAGGCTGGCCCTGAGCGCGGCCTTCATGTCCCGATGAAACCGCTCGCAAAGCCCGTTGCTCTGTGGGTTATAGGCTGTGGTACGGTGGACCTTCACCCCCAGGACCCCGGCGACCGCAGTCCAAAGCTCCGACGTGAACTGCGGCCCCCGGTCCGAGGAAAGGTCGGACGGCGTGCCGAAACGGGCCACCCAAGCCATAACGAACGCCCGGGCCACCTCAGCTGCTGTAGTGGAGGACAGGGGAACCACCTCTGGCCACCTGGTGGTCCTGTCCACCATGGTGAGGAGGTAGGTGTAACCACGGGAGGGTGAAAGCGGGCCCACCAGGTCCACATTGACATGGTCGAAACGCCTCTCCGGCACTTTGAGGGGTGCCAAGGGGGCTTTGGTATGACGAGTCATCTTTGCATGCTGGCATGCCACACAGACAGAGGCCCAGGTCCTGACGTCCTTCCACAGGCCCGGCCAGACAAACTTGGCCCCCACCAGCTTGGCAGAGGCCTTCACCCCCGGGTGGGAAAGGCCATGGATCGCGTCAACGACCTTACGCCTCCAGCCAGCAGGCACCATGGGGCACGGTTGGCCAGTGGAGACGTCACAGAGGAGCGTAGTGTTGGCCGTGCCAAATACCACTTCCTCCATGAGGAGCGCCGTGGGGGCCGTCCTGTAGGCCTGTACCTCAGAGTCCGTAGCCTGATCCCCAGCCATAGCTGCGTAGTCGAGGCCCAAGTGGACGGAACCAATAACCACCCGAGAGGAAGTCGGCTACAAAATTGTCCTTGCCGGCCACATGCTGAATGTCAGTGGTGTACTCAGAGATGGAGGAGAGCTGACGCTGCTGTCGACCAGACCATGGCTCCGAAGACTTAGCCATGGCGAACGTCAGTGGCTTGTAGTCAACGAAAGCCGTGAACCGACGGCCCTCCAACAGGAAACGTAAATGGCGGGTGGCGAGGAAAGGAGCCAGGAGCTCCCTATCGAAGGCGCTGTATTTCCTCTCGTTGTCCCGGAGCTTCCTGCCCCGGGACAGCGGCTGCCAGGCTCCGCCCACCCACTGCTCACACACAGCCCCTACGGCGTAATCAGTAAGAGCAACAGGGACGGTCGGAGACGGGTGCGCCAGCAGAGCAGCGTTGGCTAACGCGGTCTTGGCAGCATCGAAGGCAGCCGTCATCTCTGTGGACCAATCCAACACGTCTGCCGGCCTCCTGCCCCGCAAGGCGTTGGACAAGGGTCGTATGAGCTGGGCCGCATGGGGGAGGAAACGGTTGTAGAAGTTCACCATGCCAAGGAACTCCTGCAGGGACTTCACAGTGCGCGGGCATGGGAAACTGGTGATGGCGTCTACCTTGGCCGGGAGGGGAACCGCCCCCTGCGGGGTGACGTGGTGGCCGAGGAAAGTGATGGATGACCGGCCAAACACGGACTTGTCCGGGTTGACAGTGAGACCATGCTCACTGAGCCGACTGAACAGCTGCCGTAGATGCGTCAGGTGGTCATCTGCGGACGCACTGGCAACGAGAATGTCGTCCAAGTAGACGAACAGGAACGGCATGTCCCGCAGCACAGAGTCCATGCGAGTGAGTCCATGAGGTGCTGAAACATCTTTGCTGCACCCTTGAGGCCAAAAGGCATCCTCAGAAACTCAGAAAAGTCCAAAGGGCGTGATGACCGCCGTCTTGGGGACATCCTGCGGGCGGACGGGCACCTAATGTTAACCGCGTGCCAGGTCCACCTTTGAAAAGATGGCGGCGCCGGCCAGGTGGGCAGAGAAGTCCTGAATGTGCGGTACCGGGTACCGGTCAGGGGTGTTGGCATTGATCAGGTGACGGAAATCTCCGCAGGGACGCCAACCGCCATCAGCCTTGGTCACCATGTGCAGGGGGGAGGCCCACGGACTGTTGGAACGTTGTACGATGCCAAGGCGCTCCATGGTGGCGAACTCCTCCCTGGCGATCGCGAGCTTGGCAGAGTCGAGGCGCCGGGTCCGTGCATAGACCGGGAGGCCAACCGTGGTGATGTAGTGCTCCACACCATGCTTAGCCACAGCCGATGAAAACGTGGGCGTGGTGATGTCAGGAAACTCAGCCAGCAGGCGTTGATACAGGTCCCCGGTGGCGAACGTGTTCGCAAGACAAAGCCCCCCCATCCCCCCCAGCGTGCAGGGGTACGAAGAAAAAGAGAGGGCGTCGATCAGGCGGCAGTTCATAACATCCACCAGCAGCCTGTAGGCGCAGAGGAAATCCACCCCCAGGAGTGGGGTAAACACGGCAGCCATGACGAAATCCCATTCGAAACGCCGGCCGCCGAAACACACCTCCACATACCTCGTGCCATAGGTATGAATGGGTGTGCCGTTGGCGGCGTCCATCGGGGGGCCATGTCCGTCAGCCATAGTGTCCACAGGCGTCGCTGGCAGGATGCTGCGCTGAGCCCCAGAATCGGCCAGCAGCCGCCGGCTGGACAAGGCGTCAGCGACGAACAACAGCTTGCAGTCCCGACCAGCACTCACAGCTGTTAATGAGCGCTGGCCCGGGCTTTTTCCAGGGCCCCAAAACTGCAAGACTGGTGACACTGCTTGGCCTTGGTCCCAAACCTGGCATGGTAGTAACAACACCCGTCGTCACGCTGTCGGCGGGCTGCACAGCGGCTGCGGTGTCCGGGTCGTATCCCGGGGGCGGAAGCGGGGCCGACGTGTCCTGGGGGGGCAGCAGCGCATGGACAAACTGCTGCCTGTTGGCGAGGAAATTCCTGTCGGCCTCCACAGCCAACGTCCGGTAGTCCTTGGAGGCAAAGAGGGGGGAGCTGGCCAGTGCGGTGCGGACGGGTGCTGGAAGCTGCCGCAGGAAGATGTGGGCGAAAAGGAAGGAGAGATCCGCCGAGCCCAGCACAGCCAGCATCCTCTCCATCAACTCGGAAGGCTTGCCGTCGCCCAGGCCGTTCAGGAAAAGCAGGCGATCCGCCTTCTCCAGCTCCGACAGATTAAAAAGGTCCACGAGGAACGTCTTGAGTGCGTCGTACTTGCCAACAGCTGGAGGAGCCTCCAACACCGCCATAGACCTTGCCGTCGTTGAGGCACCTAAGGCTGCTACCACGTGGAAATACTTCGTCACGTCCTGTGTTATTCCTCTCAGCTGGAACTGGGCTTCGATGTGTTGGAACCATGGCCGTGGGTTGTGCTGCCAAAAGTCCGGCGACGTTAGCCGCGTCGTTAGCCGCGCCGCGGCGGGCGCGTTGTTATCACAGTCGATGTGTAACATAATCCAGCCGTATCCAACTCGCGTCGGGGGTCACCAATTGTGGAGTGCGGTAAATGAGGAGACAAGAGACGGAGATGGGTCGAGTCAGCTTTACTCTCCACTTAAATAAAACACGTGTTACTCCAGCATGAGCTCAGAACGTAACGGCCGTAAAACAGAACTAACGTAAAATCAGAACGGTCGTAAAACCAGAACGGTCGTAAAACGGAATGGTTATCCCAAAACCCTTTTCCTTAAAAGGTACAGTCACTTGGTGAATGTCTTAGCATTGTAGTTGTGGGTCACCACACCGTAATATATTTGTGTGCAGAGGTGGGAAGTAACAAAAATGCAAATACTTTGCTACTTAAGTACAGTTTTCAGATGTCTTTAACTTGGTACTACAACATTTTAACACAAATATATGTACTTTCTACTCCTTAATTTTCAAGACAGGCTTGTCACTTAAAGGTCCCATGGCATGAAAATCTCACTGATTTCCACTAGCCTGCCTATCGTCACCCAGTGGCTAAATCTTGCGTTCGGTGTGAAACGATAGTTATGATATTATAACTAGTTCTATGATTGTATTCGTAGCCGTCTAAGCTTCACCTTATGGGCTTGTCCCGTGCGCGCGCTTGCGCGCACTGAAAATTGTGCCTACGTTCCAGTCAACGTGGGCACCGCCCACATTTCCCACAGCACCGTGTATATAAGGCGGCATATACCGCCGCTCATCCTCCATGCTATTCTTTCAGCATTTGGAGGGTACAGCTGGTGGGAAACTAGACGGCTATGCCTACAATCATAGAACTAGAGTTATAATATCTTATTACACAACGCCATGGAACGCCCCCTTCCCAATCAATATACTCCTGCTCGACCTCAGTCCAAAAAACCTAAGTCACCAGGGTACATTAGACTTAAAAAAGCAGAAGATGTGCAAAACACAACAGCTTAATAAAAAACGAATTTCTCCTAGATCAAGAAAGGCGATGATCAAGAGAAAAAGTGAGTCTTAAATACTCCGGCTGAATCCGTTCTTCATGGTATCCATGAAAAGGAAAAGAAAAATAAGTAATAGTAATATGTTTTTTATTAGATCTGCTAACACCACTTCTCTCGTCCATTACTTATTTGAAAAAACGGCGGGAGGGCTATACTAGCAGACGAATCAAACTCGTCAACTGATGAGCCAATAGGAAACCCCTCTAGTCCGTTTCTCATTTCAAAAACAGTGGGAGAGAAATACTGGCAGTCAAATCCAATTTGCCAGCCGGCGAGAGATATTAACAATGTCGCTTAAAAGAACATACCTATATTGTAAAAGCCGTAGAAGGGGCCCTGGGGCCTCATGTACTAAGACTTACGTGGATTTCATACTGAAACTTGGCGTACGCCAAAACCCAGAAACTGTCTTACGCACAAATAAATTCAGATGTATCAAAGTGTGCGAACGCATGGATCCAAGCACGTTTCTTTTGTACATCTCGATCAACGTGGAATTGAGCGCACATGCCGAGGTGCCAAACTCCTCATTGTCCACGCCCTCATTTAAATATGCAATTTTATGTAAATAGGCCTCTGGACCTGAGATTCACCTCTTAATCCGATCATCTGGCACCATGAACAGAGGCAAAAAACGAAACTTCACGGAGTCCGAGCTCGAGATTTTGCTCCACGAGGTAGAAATGCGCAAGCATATGCTATTTGGAACCCTGTCAACAGGGATAAATACCAAAACAAAGAGAAGTGAGTGGGAGCGTGTTTGCGAGGCCGTCAATGCAGTGGGGTCTCAGCAGCGCACACACTCTGAAATTAAAAAAAAGTGGTCGGACCTCAAGGTGGAGGTGAAGCGGAGGGTTTCTGCCCACCGCCGAAGCGTGACCGCAACAGGTGGGGGGACGGCAGTGGGGGAACTCTCCCCCTTCGATTTGAGAGTGGCCGCTTTGGTCGGTGACACAGCTCTCACCGGAGTGGTGGGAGGCAGCCCATGAAGGGGACACCGATCATCCCCAAGGTAAATATGCTGAAGTCATAAATGCTGTAATTATACTGGTCATACAATTGGCTGCTTACAATACACATAAGTCGTGCGTAAAGATGCCAGGATATTAAAGACTTTGACTCGTGTTTATTAACTTAAATTTTTTACTTTTGAATAGACAAGCAAGGAGAGGGCACGGACAACTCCTGGCTCCTGGCTGTGTGGCGCTCTAGGGCCGGCCTCAGCTCTGCGCACAGCTCCAGTAATACTGGCCTGGGGAAACGAAATCGGCTCATGAGCCAATCATCATCATTTGCGAGCAAGTCCTCGCGTTCCCTAAATATACGTTCCCTTCGGATTTGACCATTTGCGATGTCCTCTAACAACGCTAACGCTGCCATTTTTAAAACAATTTTCTTCATCCATTGCGCATGCTTTTATAGCCACCCATATAATTGCAAGGTGTGTTAATTGTTCATTAGTGTGTCTCTGATGTGCAAATCACTCTGATGAGTCATTGTTTTCACATTTTTTCCCAGTTTCCCAGCGTCACCTCTAAGTGTCGCCAAAGGAACAATAGCTGTAGAAACGTGCGTACGACAGCTCTGGAGCTGGCTTGGGCACCGCACATTTTTACGGTCATTTCACGTTTTGTACATCTGAACGTGAGCGTGGAAAAGGACGTATGCCACGTTTTTGTATGTACGCAACCTTATTACATGAGGCCCCTGGACTCCAACACAGAGTGGCCGGGTGAGCCCCTGGGCATGTCTAACATGTAAAAATGGACAAAGGGGCCGGGGGAAGACCAAGACGCAGCCGCGCATATGTCTGTCCACCGAAATCGCTCTGAGGAGATCCATTGAAGCGGACACGCCACGTGTCGAGTGAGCTTTAACGCCCAACGGTGGTGCTAAGCCCTGCCGAGAGTAGGCTAAGCAAACACCCTCACATATCCAGCGAGAAAACCGCTGTTTAGAGAGAGCACGGAAGAAGAACAACTGTTGTTAGTGGTGGATTAAATGATTAGTTTCCGTTACCCAGTTCGCGTGATTCAGTTCGCCAAGAGGAGTCATTCGCGAATCGTTCGTTCGTTCAGTCGAGTTTCCGGTAGCACTAACTCCACTGAATCTGACTGACTCAGCTGAGAACCGTGCAATGGCGTGCATTCCATGATGCGATTTACCTCTACCGGAAACCAGGCTGAACGAACAAACGATTTGCAAACGACTCCTCCCAGTTCAGTCGAGTCGTTCGCGAATCAGCCTGGTTTCCGGTAGCAGTAAATCGCATCCTGGAATGCACGCCATTGCACGGTTCTCAGCTGAGTCAGTCAGACTCAGTGGAGTTAGTGCTACCGGAAACTCGTTTATTCGTTCAGTCAAGTTTCCGGTGAATCAAATCGAATCGGTGAACGAGATGAACGAGAGAAACAAACCGGTTTGGTTTGTTCGTCCTAAAGACTCGTTCATTCGAACCGGTTTGCGAACGAATGAGCCAACACTAACTGTTGTGTGGAGCAGAACGCGGCCGAGTGTTTCACGTACATAGCAAGCGCCCGCACCGGGCACAGGATATGCAACTCCTCCTCCGCCTCACTAGAATAAGGCATGGGGTGAAAGCCTTCAGCACAAACTAACCCTTGACCGGAAAGAACTTTTAATGTTCTTTGAGAGGAAAGCAGGATTAGGTCTGAGAAGCGCGAAGGAGCTGTCCTAGTTTGGCAACAAGCAGATCGGGCTGCCAGACTAACTCACCGGCCCGCTTGGCAGAACCCAAAGCCAATAAGAGCGCCATCTTAAAGGACAGGGCATCCAAAGGGGCCTGAGACAGAGGCCTAACGCAAGAATCTCTTGACCAATGTATGGCTGAAGATCGGTAAAACATCACAGCCTGCATGGCCAGCCGAAACGGCTGCCGCATAGACCTTGATGGTGGAGAAGGCCAAACCTTTTTTTCAATAAGTACTGCGGAAACGCAAGCACGCTTTCCACCTCACATAAAGATGGGACAGCGTGGTTCCTGTCACACCAAATAGAGAAAGCGCCCCACTTCGCCGCAGAGAGGGAAGAAGTAGAAGGTGCACGAGCACTCTGGAAAGTGTTGATAACTGCTTCAGGCAAACCTTTGCCCTGCAGGATCAACCTCTCAGGAGCCAGACCAACAGCAGTCCCGATACATCAGGCAGGTGGTGCACTGTCCCATGGGCCTGTGAAAGCGTGCCCGATCTGAACGGTACCGGCCGCGGAACCGTCCGTCAGAGCGCCGCTAGCTCTGGAAACCACAGAGCTGAGCGGTTCTCCGGACCCACTATAAGAGAGACAATCTCTCCTGTCTGACCCGTTCCAGAAGAGGAAGGATCAGCTGAAGCTGGAGGGGAAACGCATGCAAGAGAGCCCGTGGCCAAGGTCTGTGTGCCAACGCATGCACCCCTAACGGGGGAAACTCCCGAGGGTTGAGAGAGACCACCACCTGCAATTTGTGTTCTCCCTGGACCCGAACAGGTCCGCCTGAGCCGTCCCGAACCTCTGCCATATCAATCTGGCAATGTCGGGATGTAACCGCCACTCGCCTCGGCGGGGACCTGTTTATCTTTGCATACACACATAGCACCACACTACAAACAACCACACACCACAGTTTAATACACTCCATTTATTTACAACGGGCTAGATAATTCACATACATTTGTTTGTCAACTACCCTTCTTCTTGTCTGTCCGGCAAACTGGTCCATTGGAACGCGTGCCGCATGGGAACCAGGGGCCTCATGTACTAAGACTTGCGTGGATTTCATACTGAAACTTGGCGTACGCCAAAACCCAGAAGCTGTCTTACGCACAAATAAATTCAGATGTATCAAAGTGTGCGAACGCACGGATCCAAGCACGTTTCTTTTGTACATCTCGATCAACGTGGAATTGAGCGCACATGCCGAGGTGCCAAACTCCTCCCTGTCCACGCCCTCATTTAAATATGCAATTTTATGTAAATAGGCCTCTGGACCTGAGATTCACCTCTTAATCCGATCACCTGGCACCATGAACAGAGGCAAAAAACGAAACTTCACGGAGTCCGAGCTCGAGATTTTGCTCCACAAGATAGAAATGCGCAAGCATATGCTATTTGGAACCCTGTCAACAGGGATAAATACCAAAAAAAATAGAGAAGTGAGTGGGAGCGTGTTTGCGAGGCCGTCAATGCAGTGGGGTCTCAGCAGCGCACACACTCTGAAATTAAAAAAAAGGTGGTCAGACCCCAAGGTGGAGGTGAAGCGGAGGGTTTCTGCCCACCGCCGAAGCGTGACCGCAACAGGTGGGGGGACGGGAGTGGAGGAACTCTCCCCCTTCGATTTGAGAGTGGCCGCTTTGGTCGGTGACACAGCTCTCACCGGAGTGGTGGGAGCCCATGAAGGGGACACCGATCATCCCCAAGGTAAATATGCTGAAGTCATAAATGCTGTAATTATACTGGTCATACAATTGGCTGCTTACAATACACATAAGTCGTGCGTAAAGATGCCAGGATATTAAAGACTTTGACTCGTGTTTATTAACTTGTTTTTTTTTATTTTTGAATAGGCAAGCAAGAAGAGGGCACGGATTGCTCCGTCGGCCCCGGCGTCTCCTCCGTCGGCCCCGGCGTCTCCAGCGTCACCGCTGACTCCGGTTTCTCCACCGGCTCCGCTGCTCGTGGTGTCTCCACCCATTCATCTGCTGACCACCCGACCGGCCGTGTCCTCACCCGAGCTGTGCTGGAGTCACAGGCAGAAATCGTCAGAGCCATCGGTGGCATTAATGATCGCCTTGATCGGCTTATTAATGTACTCTGTGACATAAGCGCGTCAATAAATACACTTGTGTCAAAGTAAATTCTGTCCTTGCCTCTTTACATGCTTGAAATCACATTCTGCCGGGCCCGTGGCTCCTCGGGTTGGGTTTTACAGTTGACGGGTCCGGCATCCGATTCCTGGGGGGTTGTGCTGCTCTGGCAGTGGTAGGCTATGCCATGGCGGTGGGCCACATTGTGGAGGACGCCACAGGCCATCACAATGTGGCACACTTTCTCAGGTCTGTACAGTAGCATCCCCCCCGACCTGTCCAGGCCCTTCAGCAGGCCGATTGCCCTCTCTACAATTATTCTCGTCCGGGAATGGAGGTCATTATATACCTCCTCTCTTGGTCGGTGTTGGGGTTTGTAAGAGGGGTCATCAGCCACGTTCTTAGGGGGTAGCCACGGTCCCCTGGGGTCAGATGAAGGCAGAATACAATACACAACGTAAAAACCACACAATGAATGAATGCAGAATGCACCGCGGGCGACATTTCTAACTTTACGCCCGCCTTTACTGACGTGAATACTGAACACGTCAGAGAAACATGATATTTGTATGTGCACAAGCCCCAGATGTGCATTACGCTGGTTTATACATACGGGACAATTACACGAATAAAGCATTTACTCACCCAGAAGCCACCCATCGCGCACAGTGCCAGCCTCCAGCCTGTTCCCAACCATGCTGTTGGTCAGAATGAATGAATCGTGCGTTGAACCAGGCCACCTTGCCACGATGTTAAGAAGCTGCATTTGCGCATCACATATGACTTGGACATTGACAGAATGAAAGTGTTTCCTGTTGACGTAAACAAATTCATCCTGTGATGGTGCTTTTATAGCCACCCATATAATTGCAAGGTGTGTTAATTGTTCATTAGTGTGTCTCTGATGTGCAAATCACTGATGAGACATGTTTTCCCAGTTTCCCAGCGTCACCTCTAAGTGTCGCCAAAGGAACAATAGCTGTAGAAACGTGCGTACGACAGCTCTGGAGCTGGCGTGGGGACCGCACATTTTTACGGTCATTTCACGTTTTGTACATCTGAACGTGAGCGTGGAAAAGGACGTACGCCACGTTTTTGTGCGTACGCAACTTTAGTACATGAGGCCCCTGGGCTTTATTTTCTGTTCCGGGACAGTTCATTTGGTTTGCTAATGGCGGGGGTGGTGAGGTAGCGTTTGTACTTCTGAGTGTCGTTATGGTTGGTGTGATTTATTTATCAAAGACTGTGTTGTGTGTGTGTGTGTGTGTGTGTTGTGTGTGTGTGTGTGTGTGTGTGTGTGTGTGTGTGTGTGTGTGTGTGTGTGTGTGTGTGTGTGTGTGTGTGTGTGTGTGTGTGTGTGTGTGTGTGTGTGTGTGTGTGTGTGTGTGTGTGTATATTTGTATGCATCGTTTGATGAACATATAGTGTTTGGGCTATTGTTCTGTGATGTTTGATTGATCATGTTATATTGATGTGTCACCTATCCCAGTGGGCTCTCCCAATCGGCCCTGATTGGTAGGCCTATTTAATGGGGAGACATGGTGAGGGAAAAGGGTTGAGGATTTGATAAGCAACAGCTTGCCGAGAGGCTGTATTCTTTTGTGTGACTTTTTGTACATTTTGGCACTGTAAATAAACCGGCACCATTTTTGCAACCTTCAACTCTCTGAGCCGACTCCTGCTTTTGACCAACTGACTCCTTGGTTGCCTCCCGTCCCGCATGTGAGTTGGGAGTTCAATACCTCTTTCTCACACGCATGATGGACAGTGCGGTCACGTATATGTGAACGCGAAAGCAGGAGAGTACTAACAGGACGGCGTTTCGTCGAGGAGGAGTCTAGGCAAAGCCCCAAGTAGACTATCTGCTGGATGGGGAGCGGGGGGCTCTTTTCTCAGTTGATGGCAAAACCCAGGAAAGAGAGATGGTTCTCACCGTCATGGTGTCCCTTCTCGCAGATTTATCTGAGTTGCTCAGAATAAGTAGGTTGTCCTAACACCGTCTCCACACACTTTGAGAAGGTGCACGGGTTAGGGAGTAGCCGAACGGCAGGCACTGGTACTCGTACACCACCCCCATGAAGGCAAAGTGGAGAAACTTCCTGTGCGCCTGCGAGAACCGGGGCCCAAATAGTCCATCCAGAGCAAATGGGCCCTGAACGAGACTGGCCCATCATGGTGGACCAAGCCATATCAGGCCATACCGAAGTCTGTGTGCGAAAGCACTGGCCCTGCATGTCATCTGACATGCGGGTGGGAGGCGGGGCTGACAAAGTGATGCCCTTGATGGCGGCCGCCTCGCAAATGATTTCCCGAATGAATTGGTCATCCCTTGTGACGACCGAGGCGTTAGAAGCCCTGGATTAGGAGAACCCGGACGCGGAGTACGCAAAGACGTTATCAATGGAGGTGTCGTCGTCCACCTCAATGAGGCTGTCGTCTTCGCCGTCCGAAACTTTAAAATGTCAATGGGCTCGGAGAGGACCACCAACGGAGAAAAGAAAATGGGCCTGGAGAGGAGCCCCTCTTCAGGCACCGCACGGCAGGTGGCACATGAGGCGGGGGTAGACCACGGCGTGTTCCGCGCCGAGGTATCTAAAATGCGTCAGGTGCCCTTCACCCGGCGCCAGAGAAGCGGGACAGGAAGAACAATGAGGCCCTCAAAATCGATCTTCAATGACCCTGAAAAGGGGCGTTGGTCTGTCGCCTCGCCCACACCGCTGCCACAAGGTTCTTGAAGCAAAGTCATTTTTAATATCTGCTGTTGATCAGTAAAATACTGAAAGAAAAGGGAGGATGAGCGGCGGTATGCGCTGCCTTATATACACAGTGCCGTGGGAAATGTGGGCGATGCCCACGTTGATTGGTACGTAGTTGAAATTTTCAGTGCATGCGAGCACGCACATGGGACAAGCCCATAAGGCGAAGCCTACACGGCGTACCCAACATGAACTAGCTCAATGTGTGACTGGCTCGTAGTGGCTACAATTCTACCCCATTAATATCTATATTAAAGCATCCATGAAGTTGTATGCCATAGGACCTTTAAATTGTAATGCATTTTAAGGGAATAGAAGATAAATTATTTTTAGTTTGCATCATTCCCAACCAGATAGAAAAGACCCTTGGTGTATCCATCGGGCCATAGCACGCACGACAGACGTAACAAGACGAAAATGACGTAGCAGATGAAGACAAGCGGGAGGCTTCAACGCAGAGTAATGCCCTCCATGGAGAACTAGTATAAGAGATTAGCACAGTGGAGCGAAGTTCATTTTCATTATGTCCAGTGTATTGTTTCGAACCAAAGATAGAATAGTTGAACTTCATGGCCTTCCAATTATTTTAATATGGTGTCAGGTTCAGACAGCTTTGCACTGAAACAGGCTACTTTTTACTTTTATACTTGTAGAATCAATACTTTTTTCTCCCTCATTTTACCCGAGCCTTTGTTGACACAAGTAACTGTGCTTCTGCCTGTGTAAAGAATCTGTGTACTTTTGCAACCACTGTTTATGTGATGTTTTATTGCTAGACCAGACCATCAGTTAAAAATAAAACGTTCATTGCGATGCTTTCACCACCTTCCATTTATTGTCTGCCTGTAATGAGTTTGTTCATAACCTCTTGTTTTCTTCTTACATCAGTTTGTACCTGACATCTTTGGGGACTTGAACTTTTGTTGTTTAAAAGTGTTGTAGGGGAGGTTTAAAAGTTTGGGAGGTGAACCATTCTCTCTTCAGTCAAAATAATTTGTTTCCCTTTAATAAAAGCAGTCTCATGCTCGCTCTTGAATATTGTGGCCATCTAGAGTATCTCTCTCTCTCTCTCTCTCTCTCTCTCTCTCTCTCTCTCTCTCTCTCTCTCTCTCTCTCTCTCATCCCTCCCCCCCATACCTGCCTTATGAGTCACCTGTCATCCAACGCCGATGACCCTTGGCACGCCGTCGAGTTTAGACACTTCGTACTGCCCATACGGCTGGCAGTTGGAGCTGTGGACGACACCTAGCTGACGTCTAGTCCAAACCGGCCATCTCTTCCTTCCACTACTTGCAAGGCTGTGGGCGAGGTGTTTATTAAAAGCCCGCTCCGCTGTCACCATGGAGTCAGAAACACAGCTCGCTAGTGGAGGCCGCCAGGAAGGCATTCTCGTTGGTGACGTTGCCAGAGCAGAAATCTCCTAGCTACTATTTGGTTATTGCATTTTAATATGGGATAAGGTTATCTCAGTTCAATCCATTCGATATTATTGTGACGCACAATAACCAAAAATACCAAGTTAGTATTTCTCTATATTTTTCTTAATATGAAACATTTGGTCATAAAGCTCCTAATTAATATTTACCAGTACAATTCATTCAAGTAATGTGCTGATTTACTGAAAAGGTCAAATCACTTCTCATTCACTTTGGGTCTTATAACTTCTCCCATTGCCACGTACACTCGTAATGCAAACACCACCCACTCATACAACCACACACACACATTTAGTTTCACACCAACAATTTAATTGCACACCTACCTTTGTGATCTCATTTAAAAATGTCCCGCATGTCCGAAAGCTGAGGACACAGTGTCTGAGACATCTGTCGCCAAGGGACCCGTTGAGCATGCATCGCTTTAACAAGTCAGAAGAAAGTCTTTGAAAAGGCCACACTTTGAAGTCATTCGAAGTTTTTTAGAGTGACCATATTACAAAAACTAATTTATATAGCTTAATTTGAATGGCCTAGCACATGCTATACTGTATGCATAGCCAAAATCGCTGACACACAGTCCTCCTTTATTTGATCTTGAAAATACATTTTGAAGAGACCCCATTTACAATGGTGATGAGCTAAATACACATTTTGAGGCAAACTGCAGACATATATCATGGTATATATCCATGGTAGCCATAACCTATTATTTTATAAACACGAAGCTCTTGTGTTTCATAAATGCAACATCCCAGTCAAGAGATATACCCTGTTCATTATGTAGCAGTCAAGGCTGACCTGGAAGAGATCCAGCATGTCTCTGGCGGATAAAACTGTTTCTAAAACACACAGTGTGTCCGTGCCCGCCGGGAGGCAGCCGTCCTTCTCCGTGCGTGTGTGTGTAAATGTCTGGAACCATTTTGGGCCGGCATGAATAACTAATGGGAGAGTAACGCAGGGACAGGCCAGCTAAATATTTCATCCCTGCAGCCCTGTACTATGACCTACAAATTACGAGGGGAGGGAGTCTAAAATACTGTGAAAATTTCGTAAACTGATCTAAGTGGATTTAGAAAAACATCTACATTTCTTATCCCTGAGAAGTATCAGCATCATCAACCTTTATTTGAGCAAGCAAGTTAATTAAGAACAAATTCTTGGTAACAACAAAGGCCTGGCAAAAGACCTCCTGTGGAAATGGGGGCTCGGATTAAAAACGAAATATTAAAGGTAGATGGACACAGAGACCAAAGTAGTATCCCTGTGCACTTGGATTAGTTTTGGAGAGACAATCCATGAAGGGTCTGTGTATTTTCTGTATACCCTCAGTATATTATCGGAACAGACTTGGTGCACTTATGGTGTAGCCTAGTATTTACCTTGGGGCACATGACTTTCTGAAAGTTTGACCAGTTATATAACAGGTTCTGCTTTGACCTCTACCTGAGTCCCTCCATCACCTCTTACATACCTCTGTGTATATGTTCATTAATCTCTGGGTTACCTAATCCTTTTACCCATTAATTCTAGCATTTGTTTGAGGACTTCAATCCCCCCTGGAATGCCCTGACTTGGGCCCAATCCCATTTCTTTGCTCACTGTCTCAACCCTACATCTCAACCCTAACCCTACCCCTTATCCTCATTGCTCATGCTCATTGCTACCCTAAACCGATCCCCTACCAAAATGGGACAACCCTACCCTCTGTGACGTCATCAAACCTGGGAAGATCTGGATATCATACGACATGAGCAGCCGGCAGCTCCCGACCGCCGCGGGCCGCCCGGTCCACTGCCGGGCTGCAGAGCCCTATTACGGGCTCTGCAGCCCGGCCGTGGACCGGGGTCGGGCGGCCCAGGGTCGGGGAGCTGCCGGGGCTCATGTCGTATGATTATCCAGATCTTCCGAAAGTCCGTTCTACAGCCCTAACACATTACCGCCCACATGCAATCAAATGGGCGAAATGGGACATTAAAATAGGGCAAGTGTTGACATGGAACTATCCATGTTGCAGAGATCGCGAGCTAATTCGCTTAAGTAGCGATTAGTGCATGACAATTCAACCCGCGGTGGTTATGTATCTGGTTTATAACGAATGTCTATAATGCATTGAAACTACATTTCGATAAATATAACATTACTTATATATAATATATATAATATTAATATTAATATAATATTACTAATATAATATAATATATTATATTAGTTATATTATTATTATATTATATAATATATTATATTAGTATATTTTTCACCTGGAGTCACTAGAACATGAGTTAAGTAAAGTTGGAAAGATATTCACAGATTCGGACTTCCGGGATCAATAACTTTGAGACGAAACGTTGTTCAAACACAAATGATGCCTCTTTTCACATCATAATCCTACAGACTACTAACTACCTACAAGAATCAAAAACCGAATTTTCTTTACGAAAACGAGCCGTTCTCCGAGCTGGATGGAAAACATTTATCTCTATGCGCAGCCGGTAGCCGGGCGAGTGCGCAGGGACCGTCTGCAAATTGCAATACAAGAGCAAGACGCTCCGAACAAAAATCAATAGCTCCACTGTTATACAGTACAGCGGACTCCAAAATCACCACACACACACCAGGGACTTCCTCATGGTCATACTACAACAGCTGTTTTTGGAGAAATGTGCCTTTTAATAATTTTGGGTGATTTTTTTTATTGGAATTAATCATTAAAATCTCCCAATATTAATCAATAGCTCCACTGTTATACAGTACTGAGACTCCAAAATCACCACACACACCAAGGGACTCCTCATGGGCTCCTATGGTCATACTACAACAGCTGCTTGTTTGGAGAAAATGTGCCTTTATGTATTTTTGGTGATTTTTTTTATAATTTGGAATTAATCATTAATATCTTGCAATATTAATCAATAGCTTCCACTGTTATAATACAGTACAGAGACTCCAAAATCACCACAGGACACCAAGGGACTCCTCGTGGTCATTACTACAACTGCTGTTTTTGGAGAAATGTGCCTTTTAATAATTTTTGGTGATTTTTTTTATTTGGAATTAATCATTAAAAATCTCCAATATTAATCAATAGCTCCACTGTTATGCAGTACACAGAGACTCCAAAATCACCACACACACCAAGGGACTCCTCGTGGTCATTACTAACAAACAGCTGTTTGAGAAATGTGCCTTTTAATAATTTTGGTGATTTTTTTTTATTGAATTAATCATTAAAAATCTCCAATATTAATCAATAGCTCACTGTTATACAGTACAGTGACTCCAAAATACCTTTGATTTGGCCCTGGTGGAAAAAAAAGATAATGACTTACACATATCCTTGGAAAGGGACAAATTTACTTCTTTCTTTTATTTTCTTTCTTCTGTTCTGCTCTTGTAAATACTGCAGTAAAATTATAGCCTTGGTCTTTCCAAAATGGAGCTTAACTGAAGCTTTCGGATGATTGGCTAGGAAATGATCACATGACTTCAGAGCAGTGAACCTGAAAACGTGCAACTGCTCCAAAATACCTTTGATTTGGCCCTGGTGGAACTAGCTCACCCGGTTAAATTCTCAGACCCGAGCCAGGCCAGATTTAATGAAAATAAGTGAAAAATAAAATATTTAATAATATTATAATTAATATTGCAAGTTATTAATGATTAATTCCAATAAAAAAATCACCAAAATTATTAAAAGGCACATTTCTCCAAAACAGCTGTTGTAGTATGACCACGAGGAGTCCCTTGGTGTGTGTGGTGATTTTGGAGTCCGCTGTACTGTATAACAGGTGGAGCTATTGATTAATATTTGGAGATTTTTAATGATTAATTCCAATAAAAAAAATCACCGAAAATTATTAAAAAGGGCAAATTTCTCCAAAACAGCTTGTTGTAGTATGACCACGAGGAGTCCCTTGGTGTGTGTGGTGATTTTGGAGTCTCTGTACTGTATAACAGTGGAGCTATTGATTAATATTGCAAGATATTAATGATTAATTCCAATTAAAAAAAATCACCAAAAATACAAAAAGGCACATTTCTCCAAAACAGCTGTTGTAGTATGACCATGAGGAGTCCCTTGGTGTGTGTGGTGATTTTGGAGTCTCTGTACTGTATAACAGTGGAGCTATTGATTAATATTGGAGATTTTTAATGATTAATTCCAATAAAAAAATCACCGAAATTATTAAAAGGCAAATTTCTCCAAAACAGCTGTTGTAGTATGACCACGAGGAGTCCCTTGGTGTGTGTGGTGATTTTGGAGTCTCTGTACTGTATAACAGTGGAGCTATTGATTAATATTGCAAGATATGAATGATTAATTCCAATTAAAAAAATCACCAAAAATACAAAAAGGCACATTTCTCCAAAACAGCTGTTGTAGTATGACCAGGAGGAGTCCCTTGGTGTGTGTGTGGTGATTTTGGAGTCTCTGTACTGTATAACAGTGGAGCTATTGATTAATATTGGAGATTTTTAATGATTAATACCAATAAAAAAATCACCGAAATTATTAAAAAGGCAAATTTCTCTCCAAAACAGCTGTTGTAGGTTATGACCACGAGGAGTCCCTTGGTGGTGTGGTGTGTGTGATTTTGGAGTCTCTGTACTGTATAACAGTGGAGCTATTGATTAATATTGCAAGATATGAATGATTAATATTCCAATTAAAAAAAATCACCAAAAATACAAAAAGGCACATTTCTCCAAAACAGCTGTTGTAGTATGACCAGGAGGAGAGTCCCTTGGTGTGTGTGTTGGTGATTTTGGAGTCTCTGTACTGTATAAACAGTGGAGCTATTGATTTAATATTGCAAGATATTAATGATTAATTCCAATTAAAAAAATCACCAAAAAATACAAAAAGGCACATTTCTCCAAAACAGCTGTTGTAGTATGACCATGAGGAGTCCCTTGGTGTGTGTGGTGATTTTGGAGTCGCTGTACTGTATAACAGTGGAGCTATTGATTAATATTGGAGATTTTTAATGATTAATTCCAATAAAAAAATCACCAAAATTATTAAAAGGCACATTTCTCCAAAACAGCTGTTGTAGTATGACCATGAGGAGTCCCTTGGTGTGTGTGGTGATTTTGGAGACGCTGTACTGTATAACAGTGGAGCTATTGATTAATATTGGAGGTTTTTAATGATTAATTCCAATAAAAAAATCACCAAAATTATTAAAAGGCACATTTCTCCAAAACAGCTGTTGTAGTATGACCACGAGGAGTCCCTTGGTGTGTGTGGTGATTTTGGAGTCTCTGTACTGTATAACAGTGGAGCTATTGATTAATATTGCAAGATATTAATGATTAATTCCAATAAAAAAATCACCAAAATTATTAAAAGGCACATTTCTCCAAAACAGCTGTTGTAGTATGACCATGAGGAGTCCCTTGGTGGTGTGTGTGTGTGATTTTGGAGTCTCAGTACTGTATAAACAGTGGAGCTATTGATTAATATTGGAGATTTTTAATGATTAATTCCAATAAAAAAAACACCAAAATTATTAAAGGCACATTTCTCCAAAACAGCCTGTTGTAGTATGACCATGAGGAGTCCCTTGGTGTGTGTGGTGATTTTGTGTGTGGTATTTTGGAGTCGCTGTACTGTATAACAGTGGAGCTATTGATTTTTGTTCGGAGCGTCTTGCTCTTGTATTGCAATTTGCAGACGGTCCCTGCGCACTCGCCCGGCTACCGGCTGCGCATAGATAAATGTTTTCCATCCAGCTCGGAGAACGGCTCGTTTTCGTAAAAAAATCGGTTTTTGATTCTTGTCGGTAGTAGTCTGTAGGATTATGATGTGAAAGAGGCATCATTTGTGTTTGAACAACGTTTCGTCTCAAAGTTATTGATCCCGGAAGTCCGAATCTGTGAATATCTTTCCAACTTTACTTAACTAGAACATGGAAGATCTGGATATCATACGACATGAGCCCGGCAGCTCCCCGACCGCGGGCCGCCCGGTCCACGGTCGCAGCCCGGCCGTGGACCGGGGTCGGGCGGCCCAGGGTCGGGGAGCTGCCGGGCTCATGTCGTATGATATCCCAGATCTTCCGAGAGTCCGTTTTTAACAGCCCTAACACATTACCCCCACATGCAATCAAATGGGCGAAATGGGGACATTAAAATAGGGCAAGTGTTGACATGGAACTGTGTTGCGGAAATCGCGAGGTAATTCGCTAACTAGCGATTAGTGCAAGACAATTCAACCCGCGGTGGTTATGTATCTGGTTATAACGGAATGTCTATCAATGCATTGAAACTACATTTCGATAAATATAACATTACTTATATAATATTACTAATATAATATAATATATTAGTATATTTTTCACCTGGAGTCACTAGAACATGGAAGATCTGGATATCATACGACATGAGCCCGGCAGCTCCCCGGAGCCGCGGGCCGCCCGGTCCACGGCCGGGCTGCAGAGCCCTATCACGGGCTCTGCAGCCCGGCCGAGGACCGGGGTCGGGCGGCCCAGGGTCGGGGAGCTGCCCCGGGCTCATGTCGTATGATATCCAGATCTTCCGAGAGTCCGCGGCCGGGCTGCAGAGTATAATTAATGTGGGCGGGGCGTGATGTCACGCCCCGCCTTCCCGCAGGCCGCAGCGAGATGCTTCTCCTTAAACTACCTTTAAACTGGTATTGGGACATGGCTCCACGGCGCGTGAACGCGCAACAGCGAGGGCTAGGGCTGAGATTTTCCTTTGAGCAAAGAAATGGGATTGGACCTTGGTCCGCAATGTTCCCGGCTCCTATCAGCTTCCTATAGTGTCATTTGAAGGAAAGACATCAATGATGTCGTAATGCAAAGCAGATCAGCTTTTGGTTCTGTTTACTGGGTCTGTTACTCCTTCCTAAATTTCCCCAAAAATACATTAAGATATTGAGAATAAAAAAGATACTTGTATATTCTTTCGAGGAAATGTGTACTTGACGTTTCTGGTCACTTTGCTCAAGGGCAGGCCTACTTCAGCAAACTTGGGCTCCTAATACAAATCATGACACAAACAACCAGGGTCAGTTGGCTTGTCAGTTTTTCCACCAGCTGTTTCCATTAAGGACATATAAAAAGGTATTTGAGAATAATTATCTTAAATAAGCCATTGCTAAGCAACTCTCATTTCCCGCAGAACAACTTTAACATGAAAGGCCTTCTTGTTTAGCAGATCAGTTAGAGGTCAATTGTTAGGTGCATCAAAGGACATACAACAAATTCATTTTAGGCTAAAACAATATATTGTCCTTATAAAAAATGTTTCTTTATTAATGCTTTGTAACGTCCATACCATTATCTGATACATATGAAATGATCTAGCAATGTAAATCCTCAAATGCCTTGAATCCCTGCACCAGTTAGTGTTTTCAAGAGTTGACACACTACGCGTCAGCAGTATCAAACATGTAGTTCTCATACCAGTTCTTCAGGTCTCCATACGCATGATAGCTATATCATGTATGTCTTCCATTTTGAAGGAGCCCATCATAGCCTCTTCATGGCCTTCGCCGTAGAGTGCCCTCTGCTGCTGTTGTATTTTGGAAATAACAACCAGGCAGTGGAGCATTGGGCCATATTGATACACAACCCTCATTAACAGTCCAAAGTAGTGGCAGCGTCTAATTAGAAACCTCATCTATCAGCCATAACAAGGGCTGTCAGCGATATGAAGCCAGGCAAAAATAAATAAATATTAAAAAACGAAAACGCAATTTTGCTTTTGTATGCGCACCGCGTTTCCCCACAAATAATTTGCAAGTTCACAGCCTTGACACTAATGGCCTTTCTTAATCTAATGAATGATGTGTTGATACTACGGAAAAGGGGAAGAGTTTTAGCCGAAGGGCTGGATAGAAGTCACTGCCTCAGATTTACTTAAAAACTAAAGTGAAACTACATTCTTGCCATTGTGGAGAGAACATTCATGGGGTCAGACGTGTTCCAATGGTGAGCTCGTCTCTGAAAGCCTGCCAAGAGGAACTTAAGGCCTTACATATCTTTATAGTTGAGGTTTCTTTTCATCAAGTGGAGCGTGAAATGTGCTGTTTTAATCTACGCTCAAATGTTGCGCTATCGTGGCGTATCACATATTCTTCTCCTCTCATAAGTATTCACTTTTTTGTTTTGCTGTTGCCTTTGTCTAACACTTTGCATTGCAGTTCTGCACGGAAAGTGCAATGTTCGATTTATTTCCATCTTAAGGGATATTAGGCTGGGACTAAACATGAAAAGGAGGGATTATCTGTCTTTGAAAGACGCTCTTCATATTTCTTCCTTTGCATCCCTTATCTTTTCAGTCTTTTGGAAGCCTTTTTGGGATTTTGGTAACCACCAGAACAGACTTTGTCTTGACTTGTATTGTTACTATGCGGGTAATACAAGTCAATATACCACCTGAACACCTTTACATATTCCTTATGCCAATATAAATTTCTTGTAAAAAATCATTATAAAACTAGACAGGTTGATAATAGCTATAATTATTTACAACTGGAATAATAGGAGCACACAAATATTGCAAGTCATTATGCACCAACATATGAGTGTTGAAATACTTGCTTACAGGGCAACAATTACTCCCTCTCATGAAGCCATTATTTTGCCAGTATCAGGTTTGGTAGTGTGAGGTTAATGGTGTCATTATACGACAAATCGCCACCCAGGGCCTTTAAAAACCGCCTTGCCTCTTTTGTTTTTTGGCTATAATTCACGGTTTGCCATCTTTGCCTGTGGAAATTATTAAATTACAAGGAAACCGATTAGATTGGGCTCACACCGCAGAGGGCTTTTATTGTGGTGCTGTGATTCAGCGGTGCTATTTATGACCAAACTGTATGTATGTGTGTGTGTATGTGTGTGTGTGTGTGTGTGTGTGTGTGTGTGTGTGTGTGTGTGTGTGTGTGTGTGTGTGTGTGTGTGTGTGTGTGTGTGTGTGTGTGTGTGTGTGTGTGTGTGTGTCTTTTTGGGTTCTGGTGTTTGTTGGTGTGTATGTGAGTGTGTGTTTGTGTCTCTATGGATATTGGTGTGTGTAATTGGTAATTATGTGTTTGTGTGTGTGTGTGTGTGTGTGTGTGTGTGTGTGTGTGTGTGTGTGTGTGTGTGTGTGTGTGTGTGTGTGTGTGTGTGTGTGTGTGTGTGTGTGTGTGTGTGTGTGTGTGTGTGTGTGTGTGTGTTGTGTGTGTGTGTGTGTGTGTGTGCAAATGATTAAGCGACCTGTGCGTCTCGAGCTTCTCCATGCTTATGTGTCCGGTGAGGGTCTCTTGTCACAGAGATAGGAGAAACAGTGAGACAAGGACACACTCATTAACCTCCAACTCGGATCCACGGCTCTCTTAGTGTATCTGTGGATCTGGCACAAAGTCTGTCCCTTGAGTGGGTCGTCCTTCACTGTACGCCCGTTGATGAGGACAGTTCCGGCTGGATGTGTACCTCCAAATGTATCCTATTAATACACTTACGTGTTATGGAACAAGTGTTTTCACTGGACATGCCCACTGTCCTAGACAGATACCGTCCAGTTTGATATTAATTTTGAAAACTTCACCAAAGGACGAGCTGACATATTAGTGTCGCATGTCAAACTCTGAAACCTATTCAAATCGATTATGTATGTACATATTACTTTGAAAATGATTAAAACTAGTTTCTAGGATTAATATATAAATCAATGATTAAACAAAGAATATCAATACATTTTTTATTTCCCCCTAGGGGGCGGGAAACCAAAATGGTAAACCAAATATGGCCACCATCATTTCAAAAACAATTACCGCCCTTGCCTCTGAGGAGGAGCCCTTTCTGGTTATTTCCATACTATCTTGGGGCATTCTTGCCCCTTAATAACCCCTGGTTCCACCGTATCTGGCTCTGCATGCCTTCCTAATGTTTCATTCATATCTGCCGTCGTGTTTGAGTCGCTGCAGTTCAAATGGGCCTGGGGGGTTGCTACAGCGATAAGGATGAAAATCAAATGGCATAGGGCAGCCACATGGGAGGGCAAATAAATGTTAAGCTTCAGGGTGTACCAGAGTGGAAAACATTCTTTCCAGCGTTTAAGTGTACCTTTGCACAAAGTGAACCCACATATATACATATAAACCCATGGTGGAACGGACAAACAGGTGTCATGCAGTGTAAACCTCACCATCGATGCTGGAAGAATGCCATAACCCCCTACGGCTGTGTGCTTTTAGCCTAGTGGTTAAAGTGTTTGTAACCCCTTGCTGTGTGGCAGATGTTTGGCTTCCGGATACCAGTGTCGGACACCATCCTGCTATCTGCAGTGTGTGAAAGAATGAAATTGGTCTCTGGGCCTTCTCATAGGAGGTTTAGAGTTATCTATAGTGCTCCTTGGTTTTGATATTGTAAAGTGTTCAATTAAGTTTGTAAATTCAAACAGCTACTGTAGGGGGAGGTTGGCGAAGAATAGTTGTTTGACTCCACGCTGGTTCTGGTTGCAAACCCCCAATGTCCACAGCTGATGCAAGCATCCCATGGAATGAAAAAGAGCACTAGGAATTCTGCTCCACCTTTGAAAAAACAAAGCTCAGACGCGCCTATTTGGAATTTCCCCATTTGTCTCTCCTGGAACTGTCACCTTATCGAGGTGGAGAGGTTTGCGTGTCCCTGTGAACCTGAGGGCTGTGTTGTCTGGAGCCTTGTGCTCCTGGTAGGGTCTCCCATGGCAGAGTGGTCTCAGGTGAGGGGCGAAGAATGGTTCACCAAGACCCCATGAAAAAATGATCAAGAGGAGGAGAGACCCTGCCCGGAGAAAGCCCGGGCCCCCCGTCTGGAGCCAGGCCCAGACGGAGGGCCCGTTGGCGAGCGCCTGGTGGCCGGGTTTGCCACGGAGCCCGGCCGGGCACAGCCCGAACAAGCTACGTGGCACCTCCCCCCTCTTCGTCCTGTGGGCCCACCACCTGCAGGAGGACCCGCTGGGGTCGGGTGCGCTGCCACATGGGTGGCGGTGAAAGTCAGGGGTCCCGACGGACCAGACCTGAGCGGCAGAAGCTGGCTCTGGGGACGTGGAACGTCACCTCACTGTGGGGAAAGGAACCAGAGCTTGTGAGGGAGGTGGAGCGCTACCAGTTAGATCTGGTGGGGCTTACCTCTACGCACAGTCTCAGCTCTGGTACTGTACTCCTGGATAGGGGTTGGACTCTATTCTTCTCTGGAGTTGCCAGAGGCGTGAGGCGCCGGGCGGGTGTGGGGATACTCATAAATCCCCGGCTGAGCGCCGCAGTGTTGGAGTTTACCCCGGTGGACGAGAGGATCGTTTCCCTACGCCTAAGGGTGGTGGGGGGGAAAACTCTGACTGTTGTTTGTGCGTATGCACCGAACAGCAGTTCAGAGTACTCGGCCTTCTTGGAGACCCTGAATGGAGTCCTGTATGGGGCTCCAGTAGGGGACTCCGTAGTTCTACTGGGAGACTTCAACGCCCATGTGGGCCACGATGGAGACACCTGGAGAGGCGTGGTGGGGAGGAACGGCCTCCCTGATCTAAACCCGAGTGGTCGTTTGTTACTGGACTTTTGTGCTAGTCATGGATTGGCCATAACAAACACCATGTTCAAACATAAGGGTGCTCATAAGTGTACATGGTACCAGAGTACCCTAGGCCGAAGATCGATGATCGATTTTGTAATCGTGTCATCTGATCTGAGGCGGCATGTTTTGGACACTCGGGTGAAGAGAGGGGCTGAACTGTCAACCGACCACCATCTGGTGGTGAGTTGGATCAGGGAATGGGGGAAGATTCTGGACAGACCTGGTAAGCCCAAATGAGGAGTGCGGGTGAACTGAGAACGTCTGGAGGAGGCCCCTGTCCTAGGGATCTTCAACTCACACCTCCGGCGGAGCTTTTCTAGCATTCCTGTGGAGGTTGGGGGCATTGAGCCAGAGTGGGCGGTGTTCAAAGCCTCCATTGCCGAAGCTGCGGCGGTGAGTTGTGGCCTCAGGGTCTTAGGTTCCTCAAGGGGCGGTAACCCTCGGACACAGTGGTGGACACCGGTGGACAGGGAAGCTGTCCGACAGAAGAAGGATGCCTTTCGGGATATGTTATCCCGGAGGACACCTGACGCAGTTGCAGGGTACCGACAGGCTCGAAGGGCTGCAGCCGCTGCCGTGTCGGAGGCTAAGCAGCGGGTGTGGGAGAAGTTCGGAGAGGCCATGGAGAAGGACTTTCGGTCGGCACCAAAGTGTTTCTGGAAGACCATCTGGCACCTCAGGAGGGGGAAACGGGGAACCATCCAAGCTGTGTACAGTAAGGATGGGACTCTGTTGACCTCAACTGAGGAGGTAGACGGACGTTGGAAGGAACACTTTGAGGAACTCCTGAACCCGACTAACACGCCCTCTATGATGGAGGCAGAGCTCGAGGTTGATGGTGGTTCGTCGTCAATTTCCCTGATGGAAGTCACTGAGGTAGTTAAACATCTCCGCAGTGGCAAAACCCCAGGGATTCGAGGGTGTCGAGGGGCTGTCATGGTTGACAGGCCTATTAAACATTGCATGGGAGTCGGGTACAGTGCCAAAGGAGTGGCAAACTGGGGTGGTGGTCCCCCTGCTCAAAAAGGGGGACCAGAGAGTGTTTGCCAATTACCGGGTTATCACACTTCTCAGCCTCCCTGGTAATGTCTACTCCAAGGTACTGAAATGGAGGGTTCGGCCAATCGTCGAACCTCAGATTGAAGAGGAACAATGCGGTTTTCGCCCCGGACGTGGAACTACGGACCAGCTCCACTCTCGCAAGGCTCCTGGAGGGGGTCTGGGAGTATGCCCATCTGGTCTACATGTGTTTTGTGGATCTGGGAAGGCATATGACCGGGTCCCCCGGGAGAAACTGTGGGAGGTGCTGCGGGTGTATGGGGTAGGGGGGTCTCTCCTCAGGGCCATTCAATCTTTGTACTCCCAAAGCGAGGGCTGTGTCCGGGTTCTCGGCAGCCAGTCAGTTTCGTTCCCGGTGGGTGTTGGCCTCCGCCAGGGCTGCGCCTTGTCGCCAATCCTGTTTGTGATATTCATGGACAGGATATCGAGGCGTAGTCGTGGTGGGGAGGTGTTGAAGTTCGGTGGTCTGAGGATCTCATCACTGCTCTTTGCAGATGATGTGGTCCTGATGGCATCATCGGCCTGTGACCTTCGGCCTGTGACCTCCAGCACACTGGATCAGATGGCGGCCGAGTGTGAAGCTGCTGGGATGAGGGTCAGCACCTCTAAATCTGAGGCAATGACTCTTAGCAGGAAACCGGTGGTTTGCCTACTCCGGTTAGGAAATGAGTCCTTAGCCCAAGTGAAGGAGTTCAAGTACCTGGGGGTCTTGTTCGCGAGTGAGGGGACGATGGAGCGTGAGATTGGCCGGAGAATCGGAGCAGCGGGAGCGGTATTGCGTTCGCTTTACCGCACCGAAAAGGTCAATCTTCGTTCCTATCCTCACCTATGGTCATGAGGGATGGGTGATAACTGAAAGGACAAGATCACGGGTACAAGCGGCCGAGATGAGTTTTCTCAGGAGGGTGACTGGCTTCTCCCTTAGGCATACGGTGAGAAGTTCAGTCATCCGTGAGGAGCTCGGATTAGAGCCGCTGCTCCTTTGCTTAGAAAGGAGTCAGTTGAGGTGGTTCGGGAATCTGGTAAGGATGCCCACTGGGCGCCTCCCTTGGGAGGTGTTCCAGGCACGACCAGTGGGGAGGAGACCTCGGGGAAGACCCAGGACTAGGTGGAGAGATTATATCTCAACACTGGCCTGGGAATGCCTCAGGATCCCCCCGTCAGAGCTGGTCAATGTGGCTCGGGAAAGGGAAGTCTGGGGCCCCCTGCTTGAGCTGCTGCCCCCGCGACCCGACCCCAGATAAGCGGATGACAATGAGATGAGATGGGATGTCGTCAAGGGGGGGTGCCACCTCCTCTTTCTCTGCGTTGCCAGCCCAGAGAATTTGGCCCGCCAATGAGCTACGACCGTGCGAGCGCCACATTTGTGTGTATGTGTGTGTGATTAATGCTGTTGGTGTTTTGGTGCATAATACGCTGGTTCTTTGACATCTCTGGTATTTCCAAAAGGAGACTGTAGTTGGGGTTATCTTAGCCATCGCTGAGCCCTGCTGCCCGTCCCCCGGGCAGCGGGCGGCGGGCAGCGGGTGGCGGGCAGCACGCAGTTCAGTCTACTTCAGATTGATGTGGAAGTGGAAGAACCAGAGCATCGGAGAACTCAACGCAATCGTTTGTGATTCATAATATCGTCTGGAGGCGCACACAACTTTTGGCCATGATAATATATTTCATATGATATGTATTATATGATATTTTTTAGAAATAGAGCTCCAGAATTGTAAAATACGCAAGTGTTGTACAGTTCTTTGTTATTTGGATAACCGTTCTGCTGTTGGCGTTATGGCGCATTACATGTTGGACTCTCCTCTCTGGTATTTCCACAACGAGACTCGTAGGGGGAAAGGAACTTTGGCTTTGAATCCCTGAAGTACATGAACCACGACATGGAGGAGAAAGGGATTGTTGTCTGCGATTGTCTCCTGCTTGAGCTCCGCTGCCCGCTGCCGAGGCAGTGGTCCCTCGGCGAGGCTCCGGCAGGAGACAATCCCGGGCAATAATCCCTTTCTCCTCCATGTTGTTGTTCAGTGTACTTCAGATTGATGTGGACGTGGAAGAACCAGGAACGTCGGAGAACCCAACGCAGTTGTTTGAGTTTCATTATGTCGTCTCGAGGTGCACACAGCTTTTAGCCGTGATATTATATGATATAGATATCTACGTATAATATGATATTATTTAGATATAGAGCTCCAGGACTCTCGCCGCAGCACCCAAAGTATTCTAGAATATTTACAGAACACGGCCAAAGGCTGTGTGCACCTCGCCATTGCGATACATCCACTGTCAACAGAGCCCATGGTACCGTGGGCGCAAGCTGCTCAGGGTCCACACCCCCACCCTGCTCCTTGACCCGCTTCCCTCCTTCTCATTAGCATTAAATCTACAGACACCGAAACGGCATGTTTGGGGAAAGCTCAATGGGCGACTGACTCGTAGTGGCTGTAATTCTGCACCATGGTTGAATTTCGGGAACATCTGCAAATACTGTGTTAGGGGCCCACTATTATCTATATTATAGCATCCATAAAGTAGAATCCCATGGGACCTTTAAAATCCACTGTCAGTTGCTCCTAATAAAACTGCTGAATGAAAAAATACTAATGCTATTTATTTGAAACTTTCCAAACATACATGCATGCATAGTGTTACAACCTATTTTGCCACTACTGCTCCTACACAAAGAAAAACCCACTGCTGCCAATACGATACTGCAGTGTTTAACAGTCAACTGCCTTTGTGCCGTGCCTCCGGGCTAAAGTACTTCCTGCATTAGCAGTTAGTGTTCATTTTCACTTCATTTGGCTAGTAATTATCAAACCCGTGAGATCGGAGACTTTCGAGCCCTGTTTTAACATCAGTCTAATACACTGCAAATCATTTGGTAAGTAAACTGCATTGATAAATCCAGAGGGTCAGGGAAGAACGCTGACCGAAGCAGGCCAAGGGTGTGAGCGTGTATGTGTGTACGTGTATGTGTTTGTGTGTGTGTGGTTGACAATTTTTTCTTTGTGTGTGTGCCTGCCTGTGTAACTTTATGTGTCGCTGTGTGTTGATGTCTCTGAAAATATGTATGGAATTCTCTGCATTATAATAAAAAAGCTCTATATCCTTTTACCTCCACGTATGCACACACTCACTCACACACACACACACACACACACACACACACACACACACACACACACACACACACACACACACACACACACACACACACACACACACACACACACACACACACACACCACACACACCACACACACCTACACACACACACACACACACACACACACACACACACACCACACACACACACACACACACACACACACACACAACACACACACACACACACACACACACACACACACACACACACACACACACACACACACACACACACACACACACACACACACACACACAACACACACACACACCCACACACACACACACACACACACACACACACACACACACACACACACACACACACACACACACACACACACACACACACACACACACACACACACACACACACACACACACACCTCATTAGTCACAGAATATCTCCACGCCACGATACCGCGCACAATGTCCGTCTCTGGCAGCCATTACCGACGGCCTTTGAGGCCACGATGTGACTGCAGACAAAAGATTACAAAGAGAAAGCTGGAAATCAATGGATAAAGAATACCAATCCATCACGGGTGGCGAGGGGGGATCCGTGACAGCTCTCCCGGTGCCCGCCTTTCCAAGATTAATTCCTCGTCTCGTTGCACGCACGCGCCGGGACCACGGGGTACGGCGCGGCAGACTGCATGTCTAGAGACGTGGTTTCCCAAACTGCAGAAATCCCAGAATCCTCTCTCTCTCTCTCTCTCTCTCTCTCTCTCTCTCTCTCTCTCTCTCTCTCTCTTTCTCCTCGCCTCGCCGCGTTGGCTGGTGTTGGTGGGTGTGGTGGGGGTGCGGGGGGGGGGGGGGCTTGTATCTCCATGACGATTTAGGCTGCAAGGCATCCTGTAATATGTGCCGGCGAGCTGATTAATCACGCCTTCTGTACGCAGTGCCCTAATTGGCATGGAGCACTCATGGAGGTTATTTTCTTTTCTTGGAAGATTACCTGCATCGTTTGCTATACCTGAGTCAATGACATTCACACACTGAATGGGTTTGTTAGTTCCATATAGAGCTAGGTGTGTGGAGGAAATTATATGAGGTATGTTAGTATGTTGTAAAAAAATAAAGAAATGTAAGCGAATTCTTTCTGAGTTCACCAGTTGCTACTGTATCACTGTGTCCAGGGCCGCCGAGAGCCGAACCCCGCGGCCCAAGACTTGAACTAGTACGACATATCTTGCGAGCGGCAAAAATTCATGGACTCACAGACTTTGCTGCGCGTTCTTGCAATATTATAAAGGCTGTGAGGGTTTGAGTCCACACTTACCGAGCCCTTTCCCTGAGTCTGCATCAGTGCAGACTTCACCTAAGGCAGGCCTATTCAACTAGCGGCCCGTGGGCCAAATGCGGCCCCTCTTAATTTTTTTCTGGCCCGCAAGAGGTTGCATGCAAAAAATAAATAAAATAAAGGAGAAACATAGTTGCATGCAAATCAGGTTTCTGTGTATAGCCGGTGATACTTGCCAGTATCAGTACCCCACAATCAGGAACTGGCATCACTTATTCTGACAATGTTTGGCTCAACCGATACGTGTGAGTCTAGCTTTTCTCATGAATGCCATCAGAACAAGGGACCTTATAGGAAGCTGCCTGAAGTGTCCTCAGGATGAGCCCAACTAAGGCAAACAAGGCAGTACAATCTTTCTCAGTGACTCACTGGCTCAAAATATCTCATATGTACAGTAGTTCTGTTTTGTGATGATTCAAACAACATTGTTGAATTCTAAATACGTGTCCAAAATACGTGAGAACAAAATCTTTTATAATGATACGATTAAAAGTGAAGAAGGAAGGAATGCGTCTGACAAGTTTATTCCATGTAGTAGTACTATATATATTAAGTTAACACTACTTTAAGTACGATTTATTTATAGCGATTCATTCATGTAGTGTTACTCTGTGTGGCCCATGAACCCCCAGTGGTTTTCCTTTTCGGCCCACTTGTTAAGGAGGTTGAATAGCCCTGACCTAAGGGAATTACCCACAGTTCAAAGGGTTGTAACGTTTACCGCGGAGACCATTGGGAAAACCGCAAATTAGGAAGGTAACACGACCCTACTGTCAATGCGCGACCAAATGGGAATTTCTGCCTTTTTTTAGTGAGCCGGATCATTTGGATCAGCTCACCAACAAGAGCCGGCTCTTTTGGCTCCCAAACGGCTCTTCATATTACTATTTTACCTTTTATAATTTAGCCAAATGTAGCCCGTTCTGACCTATGATTAGTATGGGTAGGCCAATAATCACCTAATTCGATACATCCTTTATACTGAAGTATTCAAAAGTAAAAATTATATTTTTGAATATCAATAAATTGCTGTAGCCGATTGTTTTCATTGCATTTACAAAAAAGAAAGAAAGAAAAAAAAGAGAATTCCCAAACTGGCAAGTGTCAGCAGCATCTTTGTCATTGAACGTTGCCAAGGTAAATGTGCGACTCGTGAAGTTCTGTCCCAATCCTCTATATACCTATCTGAGCCCATGTGGCCTCACACACTCACTCACTTAGCACCTGAGATCAGTTAAGTCTGTGAGTCCTTAGTCCTCAGTCCTCAGGGCTCACTTTGGGATTGGGCCTTTGACTCAGTCGATGTGGACAAAGCTTTAAGGAATATGATGCTGTGTCCTGTATTTTTGTGCCGGTCCAAGATAATCAATGAGCACTTTCAGCTTGAACCAGACCAGAGTTTGGGGGTAGTGTGCCTTACACAAAGCAAAAATAAAATGATTGAAATAGTGGGCATATATCTCTCTAAGTGGTCTTTATTGCTTTCCTTCTCTAATTGGGGACGGGGCTGCATAGAAGGCATGGATGGAGGCTGGGGTTGCTAGGTAACGACTGGCATCAATAGGGAAGCAATGTCATTGCGGGGATTTGCACTTGCGGTCGTTATTCGCTCCGGCGAAGAGGTCCTCAGCTCGCTGTGGGGCCCCGATGTCAGGGGAACACAACAAACGGGTTCGCTTTGTGTTATTCAATATTTCTATTTATTTCCAGAACACAAATGGGAGTGAGAAGTTGTGGTTACGATTTGTTCACTTGGATATAGAGGGACACGCTGTAATTTGAATGAGTCGGAGTTTCACAATGGTGCTTGAGATATTTGTCACCTTGCTTGTAAAAGCAGACTTTTAGTAAAAGTAAAAGGTTACACTCTTGTTTTTTTCGAGGTACCCCAGCTAAAGGAAAATTTTACTCTGAATGTAATCAGTGTGTATGAACCTCTGTGTGTCTGTGTGTGTGTGTGTGTGTGGTGTAAATCTATATACAGTATATATATGTGTGTTTATGTGTTCTTGTTCATCATGCCAATAATGTGTGTGTCTGCTTTTTCAAATATTAATACAAATCCAGTGTACCAACACCTTACGCCCACATACACACCGACAGGGAAATGTATGAGCATTAAATGCAGGGTGTCACGACGATCAGTGCTTTATTTCTATAGCCGTATTCCCTTTCCATTCGCTTTCGGCTCCCAGTTCCGTATAGATCCACCCCTAATTAGGGTGGGAAAGTTCAAGAAGAAGATATCAGTAAATACTTCATAATGAGACAACTATAGGGAGGGAGGGGGACGTAACTGGACCTTCGTTGGCTGCTGCAGCTGGTCATTATTTTCCATAATGCTCAGTAATTTGGTGCACTACCTGTTATCCTGCGTGTCGGATTGAATTGCCCAAAGGAGGAATCTCCGCCGTGAGGGTAAGTCAGCTGGGAATGCTGACCTTTATAAGAATCGAGGCATCTGATTTGCTGCACAGTCCTCTAATGAGACACCATGGACGTGGTGTTCACTCCGTAGGCGTCGCGTGACTGTGGGGAAGTACATTGCTTTATATCCACAGCATAGTTTGTCACTCGGTTTTCATTTCTTCTTCCTATTCTAAGATTGGTCTCCCTTTCACCACTTCTAAAGGGTTATTATTAGAAAAAGACACCGGGGAGGCCGATTCTAACCGTACCGTTGCTCAAGTCCCTTTGAGAATGTAACTGTGATCATGGAGCGACCTATAGTGCCTTAATGAAGATATTTATGAATGGTGGTTAGGGGTCAGAGGTTATGCTTTGTTTGTTTATTGCTAGGCTAAGTGCATTGATTTATTAGTTAATGCTTAACAATTTATTATTTTCATATAAATACATAGATTGGATTGATATTTTCCTGTTATTTTTCCAATAAAGCAAGGTTCAGGTGAACTTGTAGATCTCTTTTGTCGAGAGCACAGCAGCAGTCCTTCACCTTGTGAAATTTGGTAGTTGGACCTAGCTTTTGGACATGTCCCGCAATCCACGTGTCAGAGGGGGGGGGGGGGGGGGGGAGGATGCTTGGCAGCCAGCCTCCCCCGTTGGGGGAATAGCACAATGGTGGTTTGGTTTTGGCTTGATTTTATCATTGTTCACATCTGGTGTGTCAGAGGTTAACGGCTTGATTCAGTGTTCGATTCGCAATCTGGCTAAAAGCTGTTGTGATTCGGAGAAATGCTTCCACTTACCAACCGACGTTCTCACTGCGAGTTAAGTGGTGCACATGTAAGTGGAATGGTAACAAGACCACAAATATGCTAAGAAAGAAAGATGGAGACATGAATAGAAGAAAGAAGAGACAGCGAATAAGAAAGAATAAATAAATAGAAGCAGAAAGTATGAAAGAGAAAGAATGTCTCATTTAGTCTCTGGAGCAGTTTATCTTGTTCAAGATTCTGGTTTTACTGCAAATAAACCCCTCATGGTGGGGAATTCCATTCATGCTGTTATAGAATGCACAGAAACTGAGACTCCTGGGTGACACGTTAATACATTGGGTTCAATCTAACTTCTGACACAGCTACCCAACAACTGGCGATATAATATCGGATCCAGCAGGCCTACTATGTTATAGCTCCATTTTGTCTCCTACCATTACAAGATGCAACATGATTTATGCGGAACAGGAATCAGACATATTGACGACATAATAAATACAGAGGCGATGGTTCCTTTGTCGTCTAGACATCAACTAACAAACCTTTTGGGTTGTTAGCTAATGAACACAGGTTACCATGGAAAAGAGGTTAGGCCTTGAAGTGTTTGAAGGAGAGAGCTCTCGCTCTTAGCAACGTGAGCAATAACTAGCCACTGACAGTGTCACAATATCTCTGTCTCTGTATTTTCCTCTCTCTCATTCTTGACGACTGAAAACAACTTTCTGACTACTGATACGTGGAGGTGGAATTGGGTCGAATTCAGCCATCTTCAAGATTTACAGTGCCAGCAAATATCTGAAATCCACCACCTCTCACCCTTAAAAGCCCCTCGTGAGCCGTGCTGGGAGACGGAGGTGGACCTTGCTATGCAAAATGCTAATGTGAACTTTGCACACAGAGCAAGTTGGATGCCCTCGACTCCTCTAAAAGTTGTGTAAAAGTTAACAGTTGACATTTGCTTATAGTTGTTGTAGTCCAAGTATCAGCAAGTGGTAACAACATTTCTCTGATTAGGATTCTAACTGGCAAACAAGATCAAACTCTACAAGGTAGTGAGCACAGAGTGTGTGTGTCTGTGTGTGCTTGCCTGTTTCTTTGTATACGTGCAGTCTCAAAGGACCACTCATGATTATCATTATGTGTGTTGCCTTTCACGCATAAATCTGAATGAACTTTGTTTTGAAACAGCTCTTATTTTGAAGGGTAGTTTTCACCCTAATGTTCCCGGGCCACAGGTTTGTTTGGGTTTAGTAGTCTGAGGAGGCTAACCGAATTTGCATAGCTACATTTCTGTGTTCAACCGCATGATTGTATCACTGTAAACATCACGTCGTATGTTGATAATTTCATAATTACATTCATAAGTTAATGTTAGAAAGTACTATTGACATGAAAAATGCATGCGATATATTTGTGGCTAAAAACGTTTACTTACATTTCTTTACATGTGGAAAACACCTGTTACAGAGCTAAATGGTAATTTTCGTATTTGTCTTGTTACAGTTTTCACTCTGACCTTGTACAATGAGAAAAAAAGCCACAGTAAGAGCAACTAAAGCTTACTACGACTCACGTCTTCATTTATAAGGAAGAGTTTAACTAGTTGTATAGCTGCAGTTGCTACACTGCAGTGAGGACAACACATTATAACAATACAATTATTTGTGTATGTGCTTGTGAATGTTTGTTTTTGTGTGCGTAAAGTCTCAAAGGACCACTCATGATTATCATTATAAAGATATGATTATTTGTGTGCATGTGTGTGTGCATTTGTGTCTGTGTGTGTGTGTGTTTGTGTGTGCCTGCGTGTGTGTGTGTGTGTGTGTGTGTGCATGTGTGCGTGAAGTGCCAAAGGAGCTGATGGAGTGATTATCATTATGATGACTAGAGTTTACGCTCGCGCGTTGCGCGCGCTAAATCTCTAGTAGGTCGGGAGTTTGATTCAGTATCCATTTATTGTCTTTGCACATATGTACAATGTAATCTATAGCAATTCTTCTCAGTGAACCAAAAACTGTGTAAGAGAAAAACACTAATAAAATAATTAGACCCAACCACACAGTGAAGTGAATTGTTAAAATTATATTGCACAATTTTCACAAGGTAATATGCATCACTTTTTTGTCAGCCACAGTGCACTTAAAGCAGTTCTGTTTACACACTGTTGTGTGTCAGGCCGTCCTTGTGGTCTCCAACAAATACCCTCACACCGCAGGCACGCGTGCCTCTGCTAAAGGCAGTCTAGAGCTGGCCATGTGCAAACATACTTTTGGGCAGGAACACTCCAACTCAATAATTTTCTTGTCATTGTCCTGCAGGAGATATGGTTTCAGGTTCTTACTATTCAAATGAAATGTGAAAAAAATTAAATACAATATGGAATGTATCTCACCTTTATTGATGGCTACAGCAAAGGCCAGGCAAAGGGGAAACTGTCTGCTGACCACTGTGAAGGGAAACACCTGGGCCCTCTCATGATGTGGTATCCATGGCAGGAAGTCCTGGAATTCCCTGTAGGGCTGACTGCGACTTCCCATTCCACTGCCCTGTCCACCATCTGGACCACTGTGAGTCTGGTCCCATTTCTGAGGCTGCATCCAGGGCCAGCCTGAAGGTTCCTCAGCATCATGACAGGACATCCTGGCTTGAGAGGAAAAGTCTGTGGTCAGAGTCAAGAAGGAGTCAGGGAGTTCAGAAATTCTGGAAGAATCGAGTTCTTGTGGTTGTCCTCCAGAATCATGTCTGCAGAAAGGTCCTCTTTTAGGTCTTCAGGGAACATGTTAATAAGATAAGATAAGATAGTCCTTTATTAATTCCCCTTGGGAGAAATTCACAGATGACCAGCAGTACAGTGGGAAAGAAAAATGCGAAAAACAGTATGTATACAGTAAATGTACTAATTTAAAATAAAATTATAGTACAAAACTATTTGAATAAGATAAAATAAAGATAAGATAAAATAAACATACTATATACATGTAACTGTCTGTTTGTAGGTGACCTTTGGGTTAAGTAAATAAATAAATATGATGAAATATGATGTATAATATAAATATAAAGTAAGTATAAATATAAATGTGCCAAATGTTCTAAAAGTGCAGGGTCCCTGATGTAATGGAAAAATGAATTAAATAAATAACAAATAACAAGGTTAACAATAGTCAGTCCTGAGGTGTGGGGTTCAGTCCTTAATCAGGTCGGGAAAAACGAGCTGTTGGGGCTTTGGGGACATTGGGAGCAGGGGGTTGAGGTGTTATAAAGTCTGATAGCTGATGGGATGAAAGAGCCCCCCAAGCACTTTGAGGCACGTGGCTGAGTGAGTTGGTGCAGTGGGTGTTGACCTGAGCTAATTTTTTGTTCAGTTGTGTGTATATTTCCAGCTACAGTATATGGTTTTCTGGAGGGTCACTGGCAGAGGCCAGGTTGGGGAATATTTGGTAAATTATCCAGGTGACTCTGGGCCTTGATGTTGCATACATAGGGCCCTATTTTAACGGTCTGAAACGCAAGTGGGAAAGCGCAAAGCGCAAGTAGCTTTGTGGGCGGTTCTACGGCGCTATCGCTATTTTACAGGTGGATAAATGACATTTCCGCCGCGGCGCAAGTGTCAAAAGGGTTGGTCTGAAGCAGCCTAATTACCCGTAGGTGTGGTTTGGGCGTAACGTGCAATGAACCAATCAGAGCGTTTTCTCGCATCCCCTTTAAGAACGATCGGCGCATGTTCCATGGCGGATTGCTATTATGATGGCGGGTTTGCCAGGCGCACGCAATGAAAGGTTCACCACAGAAGATACCGATGTGCTTGTCAGAGTAGTCAAAGAACGGCGACTTTGGCTTAATGCAATGAAAGATCCACTAATATGCCGGAGTGCTTGTCGAGAGAAAACGCGACTTGGCTTTATATGGGGATGGGAAAATATTCTTTTATATATTATTATTATTTTTATATTATTTTATCTTTATGGACACCACAATGATTTTCCTTGTGTGGTAATATTTTATTGTCCTTGTAATTATGTATGGTTTGCAAAAATGGGAACTGCTCTCCGTGTAGATGAGAGAAGCAAAGTGTATGCGCGAGATGCACAAGCAATCCGTATGCATGCGCCCTTAAAATAGCATCTGAACAACGCGCCACTGACTTTAAACCAGGTATTTCCTGGTCAGTAGCGCAATGGTTTTCAGAAACGTCAAAATACCGTTTGCGCCAGAACACGCCTCCTCCTTCCGCCGAACCGCCCCTTGGGGCGCAAGATCATTCCCTAATTTACCGGCGAGTGGCGCTGGTGGCAAAAGAACGCTCTGCGCCAGTTGTAAACTAGCAACGACACATGCGCCAGTGACTAAATCACTTGCGCCGGATGCAAGATAGGGCCCTGAGTCTTCTGGAGTGTGCAGTTTTCTCCCCCTCAAGGTTCTGTGCTGCCAGGCCGGTGCTTGCCACGCACAACATGATGCCTCCGTCAGATCAGATTCTTTTTTTTTTGAAGAGAAAAGTTCAGACAGCTCAGGGTGAACAGCAATTGTGTGGCTTCTCCTGATGCAGCATTGACTGCAGAGAAGACTGCATTGAACATCGTCTGCTGGGCTGAATTGAGCTGAGGCATCAGCTCTTTTGCAATGTGGCATATTGTTGTAGGTATCCTCCCTGAAAAATCTGTCTTCTGTCTCTTCTACAGTAGGTACAGAGGACTTTGTCATCCCTGGGATCTGAGACAGACTGCCAGCCATCTGGTTCAGTTCCTTTTCAATGGACCAAAGCACGTTTGTCTTTATTTTTTCCATATTAATATCAGCCTTGTTGCAGTTCTTCGTGAATGGATTCTTGATGTAAAAATCTTTGCCCATGTTTTGCAGAAAATGTTCAAACAGTTTATTACGGTCAGATTGAGAGCATTACTGGGGAATGCTCCATGATCCATACAGAGTTGTCCTCTACGAGTCCCATCCTCAGGCAGACCTCGCGGTATGTTTCACATGCACCTGAGAAAAACATTAAAGGAAATCTTAATGCAATGGAATAGTACAGGTAAACTATTATATGGATGGTGAGAGATGTCACTGTGGGTGTTTATTTTGATGTGATAGCAAGTAGTTTGGCATTAAGCTTAATTGTAAACGCATGAATTGAATAGATTGTGGTATTTCCTACCTGCCATTTTTCTTGAAGATGCAGCCATTAAAGGATATGGTGTAAATAGGGTAGCCGTGGCCATCATGAGGAAGAACTGTTTGCTGGACAATGTATTTGGGGTGCATGCTGCAGACTCAATTTGCCATGCAGGGAGCAGTAGGGAATGCTATTCCACAGGGTCCTTCAAATAAAATGGATGCATTCATTTGACTGTGAGATGCTGGTATGCAGATATGTTTGTATGCATGTTTCGGTATTAGTGAAGGATCCAGAATGAGGGAGGCACGGTCAATGCCTAAGTCCACCCCACCCAAGAGGACCTCAACTGCTGTGCTGATTAATTTACTTTGGGATCTATAACTACTAGTCCTATTAAGAAGTCTAGAGGATTTTGTTAGAGGATATGGGTGTGTTCAGGGAAGCAATGTGACCATGATACCACACTTTGTCAACCCATTGTAGTCATTAAGTCAGAAATATTCACTCCACATGCAACTTCATGGTGGTGACACAGCGGAACAATTCAGGGTCTTTGTCAGGCAGCTGGGTGGAGATTATCTTGTCCACGTCATTCATTTGAATCTTCTTATTCAGGTGGAGAAACATGTGGCAGTTCTTGAGAACCCAGAGCTGACCCTCAATGGAGTCAACCCTGGCCCTGACTTTTCCAAGTACCCCATGATGTCAGAGATGAGCTTTGTCAGCTTGGGTGGAATATTTGGTTCACCACACGTCAGGTCTGTCTGCAGCTTTTATCCCTTGGAACTGCAGGTTTTTCTCCACAGCTGGTAACTTTAGGTTCATAGTTATAGTGAGGAATAGATCAAACTTTCCCTCCTTCTGTGCGATGGCAATTTTTGTACATGTAGCGGGGGGAGCCAGTGAATGTGGACGGGAGGAGAATCATCTAACCAACCCTTTACAGTTCTGCCCTTGCTTGTATCTTGCCAGTGTTGGGATAGTTACTCAAACAAAGTAATTAGTTACTTTTTACTAGTTACTTATGTAAATTGTAATGAGATCACTTTACTATTTACTGCATTTGAAAAGTAACTTCACTACTTATTACTTTACTTTTCCGGTTCTTAATTTACTGTAGATACATGGACAAACATCATAGCCCTATCATCACTTAGTGTTTATTGTATAAATGTATAAAAGAAATAGCATACAAAACCATATGAAAGGCAAGGCAAGGCACATTTATTTATGTAGCACTTTTCATACACAAGGCAGACTTAAAGTGCTTCACATATAAACATTGTCATACAATAAAACAAATTTAAAAATAATTAATAGAAAAGATGAAAGAACGATATCCCTGTCTGCACAAAGAAATGCCTCACTGTAAAATCCACAAACAACAGGATAAAGTAGGCTATGGTGAGGTCAATCAGTAGCAACACACACGTTTCAAAACACAGGCTTTTGGAAACATGAGAATAAAAATTAAGTATTCAATGAAAAATATAAAAAGATATAAAAACAGAAATGCACTTAAGCGGCGGTGACACATGCTGTTACTTTATGTGGTCCAAAGGCTGAATGAACCTGATCTATTTCGCAAGCATGACATCGTAAGTGTGTCTTCCTCTCACCCTCTTGCAGGCAGGAGCAGCCTTCTCAAGTTTTAAAGTAATGCTGTCTATCCAGTCATTCCTAAGTAACTTTTGTTGTTGGCGGACCAATTTTCCGCGGTGGTGGACACATGATCCAGTGTTGCGTAACCCCCAACACTGTATCTTGTAACCCGCTGTATTTCTCTGCCCTCAACGTGTCTTGGTTGTGTTTCAGATACTTCAGTCTGGCCCCCTCAATTTTGCAATACTGGTCGCACATGTACTCCTGGCCTAGTTATGATGCACACATCAGACACTGCTGGATTGTGAACCCTTTTTCTTGCTGCAGTGAGCCCTTTTCCTTGAAAACCATTTTTAAATTCTTGGCAAGATTTGCTGTGAAAATGTCAGCACCTGCTTTAAACTACTGGATATAGTTGTTGGACTTTTAAGCTTGCGCTGCAGTGTCTCCAGAGTCTGCACTGAGATCTTGTCCTCCTTTGCTCTTCTAACCTGTTCTTCTCTGTGTCATGTAGCCAGTTATCCAATTTGTGTTCCTCATCATAAATGTGTATTTGTGCATATTTGGGCTTCTGATTTGCGTTGTGGAAGAGAAAACTCAGGGTATGGTGGTACGTTGGGCCCGACATTTTGAAGGGGTCCGGGCCTCGCCCCCTGAGGTCAACCATTCTCCCATCATTGATGAGCTTGGAGGCCTTAGAAACCATCCCATTGTAGCTCCTGATGTTGGGTAGGAACTTACGGGAGTCCCTGCTGTCACTTCGGTAGAGGGCCTGCAAGTCTGGGCTGGGGTCAGAAAAGGGAGTGAGCTTGATTTTTCCATAGTCACAGCACTTGCTGAAGGTCTTCCCAGACTGCGTCTTCTTGACCAACTCCCAGGGGAACAATCTTGCATTGCAGTCCACACAGATCTCTGTCATATCTTGAATTTGTAAGGCTTCCATGTATTTGACGAGGTCCGGCTCACTCCATGCTTTACAGTAAATATCTACTGCCTTTGTCATCTGTGGTCTATTTTGTCTGCATTTTGTCTGCATGAGGTGTTAGGAGGTGTGAGTCCCGCTCCAGGGTGCAACCATGTCCTATTGTCAGCTTGTGTCCATTTAGGGGTAGTCCACATTTTTGGCAGTGTTTAACAGGTGGGTGGTTCTGCCAACTAAAACTGTCTGATGGGTGATGGGGATGGGCGGGGTATCAATATCTCAATACATTTGGGGAGGCTTAAGTAGAATAATATTACATTTTAGTAACAAAGTGTAGTCTACTGTCTTACCTGGGAGAGTGTGTCAACGGCGGGGCAGTAATCTTGATCTTATTGGTGTATTGCAACTCCTACATCCGTGCACATGGGTGTGCGTGTGCACGTGTGCGTGTGTGTGCGGTGTGTGTGTGTGTGTGTGCGGTGTGTGTGTGTGTATGCGGTGTGTGTTTGCGTGGGCGTGTACTGTGTGTGTGTGTGTGAGCTGCAGGCTGCTTAGCACAGGCGCACTGGACCAAGTGTGGAGGAGCAACTTGTCTAACAGGCATGCTATTATAGTAATAGTTGTAGTAAGATATGGTTGTGTGCATGTGTGTGTGTATTTGTGTGTGCGTGCGTGTGTGAATGTGTATGTGAATGCGTGAATGGGTACGTGAGAATGTGTGCATGTTTGCGTGAAGTGTCACAAGATCTGATGGATTGATTATCATTATGATGATGATGTGTATTTTGTGTGTGTGTGTGTGTGTGTGTGTGTGTGTGTGTGTGTGTGTGTGTGTGTGTGTGTGTGAGAGAGTTTTGTGTGTGCGTTTGTGTTTGACAGCCCGCATTTGCTATACTTTCACCTCCTTTCTCCATTAACACCAACTGTTCAAAGGATTCGTGTTTAAATCTCATATCATTTACTGGGTCTTTGGATGCAAAGCTTCTAGATGGAGGTTAAGTCCAAGCTTGCATGAAATATTGGCTTTGCAACCATACAATCACACTTGGTTGCTGAAATCCAATCCAATATCTGTCGTTCTAGGCCTCAACAAAACAGCATATTCCTACCCAGTGATTTAGCAAAGTACATTCAGTGTTACCTGGTTTCAGAGAGAAAAAGCGATAAAAATAAGGATGCTGTGTACAGCGGACCTCACTTGTAAATCTAATTCATTAGACGAGAGCTCCCCGCCATTGTTTGTCACAGCTGTGCAATAAATGATGGGTCATTACCGCTCGACCAATAATGTTTATTACCTCTTTTAATGATCCACCTCCATCATGGGGAAACTTTGTCATACAATTGCATGATGGCACAATGGAGCCAATTTCAGGGGGGCTAGGTACTTCAGCAGCCCCTCCTGGTGGGGCTGGATGTTTGGATGTAGCGCAACACGGGTTATTGAGATGTGGCAGATGGGATGTGTGGAGAAGGGCTGGTGGGATAGGCTGTGCTTTAACACTTCTGGTTTTTATTCAGAATTTGCAGGTGGGTTTTAGGATGAAGCGGTGACCTGGGAGCTCTACACTGATTGGCAAGTTGGTGATGTCACGTGAATTATTATAGGCAGATCCCATGCTGTAATGGACCTTGGGTAGGGATCGGGGAAATAATAATATGGTGTGGCACAAAGGTCGAACAGTACATCTGCCCCTACACAAACTCTCTGAGAGAATGATGACTGAAGACTACAACTCCGACCAACACAGACTCCACATATTCAGCAACAAAACCCAACAACATCCAACAACCACCAATGAATATGGTACACTGGCCGGGGGCTGGTGTTTGTGGCTGTGTATCTGGGCAGTGTGTGAGGACCATTCGATGCATGTACAGTGTATATGTTTTCTTTCTAGGGGAAACAAATATGCTAAACTAATTCAGGATTGTAAAATTCTTATGTTAAAAATCTTAAATTCCCTGATCCTCTTGTTCTTCATTACCTTCTACCATATGACCAAACACAAAATAGTGTTTTGATTAGATTAGTAGATATATATATAGGATTTTCAATGGGGTTTTGTCTTGGAGGCCTGTACTCAGAACCATATTATAACTTATCATTTCCATTTTCAGCCAAAGGGTGACTTTAAGAAACGATATCCATGGCTTTAAGAGATTGGAATATGAATGTGCTTCATATTCTTATATTTGGGGTGGGGGGGGGGGCATTTTAAGTGCAATATTTATTCATAACGTCAAAACCAAACACTTTGAATAAGAATAATAAGTCACAGTTAGATCAAACTAATTGTGCATTCAGTATATTTAATTTTAGACCGTTTCCGTTTCTTTTTTCATTACTCGGGGGGGTGGGGGGGGGGGGGGAGGGGGGGGGGGGAGGGAGCAGCGGGGGGGGGGGGGAGCAGCGGGGGGGGGGGGGGGGGTCAACCCCTGGCCAGGGGCCCCCATGTGGCTACGCCCCTGATCTCAGACTGCTCGCTGGTTGACAGAGAGCAGTGAAAACGACCACACACCTAATGTGAATAAAAATGAATACATAAGGACATCCCCTTGTTTATGTGTATGTGTGTCTGCAGAGAGTAATATAATCACAAAAGTGTATTATCTTGTGAAGATGATGCAGTACAATGGGGCAAAAACGAAATCTATCTTTTCAAGATCAATTATCGCTCCAGATAGTTTACAGATTTTCTTTTCAGTGTGAGGACTTGTCTTCCTGATGAAGCTGAAGAGGAGCTTCGGCCAATCAATGGGTCTCAGATTAATTAACATCAATCCCGAAGATAATTTATAGATAATTTATAGATTTATTTTAGGCTTCATCTAAAATAAATCAAGAAGCACTGCTGAGAATCGGCCCATACTTTGGTTGTATGTTTCCTTCAGCCTGGGGTTTTGACACATCTGACGTGTTGCCAAACACTGCCAAACACCTCTTTACTGTAGCAGATTATGCAGGAAGGGCCAGGATCCATTTGAATGGCGTGTGTTTGTTTTGGCAGAGCGGATATGACCTTTTCGTTGACGCTCCACGTTTTTAAGCAGCAACTAATGCCGATAGGTGCTTGCAGTATCGTCCTTTTTAGTGTTGCTTGGACCACTGAAAGGTCAGCCTCGTCCGTATAGGTGTGATTCTATCAAAGGCGATTAAAATAAGATTAAATGTCCACTGTGTTGTGTAACATTTGCATTATTTTCTTTTGCTTTGTTACATATGTGTTGCCACTGCTTCTGCCCATTCAACACCTACTGCCTCCTCTGTGATTCTTCTAAAGGTTTCCTTCCTTGGATTTGTTTTAATATATAATGGGCAGTTCTATAATGTAGGCCTGTGAAGCTGTAACTAATTAAGGCCTAAAATCCACTTGGCTTTAGTATTTTATACAGTCTTTCGAGTTGACCTAATCTTTAAAGGCTGCCATACATTTATTTATAAGAGAAGAAAGCTACATGAGTATATATCCATTAATATTTACCCATCCCGCAGAGTGAGGAGAAAAGAGAAGAGAAATACCAAATAAAATGAAGACTATGGAAGAGAAAATACTTTTAGCATTTCTGTTGTCCGTATTCGAGTTTGCCTTATGCCTCAAAGCAAAACGTTTTCTTTGAAGAACAATTCAATAATCCTTTGGATCCCCTGCCAATTTGGCTTTGTCTTTGATATTTTCAATTTGATTTTTTGATCTTAAACAGTGGCCACTATTAAAAACAAAAGGTGACAAATGTTGAACACCTAACACCACTAACAAGTATAGCTTCAAAGAATGAACAATGAACTCACAAACTATGAACTACTGGCTGAACAACTCACCTGGCTGTTGCTTCAGAACCCCCAAATAAGGGAAACAGAAATGCTGAAGATTCTCTGATCTTCCCCTCTCCCTTCTATCCTATGCTTCTCTCCTCTCCTCTCGTCTCCTTCTCCCTCATATCTTGTCATTGTTCTCCCCTCTCCTCTTCTCTCCTCCTCTCCTTTCTTCTCTCCTTGTCTTCTTTCTCCTCTCCTCCTCTCTCAATCAGTGAACCATCCTTCTAGGTCAGCAGAAACATCAATCCCTTCATTCATCTTTTCTGGGTTCTATTCTCTGCTTGAGCCCTGCACAGACATGCATGGTGGCCAGGCCTCTCTCTCTGTGTCCTCTGTAAAGGCACACACGCACAGACGCACACACACACACACACACACACACACACACACACACACACACACACACACACACACACACACACACACACACACACACACACACACACACACACACACACACACACACACACACACACACACACACACACACACACACACACACATAAATAGAGACTGGGTAATCATATGCACCATCTTCTGCAACCACAATTTCTCCAAATCACCCACTGTGCATGCACACTCTTGCTTGCTTGCAGGATCTGCCGATCAAACAACGCACATACCACTGTTTCATAGCAACAAGGGAAGATGGCACAGAGCCACGTTAACGACTTTGCTGGAACCCTTGTATGTGTGTGTGTTTGTGGGTGCGCGCATTGCCATGTCAAATGTTTTTTGTCATGATTTTTTTCATTAATCTGCACAGAATAAAACATATGCATCTTTTGGCTAATGGCTGTGGTTAACTTTTAATGGATTAGATTGTACTCAAACGTGTTTGTAAATATTCTTCTCCATGCATTCAAACTCAAACTTGACGTGGCTGTGTACAATCAAATGTAATAAAGATATCCATCAAACTATCCATCTGTGGATCCATCAAACTACTTTGCAGGGTCCACAGTACGTTGGTTACACTATTCCACACAGTCTCAATACTACATATGAAAGATTGAGCTTCCAAGTTAGCACTTATAGGTGTCAGCAAAAATAAATAGCATGTCGGTTCAATGCAATCTAGCAAAGAAACACCAGCCAACACAACAGCATTAATATCAAAATTGTGCTAAAATGAAAACGACTTCTGTACAGATGTAATGTAGTCACACTATTAGCAACCAATAAGTCATTTATGATTATGCGACACAATCACCAGCAACGTTTATTGCAATTCTCCTATTATAGGGCTGTTAGGACTGTTTATAACATAAGATATATCACAACGCCTATTGCTTGTGCAGCCCACACTTTCTCCCAAATATCTACACACGCACGCACGCACGCACGCACGCACGCACGCACGCACGCACGCACGCACGCACGCACGCACGCACGCACGCACGCACGCACGCACGCACGCACGCACGCACGCACACACACACACACACACACACACACACACACACACACACACACACACACACACACACACACACACACACATACACACAGACACAGATACACACATGGCCACATATGCATAAACACAAACTATGCTTCTCAGAAACAACCAAGGAAGCACAACAGTGGTTATTAGGTTGAGGGAGCAGCCTGCGTCAGTGTTTAAATTGTACGTCTTTGCAGATGAAGCTATAATATAAAGAAATAACAATGATGATCGAGTGGAGAGGAAACAAACGGGTGATGGAAATCATTAGGTTGGAAGCCACTGCCTGATGATCACATCTCATGCCGCACCCGCTCGTTACAGAGGGAACACAATGTCCCTGCATTCAGCCGTTTACTTGTTAGCACATATTTTCTGTCACAAGAAAAGCGGCATTAATTTTGTTCTACTTTACATTTACAAATTAGGCTACATTTAGGGCATTTAGCAGATGCTTTTAACCAAAGCAACTTAGGCAACAATAAGTAGCCTACATTTGTCACAACTGTTCTTCTACTTTGCCTTCCCTTTAATGTTTTTTTCTTGTGCCATTCTTCTTTATATGTTCTCTACTTTCCTCTCTTCCCTGGCCTCTCCTCTTGCTTCCCGCCCTCTCTCCTCCTCCGCTTTATTCTCCAATGTCCTCATCTCTCCTCCACGCTCCTCGACTAACTGTTCTTCCTGTTGCCTGTAGAGGGCGCCATAGTTCTTTTGATTTTATTGCCATTAACCCCGAAGTGCCAAACTGAATTCTGAAAGAAACGTTGATGAATGAGAATAGAGAAGAAGGGCAAGGTTCCTCCCAGTGAACCACAATAACAACAACGTTTAAGATGCTGATAATATGGAGAAACATGTAGATGTGTTGGAAGAAATGGAAATCCTGCACAGATGTTTTTTTTTTCTTTTTTTACTCCCACTAGTGGTATGTTGATTCCAACAATCATTGTACGACTCAGTGCACGCATTGCAAAGTATCCCTTGTGTATTCCACTAAGGTCACGGGGAAGGTACATGAGTGCTATGTACTATTACTTTCAAAGTCATAGCAAGTGTCTGTGCTAGATGACAGAACACCAAAATACACTTTGGTGGACAGCAGATTCAAACAAAATCTGACTTCATCTACAAAAATAAAAAATTACAATGATGATTATTATAAATAATATCTGTCTCTATGATAGTGTGCAGAACAGATATCATTCATCATACAGCAATATCATATCTCATAACACAGTAACATGTGTATGTTAAGGGATGAACCGTTTGTTTCAAACGTCAAACAAAGCTGTCCCAGTACCCAGTACTTTCCGCCTCATGTTTGTACACAACACAAGTGATATGAACCACTTACAGATTCAAAGGTGAAAGGAAACACAAGGATACGATTGACAACACTACCAAAGCCTAGCAGTTATTATAATGACAAGAAATGCCGTCGAGGATGTCACAGTTGAATCCCTCTCCGCAAGCTCTCTGGTGCTTACTGAGATATAGGCTACCAAGTCGCTCAGTGCTGATCACAACAGGGAGGTTCATTCTACAGCATGCTAGCATGATTGTAGCCTCTTGAGACCATCTCCATCTCGTGGGAGAACATTCTGTTTCTCTCCGCAGATCAGTGTGGCTTTGATCCCGTTGAAAGCCTTTCCTAAAATGTTTTAAATGCCGAGACCAATCAGCGCTCTTGGGACAGAGTTTCAGTTCATGAAAATAAGGAATGCCGCAAAAACAATCACTGCCTACAACAAGGGAAGTGTATCAATCTATGGAGCAATCAGAACTGTCATAGACGGAATAAACCTAAAATAGACTGAACAGAAACGTTAAAAGATAACAGATATCTACACGGAAGGCTTTTCTCAGGAGATTTTGCTTCACTTCCAACAGCCTTCAGCAAGAGCGAAGACAGCAAGATTGTGTTGGCTGTTGTGTTTTGCAGCCGTGACCCGACTGATATCCATTGTCAAACCAAATGTGAACAATTGGATGGTCTAACTAAGCTAGAATGAAAAAAGAAGAACAATTAAACTCATGTTCACCCGGGACAACGACATGACACACACGTGAACACAACCGGAGGGTCGGTTGGGTTCAAGTCCTGAGGGCTTTGTCCTGAAACAAACAACCTGTTGACATAATGTGGCAGCAAGCTAGCACATGATTGCAACAACATTAGCGGGGAATCGTACCGAGGGCATCAGGTCCTCAGGGTCCAGGGGAGTTATTATAATGACCTATTTAAAACTCCTCCCCCTCCATAAAACACACACACATACGCATGCACACCTACAGCATCCAGGGCTTGTCCATGTACAAAGTGTCATAAGTACTAGTCAAGGTGGAATATCTCGGCATTGTGCCTCCACAAAAAATGAAAAGACACAGGCGCTGCCACTAGAGGCTAATGCACATCCATTTGTCTGTGCTAACTTGAGGTGAGCAGGGCAACTGGAACTCAAAGTGCTTTGTTGCACCGAGGGACGGTAGATGTTTCAGTCTCATAGGAACAACACATTTCCCTTTTAGGGACACGACTGACTTGTTGCTCTTTCATTCACGTTCACTCCCGGCCGGCCCTGTCTTTCAGGCTGTCCTTTTCCGAACCTTGGGGGTTTGGAGGGTTTAACAGCAAACAGAAAGCGATGGCTGTACGGGTCCAGCTGTTTTTTTCCCGAAGTGGGAGCACAATAAAGGTGTGCACGTGGGTATAAAGACCTGCTAAATACCACCCCTGTTCCTATTCATGGTCATTCTGCTAAAGGACACAGCTGTTGAAAGGTGTTTGAAATTACAGGACAGATTAAGAACATAGCGAGATTTTATGTTTTTGAGTTGTGGGTTCCGAGTTTGCCGTTTATCGCACACATTAAGTGAAACATTTTGCTGTGATGCCCACATTTCCCATCTGTGATTTATAAAGTACAGCCTATATTATAAGTATAAATGGTATGTTGGTGATGAACTGTTGTAAATCAACAAGATCCAAATGTCCATTACTATAACAACTACTATTTAGTCATTTTTTAGCATTCAGCTACTTTGAGGAGCTAGGGGAGAAGGCATTATTCTCCAGGAAATGAATGGGAGCTCTAAATGTTGGGGATCGAACCCAGTACCTTTCAGCTAATAGATCATGAACAAAATAGCCACTGACACACTATCCTGCACATTCAGTGAAATATCCCACAATGGAAACCCAGACAAAGGCCTGTGATTGTAAATGTGTAACCTTCAAACTATTCATAATTTATGTTATGTTTGCAGGTATACAATACTATGCTGTCCTCGTTATTTCCTGTAAGTGTGAATCAGAAAATTTTGAACCAAAAAATAAAGAACAACCTCTACTCCCAACAAAGCTAATGAATTGACAAGCCGCAAATCTCACAATTTAGAATCCATAAAATCAAACTACATTTTCAACCTGTGAGCTTCACACTCAACAAAATATGTAGGCTACGCCTACAATTCAAAGCTGAAAACGGGTGAAACAGCTGAAACATTTCAAATATGTCATGCAACAAATATTGTCATCACATGCTAACGCATAGCTAGTTAGCAAGTTACGTTAAATCTACCCATATTATTGATAAATAAGATGGAATAAGTAAATAAATGTATCAAATGAGCAGGGGCTCATTGACAGGGGATCTGAGGTCACACACACACACACACACACACACACACACACACACACACACACACACACACACACACACACACACACACACACACACACACACACACACACACACACACACACACACACACACACACACACACACACACACACACACACACACACACCCATAAACACACAGACTACATCTTCTTCCACATTAGCATCTGAGGACGTAGCATTTTTTTATGTGTATCCTTGAGCCACGGAACAAAGGTTACACATTTTTATCCTGAGTCAGAAAGACATTTTCCGGAAGAAAGTTGCAGAGCATGAACAATGTTCACCTTTCCTTCAGTTGTTTTTTATTGAATCAACAGTGACCAGCTGCCGCCACCAACCGGCTTGCCGCCTGTTAACACACGTCTCGCTCTTTCCTTGGCCGCACAGAAGGTCAGGTGAAGGTAATGCTAGGGATTATGGGGGCTCAGCGGCGGTCTCCCCTTGCCTGCCGTGAAAAGGGTGAAGTTAATGACTCGGAGTGGAGTGGGAGGTCTCCAATCTCTCTGCCCTGAGCCGTGAAAACGGATGCTTTTTATTGCGGATTGACCCCCACTCGCCTGCGAGCGGCAGAAGTTTCAGTGCGCAGGGCGACGCTCCTAGCCCCCCTACGGAGGGGGAGGCACGGCGGACGCTGTAGATTTATGGTGAATGTTAGGCTGTTAACGCCGTTAATGAAGACGCCGCGCTCCACTGGTCTCTGACGCTGTAGACTACACTCAGTCCCCAGAGTCAATAGCCGCTACACCCAGCTCTTCAGAGGAGTGGACTGGGACCAAGGGTAGTGCCTGATAAAGGGTTTAAGGTGAGGCTATATGTAGGGATGGGTGGGAGAGGACCAGAACTGGATTCAGCAAGGACATCTTTCAAATGTCATATACTCCTTGATCCCCTCTTCTCTCCTATGTTGTTGTTGAAATTGAGTGCTTACATTTTTACTTACAACACATTTCAACACAGCAACAGATACATTTTCATAATAAGATCATTGTTTTAATTGTCAAGTATGATTCTAAACAACTATCCAATTTACTTGTATTTAGTCATTTAGTAGACATTGGAGCCTGTGCGGCATGGTATTAGTATTTGTTGTTCAGGAGCAGGTACATGTGAGTCAGGTTGACCCGGGGCATTGAAGCCAGCATGGGGCTCGGTGTTGAGCACTCTGGAGTCTAGCCACTACACTATCCTGCACTGTTGAACCCTGATGCAGATCCAATTTGCATGTATATTCATTTTGGCTCATTTGCATTGTTGCATCTCTCCGATCTCTCCGATCACACTCTGACTGCTCCTCCCCTCACATTCACCTCTCATCTGCACAGCAATCAATCAAATAGACCACAGCGTTACGCAATGTGACTGAAACACTGTCACCCATGTCCAGAATATTTATATACGTCTAGTGTCTAGATACAGCATCATTGCTTTATATTTGTCCACATATCACACACAAGACCACACAACATAGCCTGAAATAGCAAATAACATAGCCTTACAAAATGTTTACTTTAGTTCCCTCAAGCAAACAATGAGGAATCTTAAAGAGAGAAAGCATTGTAAAGATAGCGAGAGGGAGAGACAGAGAGAGTGGTATAGAGACGCAACTTCTGTGCTCTTTGGCCGAAGAGATAAAATGGTCCTGTCACAGACGACTGAGATCAGACCAGCCCAATGAGACACTAGATGTCCTGAATTCTCAGCGGAACATTAGGGCAATAGCTGTTTGTCTGCTGCAGGGTTGTGTGAATGTGTGTGTGTGTGTGTGTGTGTGTGTGTGTGTGTGTGTGTGTGTGTGTGTGTGTGTGTGTGTGTGTGTGTGTGTGTGTGTGTGTGTGTGTGTGTGTGTGTGTGTGTGTGTGTGTGTGTGTGTGTGTGTGTGTAGTTTTGGTACATATTTATGATTCTCTCATGTATCAGAGTCAAGAACGAAGAATGGTAGCATCCACAGGTAAGCTCCTATAAGACTAGCGTGTTAGCATAGCATTCTTTACTTTGTCACAGTTTGGTAATTTAGCAGATAATTTATAACAGTCACAGTGATCTTTAGGTCAATCCTGTTTTTAATAATACATGTCAGTTATGAGCCAGAGGGGTCAGGCAATCTTGCTCAAGGAGGCAGGGTTTGAACCCGGAACCTTTCGGCTGGGAGTCAAAGCCCTATGACTACAATATTTTGAGAGGGTTTATTCCCAAAGAGAGCTCCTAAAACACACGCACATGAACATGCACTCACTTGCACGTAATTGCACTTGCGCACACACACACACACACACACACACACACACACACACACACACACACACACACACACACACACACACACACACACACACACACACACACACACACACACACACACACACACACATGACACACACACATGACACACACACACACACACACACACACACACACACACACACACACACACACACACACACACACACACACACACACACACACACGAACACACAGACACAGGCACACACACGCACTCACACTCACTAGCTTCTTACCCAACAAGTCCTTCTCTCTGCTTGCCTCAATGTCGTCCTGTGTATGAGGGCTGACAGAGGCAAAGAGCAGCCCTACGCCACTGCTAATGGAGACGAATGTGTGCGTGCGAGAGTGTGAGAGTGTGTGTGTGTGTGTGTGTGTGTGTGTGTGTGTGTGTGTGTGTGTGTGTGTGTGTGTGTGTGTGTGTGTGTGTGTGTGTGTGTGTGTGTGTGTGTGTGTGTGTGTGTGTGTGTGTGTGTGTGTGTGCGTTTGTGTGTGTGTCATAGGAGATACTGAGGGTAACGGGCAGATTAACGGTCTGACACCTTCTTAAAGATATCAAAAAGGTTTTACTTTTTTTATTGAAGTTTGAAGGACTTGACAGATTCCTGTCATTTCACCAAGTAGGTGTTAAAGATGTATGTAGTTAGTTTAATGCACCCATTTCAGGAAAGTTTTAGAGGTCACCCACATAAAGCCATGAGGGAGTTCAGTGCTTGCTTTGCCAACAGATATTTTTAACTACTAATGTAGCTCCTCTGAATGTCCTGTTCATAAAATGTGTCTGAATCAAGCAATTAGGATTCTGGGGCAGTGTTGTGCTGTAATTTATTGTTAATAATAATTCATAAATACATGCTACGTACAGGGTGTTGTAAAATATTGTTTCATTGTTATTTTATTTTAATGCTTTTAGCTAATGTAAAACACAACACAATGACTCAATGCAATTAATCGTATGTATGAATATAGAATGAGTGCCTACCTTAAAATTCATTGTTTTTATTGCGGTGAGCGGAACATTAAACATTACATTAACATGAGTGATCTCATGGAAAAACAAAACTCATCATTTTGTTTTCTGGCGGTGTACTATAATCCATGTCAGCAGGGCCTCATTTGGCACACTATGGTACATAATTACCACATCACAGGTTTACGGTTCAGCCTGGCACTGATAGCAATAATCATAGTAATAAAAAAATATTTCCCTGCCGCTTGTTGTCATCAAATGCGCTCTCCCATTTGTCTTGTCGCTGCCGTATTATAAATAAATAAATAAAGTGTAGTCGGGGACAGAGAGAGCGAGAGGGTGAAGACGGCAATGCAGTGTCATATGATCTGTCTGCATGGCAGTGATCTGAGACATCGCTCTCAGTCACGCTTTCTGAACCAACCGACAATCATATCATCTCAGGGAGTGTTCAAGAGCGTCTCTCTCTCTCTCTCTCTCTCTCTCTCTCTCTCTCTCTCTCTCTCTCTCTCTCTCTCTCTCTCTCTCTCTCTCTCTCTCTCTCTCTCTCTCTCTCTCTCTCTCTCTCTCTCTCTCTCTCTCTCTCTCTCTCTCTCTCTCTCTCTCTCTCTCTCTCTCTCTCTCTCTCTCTCTCTCTCTCTCTCTCTCTCTCTCTCTCTCTCTCTCTCTCTCTCTCTCTCTCTCTCTCTCTCTCTCTCTCTCTCTCTCTCTACCTACGTGGCCAGAATGTGAATACTGTTGGGGGTAAATTTAATGAATGGGCATAGTACGAGTAAATCTCTCCTGTTGCCATGGCGAGAGCTTTTTAAGTGGCCAATATAGCCTAATTATTAAAGAGAATATGGTTGAAAATGTGCCTCAAACAAGCAACAGGCCACGTTTTACCCTTTAATATCTATTGAGGTTTACAGAAAGGGACACAAAAACTACCTGGTTGCCTTTTAAAATTATGCTTTCTAGTCAAGATTCAAGGCAGCCGTTATGAACAGAAATACTGATGGCACTACGTGACAAATATAGACCAGTGACCATTTAAAATTCACACAAACTAAGTGAGCTATATTCATCAAATTTAAAATCCAACTCAAGATGCAAGAATCGGGTATTGAAAAAACACGAGGGACCGCATGATAAACATCGTTTTTTTCATTGTTGCACTTAACACACTTAACACAGGGAGTTCTTGAGAGTTAAACTCCATTCTGAAAACTCTAGTAACACAACAAGCACTTCAATCCATTACCTGCAATGATACAAAGCCTGTGAAGTATACCGATGTATACTTCACAGTATACATTATCGATGTAGCCCATACATTTCAAAGTGGCCGTGATCCATATATTCCCACCAATCAATCATGGTTTTATAACTCAGATAGAGGTTGGCCTACCCAGGGGCCTCTTGCAAAACATGTTTGTTCCACTCCAAGTGCTGTCAGGGGAGATCTCAGCGGCACAATGAAATAAGTGGCACTCTCGCTCCCCTGAACAGCCACCATTTAAATGTCCTGCTAGCACATTCCTCTCCTAACGTGTCCCAGGAAGGTGCTCAGTGCTCTGGAGCAGCAGATTGGAGTGCTGCTGATCCTATGGCTCTGAAAAGAGACAGAGCTATCGTCTAGTGGCCCAGGGTCCTCCTCTCCTGGAGGAAAAGGTTATTCCAGCTGGGAGAGGAACGTCCACAGTCTAACCTGACGGCATCCTTGAACCAGACGCCCCCTTCCTGCTCGTCCATGACATGAATCTAACAAATTAAAACCAGTGCACTCACTCGGTGTCAAAACAATAACAGGCCTGGTATAATGATGACAAAATAAACACAAAGATGACCATAAAACATCCAGCCCTGTGACCATATGCGTCCAGCAGAGTCCGCCGGACTGATGAGAGTGTTCATGTTGTGTTTCCGTGCGAGCCGTTGCGGCCCCGTGTTACTGCTCCTCCTTCCTCTTGAGCAGTCAGGTGGCGGTTACTCAGGCGTGGGGAGGAGTCCAGAGCAAGGTCACTGCTGACCCGTGGCGGAGGCTTGCGTAGGGTCATTAGTCTCTCTGTGTGTCCCTGCTGGCTCTCTCCTCCGAGCCTCTTAGCGCATACGATGAGGTACAACGGCGTGACAAAGCGCACTGCTATTACGGAGAGCAGGTCACATGACGTCCGATGGAAGAGGCTTCATACTTAATTTAGTGTTGTTTCTATATGCTATCATTAATAACGTGACACAACTGGGAATGTAGTCCCGCCTACCAGCACCATCTCAAACACACACATATATATACAGTATATATATATATATATATATATATATATATATATATTATATATATATATATATATATATATATATATATATATATATATATATATATATATATATATCACCGGCCACTTTATTAGGGACACCTGTCTAACTGCTCGTTAACGCAAATTTCTAATCAGCCAATCACATGGCAGCAACCCAATGCATTTAGACATGTAGACTTGGTCAAGACGATCTGCTGCAGTTCAAACCGAGCATCAGAATGGAGAAGAAAGGTGATACTGCTTAAGTAACTTTGAAGGTGGCATGGTTGTTGGTGCCAGACGGGCTGGTCTGAGTATTTCAGAAACTGCTGATCTACTGGGATTTTTGCGCACAACCATCTCTAGGGTTTACAGAGAATGGTCCGAAAAAGAGAAAATATTAAGTGAGCGGCAGTTCTGTGGGCGCAAATGCCTTGTTGATGCCAGAGGTCAGAGGAGAATGGCCAGACTGGTTCGAGCTGATAGAAAGGCAACAGTAACTCAAATAACCACTTGTTACAACCGAGGTATGCAGAAGAGCATCTCTGAACGCACAACACGTCAAACTTTGAGGCGGATGGGCTACAGCAGCAGAAGACCACACCGGGTGCCACTCCTGTCAGCTAAGAACAGGAAACTGAGGCTACAATTCGCACAGGCTCACCAAAATTGGACAATAGAAGATTGGAAAAAGGTTGCCTGGTCTGATGAGTCTCGATTTCTGCTGCGACATTCGGATGGTGGGGTCAGAAATTGGCATAAACAACATGAAACCATGGAACCATCCTGCCTTGTAACTACGGTTCAGGCTGGTGGTGGTGGTGCAATGGTGTGGAGGATATTTTCTTGTCACACTTTGGGCCCCTTAGTACCAATTGAGCATTGTGTCAACGCCACAGCCTACCTGAGTATTGTTGCTGACCATGTTCCATCCCTTTTATGAACCACAGTTGTACCCATCTTCTGATGGCTACTTCCAGCAGGATAACGCGCCATGTCGTAAAGCGTGAATCATCTCAGACTGGTTTCTTGAACATGATAATGAGTTCACTGTACTCAATTGGCTTCCACAGTCACCAGATCTCAATCCAATAGAGCACCTTTGGGATGTGGTGGAACGGGAGTTTCACATTATGGATGTGCAGCCGACAAATCTGCAGCAACTGCGTGATGCTATCATGTCAATATGGACCAAACTCTCTGAGGAATGTTTCCAGTACCTTGTTGAATCTATGCCACAAAGGATTAAGGCAGTTCTGAAGGCAAAAGGGGATCCAACCCGGTACAAGTAAGATGCACCTAATAAAGTGGCTGGTGAGTGTATCTATATATATGTGTGTGTGATCTATTATGGGCAACAGATGGCCCCTCTGGTGCCAGGTGTGGTGCGATAACTTTGTGCACCTGTCGCTTCTGTCTCACACCTGCAACGCCTGTCACATGTTTGGACATTAGCCAATCTCACACCTGAACAGAAAATCATTTCTGACCTAAATGTGTGTGTGTGTGTGTGTGTGTGTGTGTGTGTGTGTGTGTGTGTGTGTGTGTGTGTGTGTGTGTGTGTGTGTGTGTGTGTGTGTGTCAAAATTGGTGAGATTGATCAAACCCTATGTTAATGCAAGCAGTGAAAGCCGTCTAAAGGCTCTAATTTAATACATAGTAGGCTTTTTTTTTACTTTATCGATTCGTTGTTACAGCCCTAATTCCAGCCAATCACCCACAAGGGGTGGGTGTTGTGGAGTTTTGCGCTGCGTTCATGATCATTTTTACTGGATGCAAAAAACACGGAAGGGTGGGGCAAACTGACTCTGTTTGTTTGGGATGTCACTTCAAATACCAACGGAAGTGACGTCACCCAGCATTGCTGATACAACCTTTAAAACCTGGACTCCTCGATAATTCAGTTGACCAACCGAGACGCTCAGAAGGAGGTTGCCGTCTGGGTTCCGGTTGGTGAACTTGCCAACCTGATCCTTGTCAACCGTGGCAGTATCTGGCCCCACCTACTTTGACCTGCAATGCCACCCGTCCCGCGGCTACAGGCCAGGAGTCCATGCTGTCACGCTGGATAAATGCCCACGCTCCAACCTGTCATCTGTTTCTCCTACAGGCTGCAAGTGGTGGTGTGACATAAAGCCACAGAGCATGACAAGGGGGGCGAGAGTGATAGATAAAGTGAGAGAGAGAGAGACAGAGAGAGAGAGAGAGAGAGAGAGAGAGAGAGAGAGAGAGAGAGAGAGAGAGAGAGAGAGCGAGAGAGAGTCAGAGAGAGAGAGAGAGAGAGCGAGAGAGAGTGCGAGAGAGAGAGAGTCAGAGAGAGAGAGAGAGATCAGAGAGAGAGAGAGAGAGAGAGAGAGAGAGAGAGAGAGAGAGAGAGAGAGAGAGAGAGAGAGAGAGAGAGAGAGAGAGAGAGAGAGAGAGAGAGAGAGAGAGAGAGAGAGAGAGAGAGAGAGAGATGTAGAGAGAGGTACAGTGAGAGAGAGGCGTGGGCATAGAAATGCTAATAATCTGTTTAAATAATTGTCTATTCTGCTTTTAATATTGGCCACCTGGCATCGCTGACAGGTATGAAAAGCACAGTGTTAAAGCTAGCCTCCTCAAGAGCTATCAATGATGAGCGGCCTGGAGTTTTGTGAAGGGAGCTTTGACAGACAGAAGCTTGCAGGGTTTTGTTTCATATCACATAATAATCCCGCCCCCAGGCCTAACCTATCAAGCAAGCGACACTTGACTGACAGCCCGTGGTCATTTGAAACTGTGCCGTGAATCCGTTTCCGTCTCTCTCCCGCACAGTTCAGGCTTATTAGCGCAGGCTAATTAGCTGCATGATTAGCCGCAGGATTGCGTTGCTATTCCTGAATACATGAATTAGCTCTGTGTGGAGGTCATTTTAGCAGAGTTCTGTATGCTGCCACCCTCTTATAGGGATGTGTGAGTATACACAGTAAACATGCTATATAACAGTAACAGTAACACATTTAAGCAACAGCTGTTGTAGCAAAGATTTTAGAGTTGTAAAGAGAGACGGCAGAAAAGAGCAGAAGAGACAATGACCCCGCCCTCTCGGCTCCCTCCCTACGTTCCTTTCTCCTTGAGATTTGCATTTCTCACACCTGTGATGGACAGGCAAGATTGATTCCTCTGACTAATCAGGGAAGAGATGCCCTGATTGGTCAGAGTCAGTCAACTTGAAACAGATATTCTCACAGCGCATTTCACCCGTTAATAGTTGACAGATGGCTATGGCATTTCTAACAAATAATAGATTGATTTTGACATACAGCCCCTCTAAGGAAGTTGAAGGATCATAGTGTTTCTATCTGCTGTTAAGGAGCTAATGAGTACAAACTATGTGTGCTTATGGAAATCTTAACTGACTAGAACAGTTTCCTACAGTAGGTATAGTTATATAAATATTTGGGAGCAGTAAGCAATTAGATAATTTAATGTTTGGACAATTCTGACCCATGTACCTTTAATGTCTTCCTGATGTTGGCAACAATCCACCTAGTTGGGTATTCATTAGATCCTGAGGCCGTACCCGTTGGTGGCTGTTGTTTCTTGTTGGCAAGCATGTGAAATCGCCGTTGGTTCGAGTTGTATGCTTCGGCGGACACCCTGAGTGTTGGTGTTTGTCTGGGGCAACAAGCGCAGTGGGAAAATACTGACCTTTATTTTGTTATCATAAAAGCTATTTTCTGAAATACAGTTCACAAAACACTTAACATTGAATGAAGCAGAGGCAATAAAAAATACAAACTACAGAAAAACAACTGTGTTTATAAAAAAATATTATCAATAAATACAACATAGTAAAGGCAAACCCCATTTTAAGAAATGCCAGTGTCCATTAAAGCAAGTGAATAAAAAAGCGATTTAAAGAGAAGACACTAGGGGTGCTACGATACACATATTTTTACCGAATCGTCACGGTACTGACACTTCTGGGTGGTTACAGAGGTGGACCGCGGTGCGTAAATGTGTCGTACATAGCGTTAAAATGTCGAATGTAAAGGCTTGTTTTGCCATCCGGAATTTAAAATTTGAAGTCGGAGTTCCCCCCGGACCGCTTAGACAAAGTATACTATTCTGAATCCGTAATCAGACCCCGTAACTAGGGAGAACCCTCGAGCATTCGCAGTTCTCCGTCGGGATGTCGGATACGCAATGCAATTCTCAGCCCGATCGATCTTATATGTTGACCACAAACCATAAGCAGTGTTGGAAATAAACTTCTAAAGCTTTTCAAATCTTATTTGGTGTTTTATTGGACCTTAATGTGCAAAGTAAACAAAGTAAATAAGGTGCAAAGTCAAACCGGAGAAGCGATTCCGGAAATTATTTTGTTAGAGGATCAATCACAGCCCTTGCCGTCTCCGTTGCGTCGTCGGATAGTTAAAAAATATTGAATGCGCACTTAAGCTTCGGAGAGGGTCTCCAACAGGCTCTCCGGCTATGAAAAGAAAACAAGCTGTGTAAACGCAGCTCATGACAGTATTTTAACAATCCCTGTCTGGGAATTCAGAAATGCAAATGCCATAACCAAGTTTATTGGTATTGTCATTGCTGCTGACCATAACCCTTTAACTATTAACCGTATCATCATGTATTGTACCATGACTTCAAAGCCGAGGTACATACCGGGCCGTGACTTTTTTGTACCATTACAACCTAGAATATACTGATACTGTTGTTAGCCTAAGATCCTCAGGCTTGTCATTCCAGAGGTCTATCTGGAATGATGTCGACACTAACAGCTCAACAACTGTTTAGTTGAGCTCTTCTCTGAAGAGGTTACCTGAAGTAGTGTGCGATGGGGTGTGGATCTAGAAGGTACAAGGAAGAGAAAAGAGTGGAGTGTGTCGGATTGGGAGCTGACATCCCAATTTCGATGTGAGTTCAATGCAGACGCGCAGCAGGGCTGATGTGCAAGGTGTCCCATTGCTTCACCGTCTCCCTTAGCTCCTGTCACACGACCAATCTGTAGAAAATAAACCTAGAGGCTTAAACCTTAATTATCCCACTTTGTCAACGTCAAAGCAAACCCTTATTTTTCCTTCCTTTACAATGTGGTCGGGCAGCAGAATAGATCTTATTCATTTCTGGGTGCACAAAAGGACTGTGAATTAGGAATTTTGTGTCTTAACAATGCAAGGTCTCCACACCCACACTATCCTGTCTCTACCCAGTCCATATACACACACATGCAGTCATGCAACAATGCATGTGTGCACGCCTGCACAGGCATAGGCACACATAGTCACAGACATGCAAACACAAACACACTCACACACAAAAACACACAGATGCACCGATAGACACACAAACACGCACACACAGAACACACACACATACACAGATAGCCCCCCCCCCCCCAACAACTATCCTGATTTACGTCTGATTATGCCTTCATGCTTCCGCAATCTAAATGTTTACCAGGCACCACTTGACAACAGCGACAATTGTCCACCCTTCATTTGCATGCTGATTTCGGGGCCAACAGGGCAATGAGCTTTGGAATAAATACAGAGTGTAATCAGAGCTTGCTCACTCAAAGCAGAAATTAGCATGGACCTCTTGGCCGCACTGTGCTCACAAACGGAATGGGCTTTCTTAAATTGGCCATGCCGGGCCACCGTACCCCTGGGAGATTCAAATGGACTCACATTTACGAAGTATAATTGCTTCATTAAGTCTTTCTAGTGTTGTTGTAATTTAAATATACCAGGGGGGGGGGGGGGGGGGGGGGTGGTGGTCGTGCTGTCTCTAAAAGTCTAAAAGACTACGTTTGTGTTGCTTAATACTGCCCATCACTTGAAAGCTGGTGTTTGTGTTGTATATATTCTGCCATAGAGTTGTAATCATGTATATGATTGTGTATGTCTGTATGTATGTATGTATGTATGTATGTATGTATGTATGTATGTATGTATGTATGTATGTATGTATGTATGTATGTATGTATGTATGTATGTATGTATGTATGTTTGTATGTTTGTATGTTTGTATGTATGTATGTTTGTATGCAGGCCTATATATGTATAGATATACATATTGTTTGCTGTCGAGGTCTGGTAGAGCTCCAAAGGTCTTCTTCAGTTATTTCAGGGTGTGTTCACACCTGCCTTGATTGGTTCGAATTAAACCAAAAAAATACCAGGTGCAGACCTTTTGGGCTGGTGTGAATACAAACCATCGAACCATCGAAC
>OLKM01000609.1:97500-105000 GCA_900291075.1 Melanogrammus aeglefinus
CGCACGACTGTGAGAACTGCTTTTTTTTTGACAACCACAGAACACACAACCAACACGGCTTATCCCACTACCCTAAACATCTCGGTGGCCGATTTCCCCCAACTCCAACTTCACTTATTTGCAAACTAATAACACCACCCCACCTTATGTCACTACCGCAAAGGACCCGGGAGGGCGATAGAAGGTCCAACTAATAATGGGACTCGGGACCGGCGTCCACGCCCACGGACGTCACAATATGCCTCCATCTTCTCAATGTTCTGGCCTTTGACTTAGGTTCTCCTTCTGCCTATGAGCTGTGTGATCATTCGACAAAGTTATCCATTTGACAAACCAATATTCCAAACATCAAACGGAAACCCTCCATCTGAAGTCTCTCCCTCTCTCTCGTCTCTATTTGCTAAACCCATGTCACTTCAACGGATATCGCTCCCTTCGAAGTGTGCTTGGAAGTCCCGCCCTCCCATCGATAAGGCTCATTCAATTCACTCAATAACGCTCACCAATACCGCTGGGGAGATGAGCACGCCTGGGTCGAGGTTAAATGGAAGGTACAGCCGTTTGTTTACTTCCTCTGCCTTGCCCGAGGGATGATGCCAACCAAGGTAACAGGATAGGGTCTATGGGCTAAACTGCATTCAAGTGCGTATCCAATAAAAGATGTTAAAAATAATTTAAATAAGACAAAGGACTAAAATCCCATTTAAAGCTTTTGTAACATTGCATATTTCTTAGTGAAACGGGATATAAGGCGGGCAGGACTAAATGAACAAAGGATTGGTATTGATTGTTGCATCACAACATTTCACAAAAACACACACACACACACACACACACACACACACACACACACACACACACACACACACACACACACACACACACACACACACACACACACACACACACACACACACACACACACACACACACACCACACACACACACACACCAACACACACACTCACACACACACACACACACACACACACACACACACACACACACACACACACACACACACACACACACACACACACACACACACACACACACACACACACACACACACACACACACACACACACACACACACACACACACACACACACATACTCCTTTTCTTTCTTGGTTTTGTGAGTAGCTACCAAATGCTCCCCAGCTGTGATGCTGTTCCCTGACTCCCTGCAACCCAGCAGGAAGTAGAAAGAAAGAGGCACAGATCCTGCGGCGCGGCTGGAACCTCCACCCTCCATATTGGCTCAAACCTGCACCCTCCATTTTGGCTCAAACGGCCCAATGTTCACTTCTGGAGTTTGGCAGGATTTATTCATCCTCCCACTGCGAAGGGTTGACACGCCTCAAAAGTTTGGCTGGAAAAGAAGAGCTTATTGTGTTGAGTGTCCTTGTTTCCCTCCTGGAGTTGAATAACACACTTTTATCGGATGATTTACATTGTTGTTGCATTGGGACTGTCATGTATATACCGTATATACATATTTTTATGTTTAGAATTATATTAATCGTAAGTTTTTCTCTCATTCTCTTTCTTTCTCTTATTCCATACCAACAGATTCAGTTATATTTTTATAAAAAAATAGAAATCACCCCTAGGTCTTTGCCATTGTTTTATATTATGTGGTAGACTTAATTTGAATCCATGTATATAATGAATAAATCTGCATACTAACACCAGCAATTTCATTGCCGACAACCCTGTAAGACCATGGGAAAAAGCATTTTTGCCTTTGATTGCAAAAGATACTGTAATACAAGATGTTGCTTTATTGTTGACTTTTTAATCCCTAACATCCTTTAATTAGCAGATAAGGTCCATGTCTAAAACCAAAATAAATATATATTTTAGAAGATGTGCTCTTTAATGTTACAACGGGTTGACTTATTTTGGGAAAATGTTGCCAAAACATTAGCTCACACTCAAGCCAACATCGTCTGCTCGCTGGAAGCTAGCAACACCTGCTGTCTACCACTGAAACCACCATCTGCCACTGGAGCCAGTCAGCATGCTAAAGGGACTGCAGTTGCTAACACTTAAGTGTTACACACGGGTTAATGTGTTTTAGGTGCATGCATTTGCAGCATGTGTGTGTGTGTGTAAGTATGTGTGTTTGTGTTGTGAGTGCCAGTCTGTATGCTTGTGTGTGTGTGTGTGTGTGTGTGTGTGTGTGTGTGTGTGTGTGTGTGTGTGTGTGTGTGTGTGTGTGTGTGTGTGTGTGTGTGTGTGTGTGTGTGTGTGTGTGTGTGTGTGTGTGTGTGTGTGTGTGTGTGTGTATGCGTGCATGTGTTGGGGTCGATGTAACAGGAGCTATTCTATCAGTTAACAGAACTCATCTATCAACTATGCAGCCCCGCACACACTCCTGAAGCTCAATTTTGAGACTTTGTGAGGACTGAGCCGCTCTTCCTTCCAGAAAGGCATCTCCCACCCTCGACTTCAGCCATCAAGATCAAGACCTCTGTGGGGTCTGACGGCAAGGCAGCTGGGTGTGACCCTGGATGACCGGCTGTCCTTCGCTGCCAACTCGCTGCCAGAGCCCGCTCCTGCAGAGTCTTGCAACATCAGGAGGATACGTCCATTCCTCACCCAGAAGGCCACGCAGGTTCTGGTCCAGGCTCTTTTCATCTGGCGACTAAACTACTCTAAACCTCTTATGGCCAGAGGTGAAAACAACAAAGTAGAAATTCTTTGTTCCTGTACCTAAGTGGAGTTTTCAGGTTTATGTTCATTACTTGTGTGTTTATTTTTCAAACAACTTTTCACCTTTACCCCCTACAGTGCACACAAATATCTCTTTCTACTCCTAACATCTTCAAAGCAGGCTTTTGACTTTAGTTCAAATGTGTTTCAATTTAATATTTTATTTTATTTTGTTACATTAAGAGCCTTCCAAACATGAAGGACCGCTTTCAGCCTAAATCGGTTAAATCGGAAACACATGAAAAATATGATTTCTTGGTTTATCTCTGATCATGCACCACAGACATTACGAAAACAAGAGATTTCCCATCCATGGAATTATTTAAAATGGAAGGTGTTTGCTCTAAGAACAATATTTGGAGAATGCTTTGTGTATTGTGCCAACCTAAAAAGATGTTGGTATTCCTGTAGAGATGAGGGAATTTCAAACAAAAGAGTTCAAGGTTTAATTAGACCTGTAATGTGTCGCTGAATTTGCCTATTTCCGGTTCCCAGAAGGGAGATACGTGAGTTGAGGCAGCGAGCAGTGGTACCTCGACGCGAATTTGAATTGCGCAATCCCTCACAAATCCCTTTTTCACTATTTCACTGGCACTTTTATTGTTACTTTACATAGTTAATGTTTTTCATGTATGTGTATAATATATTTAGTCTTGCAGCAAGACTAAATATGCTGATCTGAAATAAAACTGCTCTGATGACCGGCTCGCATGCCCTCACTGAGCCCACAGGGTTTACAGGATGCTTCCGTTACCTTCTTTTAGGCAGAATCAAGTGCACTACATCAGTTCTGTTTATTTACAAAAAAAACATTTCTGACTGCAAAAATGGTAGATTTAATAACCAAGCTACAGAAGTTTCTCAAAACTGGACTTTCAATCAAAAAGCGAAGTGATAAATGATGGAATACCAATGCCGGAATTAAACAGGCTTCAAACAACGGGAGAGAAGATAACGTAAATCTGACTCTGAAAAAGTCAGTGCCTCACCAGCCACGAACCTTACCGCACGTCTCTGATACTTTTATACTCTATACTAAATTTCAGAGCCTGTACCTTTCCACTTAAACTTAAGCAAAGAAGTTGAATCAGCACTTCTACTTTTACCTTTTATACTTCTACTTGAATAAAGAATGTGTGTAGCATTGCCACCACAGGTTCTGGCTTGTCAGCCTGCATGTGCCATATGACCCTAGCAGCTCATCCAGAATTCAACAACGTGGCTGCTCTTCAACCCACCCAAGTCCTCCCATACCCCCTTTCTCTGCACCCTGCACTTCCTTAATGGCCGTGAATGGCTCAGGCCCAGCCTACATCCAGGATGTGGTCAAACCACACCCCCCAGCCCGTCCACAATGCTCCATGAATGCCAAACGGCATCCTTCTCCCTAACTACGACGGGGCCCAGCTGCTGCTCTACAAATCCCGATTGTTTGCTGTCCTAGCTCCACAACGGTGGAACAAGCGCCCCATTGACATCAAGATAGCAGAAACCCTAGACGTCTTCTGTCGCAGACTGAGAGCTCATCTGTTTAGACTGCAGATTGTAAATTGCCGAACTTGAAGCAGTTTGCTGTTTTGATGATTTTATGTGCCCTCATGATTCTTACAATTTCTGGGTTGCATCTTCATGGTTGAATGCACTTATTGTAAGTCGCTTTGAATAAAAGCGGCAGCTAAATAACGCACACACACACACACACACACCTACGCACACAGACACACAGACACAGACACACACACACGCACGCACGCACGCACGCACGCACGCACGCACGCACGCACGCACGCACGCACGCACATAACATTTTAGACATTGCAAGTTTTCTTTGTAATCTGTATTCAAGTCATTGAGTTATTTTATTTTGTTATTCACTGTGTAAAGGAGCCAATCAGTAAAAATCCAGATAGTGATTGAATTGCTGTGATTCAAGTAGTTTTTCACCTTTTTGACATTTTTTCATTTTTTATTCATGAATAGGGTGAAAGCTTTTAGGGAGTGCATTTAGTGTGGTACCGCACACGATTTGCGTTATGTTTGCATTTTTTTTTTTTTTTTACAAAATTCAATAAATCGTCATAACAGTGGCAGATTTACTGTTTTAGTTGCATTGTTTAACCGCATCTGTGAAGTTTCCCGTACGTTGCTAGCGTTTTGTCCTTTATACAGTCTCTTACACTAATAATCAATAGTCTAGACAAACCTTTGTTCATTCACTCAGGGCAAGTCTGCATTTCGCTTGCTGTCTTTATGTCCCCGGGATCTGTCTTAGGAATCTCATTAAAGGGAGAGGGGTACTTTATTGTGTTCTTGAAACACAGATGTCTTATAGATGTATCTAGATCAAGTTGTAATGTTTTGTTATTATTTAATGGTAATATTATGAGTTGGTTAAGCTTTTATGATATTGTTATGAGCTGGTTAAGCTTGGTATTTATGTTAATTGTTTTTGAATAATTTGGTAGTTTAGCGGTGGCACTGAATCAATGAGCAACCATAAGCCTGGTTAATTTTGGAAATGGTTACTGATGGTTGGTAGGTTAGTTCAGGGTTGAATCAGTTCAAGATTCAGGAGGGTTCTTATAGGTTTATGAGCTATCTCAGCTTTTGATGTTGCTATTATTATATGTCATCTTTGCCCGTACAGCAGAATTTTTGATTTCTTTCTCAAACACAAGAATACATGACACACACACACACACACACACACACACACACACACACACACACACACACACACACACACACACACACACACACACACACACACACACACACACACACACACACACACACACACACACACACAACACACACACACACACACACACACACACACACACACACACACACACACACACACACACACACACACACACACACACACACACACACACACACACACACACACACACACACCCATATACAAACACACACACATGAAGAGGTGTATTTTGGAATTCTCTTTTAGTAAAGGGGGTGTTGAACATTTGCGTCCATCAAGACACTTTAATGGAGCCTGAAGTAGCAGCACTAGTACTGTATAGCTACCTAGAGACTATCCCTACACGTGTCGTTCGACCTCTTCACTAGTTCCACAACACACTAAATAACAGTAGAGCGCACCTAGTAGTGCGATCAGGTAGTGGACACAACACCCAGCAAGACTTATTTTACCACACATATTGCAACTTTGAGATTTCGTATCTTCCGATGTCCCCGCAGATAGAGGCAATGTGAACATTGTGTATGAAACGTCAGAAAATCAAGCCAGGCGTAATATATTTAGATTTATTACCCCATTTGAATTTCTGATTTGCTGTCTCCTTGGTCTCAACCAGCAAAACATTCAGTGACCAAATCGAATCTGCATAGAGTATGAATAAGTTTGTCTGCAAATAAATTTTGGTCTTGTCCAGAAGAAAAAAAATTGACTTATTTTTAAATATGCTTACTGCTCAAATTGGAGAGGGGCACTTTCCTACTGTTACCTACTGCTCTAAGAGAAAACTGTAGCAGGCACATACAATATTCAGCATGCCATGTCGCCAACTCAATATGAATGACTCTAATTACTTTCTGCTCTCCCAAAAAAGTAGAGCAATTAGCATACATCACGTCACCTTACCATAGCAAGGGGGATGGGTTGCTTGGCAGCTACTCACTTGGGCCACAACAATGCTGTCTATTCAAAACAAAAGAACACAAGAATAAATAAAAAAAATCTCAATGCAAAATGCATTGAAGAAAGTTCTGTTTATTTTGCTAGGAATTCAAAGTTAAGGGGAGAGTCGATCTCAGAAAGCCAGACCTGTATTTCAAAAGCTCGCACTGGGTCTGGTAGACTTCTCAAAGATCCTTTGGATAACAACGCCTCAGAGATGCTCAAAAGGATTTTGAACCATCGACTCGCTCAGTTTCTTTGAAAAAAGAACCATCTGGTTAATGCTATGTCACAGTGTAACCTCTGTCTAAACACGATCTCAGATCTTTAGTCAGTATGATGACATCAAGCTGTCCCCCAACTTTCCTATTTAACTTCTGTTTTAGAACTTTCCTCTCCTGCTAGTTTCGAGTGCGCACAATGTATTTTGCATGACTGGTTGTAGCCTTATTTTGGTAAGCTAAATTGTACGTCAATACAGCCATCCAATCCGTCTGTCCAACTGTATGTCCGTCTGTCAGTGTATCGCCCATCTATCAACCTGTCAGTCAATTCCTCCTTGACTTAAACACACTCCCTGAAGAACAAATCTTAACAAGCATACACAAAGAAAAGGAAAACCCAGATCAAACAGATCCTCCTCCAGGCCCAGTTATCAGATCTATCTAGAACGGGAGTCTGCCTCCGTCTGGAAGCAGTACAAAGCCTCGGTGAAGGTAAAGTCGGGTCAGTGGGACGGGGCTGTGAAGCCCACGCCCACATCTCCACCACTCCACCCATCCTGACAGGCTGTGACCCCGCGGCACGCAGCCACAGAGATCAAAGATAGTAGATTAGCCCCCCCCCCCCCCCGTCCCCCCCCGTCCCTCCTAGCAGTCCCAGGGTAGAGGACATGTGCCCAGACGACAAGAGAACTGGAGCCTTGCCACAGCACCACATCGGTACTATCCCTCCCTGCACTATATTTGGCGTCGCTTGGCAGGGGCTGATGGGCTTCGACAGGTCTAAGCCTCGACTGATGAGTGGAGATTATTTCATGATTAGATTTCTCTGAGTTGTAACGCGTTATGCCTCTTCCTGGGCTTACTGTCTTAGAAAGATAATATTTGATGGATTG
>OLKM01000609.1:107500-137178 GCA_900291075.1 Melanogrammus aeglefinus
TTGTCTAGTGGATCGATCGCTTCCAGCTGGTTTCCTGTGATATTTTCCAGAAAGAATCAGCCACTTTTATTTTTGATTAAATGGTGGACTTCCCTAAATATTGACAATATAGAAACAGAAAGGACAATACATCACAATATCAGGGTATTTGGGAGCTGTATTTTCAATATCTACAAATTGAAAGTATAGTGTGGCTAGATGGTATAGCTGTGGCTTATTTAGTTATTTGAATCTGTAATTTGAATATGAATCAGAATGTTTTTAATTGATTGAAAAAAGATTGAGTGATTATTTAATGTGCATTAGACCTGACATTGCTTTGGTATATACAGTATTTTGGCCAACTACTTCCGGTGCGCTGCTCGGCTGCGAAAGAGACTACAGACTTAAAGAGACTGCGATTCCAATGTTGAGCTAATCTGTCTCGCCTTAAGACCTTTTTATCTTCCGCAAGAATTCGGATCAGTCCTGTTGGTGCAGTGTATGTGCCACCGAGTGGCAAGGCTGCAAATGCAACAGAAACATCCAAATGCAGCCGCAATTTTGCTGGGGGACCTCAATCACTGCAGTCTGGACAGTGTACTACCTGGCTTTTGCCAAGTAGTCAAAAATGGAACAAGAAAAAAACAATATACTTGATAAATGCTATGTGAATGTTAATAATGCCTTTGCTTCTAGAATAAGGCCACCAATCGCCAACTCTGACCACACTGTGGTGTATTTAATGCCCAGATACAAATCGAAATTTAAAAGTAGTAAACCGGTGGTGAGGGAAATTAGAGACTGGCCTTTTGAAGCCAAAGAGAAGCTTAAAGCTTGTTTTAATTTGACAGACTGGTCACTGTTCTGCAACCCTCGCTCCCTAGATGAAACGGTCATGGTCACTAATGACTGCACGCGCCCACATTTATTCATTCTTTTTAACACTCACTCGCGGTAAAACAATGTTTTCTCACAATCAAAAACTCATCAATCGTAAAAGTTAGGGGCATGTACACAATGTCTGTGTCAAGAAAATATGTGTTTTCTGCACGGTGTTTGCAGATGCATTGATTTAAAAGTGCAACTTATTACCACTGTATCAGCTGTTCTTTCCCAAATAATTTTCCAAGAATGTGTGGCTAGGTCGATGAGAGAAGCAAAGTGGATGCGCGAGGTGCACAAACAACATTATGCATGCGCCCTTAAAATAGCATCTGAACAACGCGCCACTGACTTTAATTCAAGTATTTCCAGGTTTGTGGCGCAAGTGGTTTTTGAAACTGCAAAATAGCACCAGGGAACGTTTGCGCCAGAACACGCCTCCTCCTTTTGCCGAGCCGCCCCTTGGGGCGCACGATCATTCCGTAATTTACCGACGAGTGGCGCAGGAGGGAAAAGAACGCTCTGCGTCAGTTGCATACTAGCAACAACACATGCACCATTGATTAAGTTAATTGCGCCGGACGCAAGATAGTCTCAAAACATCTGGACACACCTAAAACATATGTTAGGGCTCTTTTTCTAGACTTTTTCAGCAGCCATCAATACAATTCATCCAGACATACTGCTGGAAAAAATGATTCCGCTGCAGATCAACCCTCATCTCGTACTCTGGTACTTTTCCTTTCTCACAAATAGGATCCAGCTGGTCAAGGTATTGAATTGAATTGAATTGAATTTTTTTTTATTTCGAACAAGTAAATATAATAATAAAAAAAAGCAATAATAAACAATGAAATAAATGAAACAAGCGGACAGTTACAATAAAGTAATATTTACACACAGTGAAAAACCACAAAAGAAATTAAACTGTCTTACACTTGCTATACCTGTTCGAAAAGGGGTGAGAAGAAGAAAACTTAAGAGGTAAACAATACACTGTCATCTCCCAGGATAACAAATGTAGGGGAGCCTCAGGGGTGCATTAGCTCACCTGTGTTGTTCACACTCAGACTGCACCTCCTCAGTACCAAAGCAGTCTCTGTTAAATTACTCAGATGATTCCACCTTATTGACTATGTTGAAAAATACTGACGATCCCACGCTGTATCAGAGAAACGTTGATTGGTTTGTGTAATGGTGTGAGAAGAACGCCCTTATTATTAATGCAGTGAAGACAGAGGAAATTATTTTTGGTAAGCCCCCAACCTGCCCACTCTTCAAAGTGAAAATCCACAATGTTGAATTTAATCAAGTTTCTGCATTTAAATACTTAGGTGTCATTGTAGATGAGAACCTATCTTGGACCCCTCACATAGATTTTCTTGGTAAAAGAATACTGTAGGAGCCAAATCGGTCATTTTCTTTGTTTTGTAATGTTGTACACATTTTGTGCCAGTAGGTGGCGATTTCTGTTCAGGTAATTGGCCTGAAGTGATAAATGTAGACCGGGTAATCAGCGCAGGTGCGCACGCTGAGGAACTCATACGGTTTTGACCGTGCCATGCCGTGTTATGCCACAGAGAGAATGTGTTGTTTTGTTTAGTGAGTATTCGAGTCGGCCGTATAAATAAATTGGCAACAAAAAGAGAAGCTTTGACTGGACAGTTGCTGTGTTATGCACTTTGGCTACACCTGCATACACCTACACTTACATTGGCACGCGTAAAGCCCTTTAAACCGCAGCGTGCGTCGATAGTGACAAAGGGCCGCTATAAATACAGTAGCACATTTATTTTCTCCGTAGGCTAAAATCGTAGCCAAATGATCTGTCTATTTTTTACCTCTGTAATTCAGAGCATTATACTCTACTGTAGCACTGCCAGGTTGATTAACCTCACAGTGAAAAATAAAAGTAACCGGTATAATCAGATTAAAGTTTGCTCTAAAATCATTGGACATCCCGTAGCTCAGGCTTTTCAAGAGGCCCATAACAACAGCATGCTGAGGCTGGCCACAAATATTTCCTCTGACTGCATGCACACATGTCCTGAACAATGAATATCATCTCCTGCCTTCAAATAGGCATTTCATAAATTAAACCAAAATAGGCTTAAAAACTCCTTAGTACATCAGTCCATTCTATTACTGAACAAACCAAGTTGACATTTTCTGAGCATTTTTGATTCCATAGGTATTAGTCTTCATATGACCTTGTTAAACTGCCTTACCTGTCATTTGTGGTTTGTGTGCTCTGATGGCTGTGCCATGTCATGTGTCATGTGTCTGTACTTTCCGGTTAACACCTGTGCTTGCCTAATCTGTCATCTGTGCTGTTTGTGTATCGCTGTGCTGTAATGTCATGTGTCATTTTTACCTGTTTACCTGTATGTCCTAAATGTTTTGAGGGGCCTTCCCAGCGACGCAAAATGAACTTCAGTGCCCTACTGACAAATGAAGCAGTATCATATCGTATATCTCTGTCTATTAAAATGAGACCGTTTTTTAAAGAGTAAATAACATGCTCAATGCAGTGAATTAAAAGTGCAGAGTTTCTCTCTACAAAAGATTATATGATGCAAGACTGCAAACATCATCCCGCCCACAGTCAGCATGTGGCCTTGGTGTCTTGTTCACTCACTTCACATTAGGGATCATCGTCAAATCCCACAGTCAGCCACAGGCCTACTTTCACTCTCTTTCACAAAGAGAAGTACTCATATTGTTCTCTGTAGGCCTTTACCTTGACATGGTTTATTGAAATTATAGAATAAGCTGATTTTTCATTAAGAAGCAGGTTTGGCCAAGACATCTTACTCAAGGGTCCAGTATAAGAATATTGGACACATCAGCACCAACCTCTTTGTTCATTATTATTATAGTTTATTATCATTTGTATTTAAGTAAGCAACAGAAAAAAATTCAAAATAAATGTCCCATACTTCCTCCAAAAAAAAAATCTTACTGGCTGGCTCAGAGTGACAAATAATCTTTTGAATGCCTCTCTCAATATATTCGAGATATTTGAGTTAGAGGAGAGGAGGAAAAATGCACCCTCATCACTTTCTTCCTTCTTTCTTTCTTTCCCCTTGGCTAAGCACCTCCTTTCTGAGTCCATGTCCATTTCTATGTAATTGATATCAGCAGCAGTTTACAGGGCTCCATTCTGGAGAGGCTGCCAATTAGCCTGTCTGTCAGTGGCTGAAGCCTAATGAGAAATTACACCCTTAATCGCTGTAAACGTTCATGCTAATGGCCAGCTACCTGCCAACCTCTGGGGCGCAAGCCACACTGAATACTAAATCACACTCTGGTGCTAAAATGATACACGCAACCCCTTCCGCTTACTCTCTTGGACCAGCCCTCCGGTATTTATTTGACCTGTAAAGACTTTCCCGTCAATATTTAGCGTGCTGTCGTTTTCTTTCTTTATCACCCCATCAGCCTGGCCTCGGCCAGCCATGCTGTGTCCTACTGTCAATCCTGGAGTGATGTGTGTGAGTGCAAATGAACAACACCAATAATACAATACAAAAAAAGCAAATCACATTAAGTCTAAAGTAGTGTCAACTTTATGGCATACTATCCATATGTGTGCAGTTAATGGTTCGAATAACTAACATTATTTTAATAATGTTCAGATAACTTTCTCAGCTTTAGTTTCAATTGAACACTATACCAGTATTCTTAAATTCTTAAAGTAATTATGTGTGAGTTTATCATGCCATAAACAGTTAACACTCACATTCAATTAAAGGTAGAACACAGTATAATTGAAATCTGGCAACCAAACTTTGGCAAGCAAAAGCTAGAATCTAGAACACGCCTTTGGGCCCTAAAACATCATCCAAAAATCCAAGTTAATACTTCTGGCATTCATCTATTGTTCCTCTGTTCCTTGTTGCTGTATCCCTCCTCTCCTCCTTCATGCTCTTTGTCAGGGTGCCACCAACGACTCTATTTAACACTCGATCACATTGGCGATGACGGATTAGTTTGGTCGATCTGGTGATCGTTACCACTACCATACACTCCATCGGCCCCAGCTAGGGAGGACCTTAACTCCAAGGAGAAAAGCCATTTCCCTGCACCCTGCAGTGGTAATAAAGTGAGAATAAGTATTCCCTCCCACCAAAATGAACCTGAGCCTGCGGCTGGAGACTACCCAGACCAAAGTAATCATCCCCAGACAGAACTCAAGTCTCATTTCTGAGACCCTGCCTGGCATTTCTACTTCTTCTTCCTCATCTTCGTCTTGCTCTCCCTTTGTAAAACAACCTCGCTGCGGGCCAAACGCCCACCCACCCACCCTACTGTACCACCCCCTCCCCACCCAAAACCCACACGGTCCCCTCATTAAGGGATGGAATATCATCTAGCACCCGTCGCCTTGGGGTCCAATCCCAGCAAACCACATGAAAAGCGACTGCGTCAAGCAAATATCTCTCTCTCTCTCTCTCTCTCTCTCTCTCTCTCTCTCTCTCTTCTCTCTCTCTCTCTTCTCTCTCTCTCTCTCTCTCTCTCTCTCTCTCTCTCTCTCTCTCTCTCTCTCTCTCTCTCTCCCTTGCACTTTAGGAATGATTTTAAACCCGAGATCTGTTCAGGTGTTCAGGGCATTACATGCTGCAGCGGTCACCCCCCCCCCCCCCCCCCCCCCCCCTTAGTTAAGACCTGATGACAAGCCGAGGGCCGAGGGAGAGGGAGATGAACTCAAACTCTGTCTGGCTCCAGGAGATGCTAATCACAGACGTCATGTGTTCCTGGCAGATTGCACCAGATAACACGTGTCAAGCTCTTAAGGCGTCAAGCTGGAGAAAGTTCATACAAATTATAGACTGTCAGTCACATGGATCTGAGGGCTCGGGGCTCGTCTCTCGTGGATAACCCCCCGAGGGAGGCAGAGTGTGCAGTTCTTTATTTATTTTCACTTTTCTAACTTTAGCACTTAAGAATATGAGGCTGTGTCACTTTGGAGAAAGAGGCAGGTACTAGTCCATAATACTTAATACATTACACGCGCTACACTGTTCGTCTGATCACAAGTTCTGCGGAAGTAGATAATCTTCCTCAGTTATTTTCCATGGGTATTGGATCAAAAGGAGATAGACAACAAATATATGTTTCTGGCAAGTATTTTTTGATGAAGATCAGGCGATTTTAATATATAAATTTGTGAATATACTCTTCAAGTCCAAGATATGTCCGTTCATAAAGACCTTATCAGTGTTTTCTTTAATGAGCACTACATCCTCCATCTTTCTACAGCATGGTAAAGACAGAGTAAATTAATATACATAGCCATCGCTACTTTGCTGCACAGCTGAAGCTGTTATTCTTTGTTGTTTAGAGAGACAAATGAAAAGCATCCGACAGCAACAATTCATGTTTCATTGAGTATTCCAAGTAGGAATCTTTATAATGTCATTCAACATTGCTGTTCTCAGCTCATTTGAATGAATTTCCTCTCATTATTTTATCTCATAGTTGTGCTACTTTATTATATGAAATGTTAGCTTCCTGAGTCTAGAATGGGTATGTGTATTTACACTGCTACTTAAATGTCAGCTTAACATTGCTAATTTGCTTTCTGACTGCGCTTCAAGTGACCAAATCTTTTTTTTTTCATTCCTGCCTCTCTGGCTCTCATTAATCTCTGTTCATCCCCCCCCCAACAATCACACACACACACACACACACACACACACACACACACACACACACACACACACACACACACACACACACACACACACACACACACACACACACACACACACACACACACACACACACACACACACACACACACACACACACACACACACACACGCACACACACAGACACACACGCACATGTCTACACACACTATGGCAAAGAGAAACCTTGGAGGACAGGTTGTTCCAGCAGGATCCCATGCCATGTTGTATTGGCCGGGACATGGTTTCATCATTCAGCTGGCAGCCTCCATCCTGGAGCGATTGATTTTGGAGCAGATGCTCCAGCGCCAGTCTCTGAGGGATGGGGTGTCAGGGAAACCCCAGGGACTCCCAGAGCCGTCATGGCAGACTGACGCACTGGGAGACCCTGGTACTTCACCTGTGGCAAGGGGTCCATTATTAATGGGCGCTCCTGCACAGCACAAGGACCAAAATAATATGTTCGCCAAGTACAACCCGGAAACTTGAACTTATGTGGATGTACTTTTTCTTTCTTAGAATAAGTTAATATTATTACTGGTGTCTTGTCAATTATTATGTTGTTTCTGTTTGTATTTGTACGTGTGTGTCTGTGTGTGTGTGTGTGTGTGTGTGTGTGTGTGTGTATGTGTGTGTGTGTGTGTGTGTGTGTGTGTGTGTGTGTGTGTGTGTGTGTGTGTGTGTGTGTGTGTGTGTGTGTGTGTGTGTGTGTGTATATCTCTGTGTGTTGTGTGGATTTCCAGGTTAAGTGTATTTTTGTTTGTGTTTATGTGTGTGGTTGTGTTTGTGCATGTTTGTGCATATGCCATACACATGCTTTGAATATTTGAATGACGACGAGTAAGAATTCGGAGACTGATTACAGAAACCTCCAGGAACCTGAGAGAAACGTCCTCTTCAGTTTATGAGATCACCTAGAGAGCAGCGACATAAAATAATCAATACATTCCCGGCTTTATTTCCAAGGTCAGAGATGCTGATTTATTGGCCATGGAGGCAGTGGAGTGATCAATCTTGTCAAAGTTCCACATATTTTTCATCCCTATTATTAAGCTTATTACAGACATAAATATTCCTGATAAAGTCATGTACGATAAGCTGTGCTTATCGAGTCCAATTAGTGTCAAGGGAAGGAGGTGTTGGGGTGTGTAGCAGTCGGCGGTGTGGTTAACATGTCTATTCGTGTTGACTCGGTTCGCCCTGCCTTGTTACAGGGCTTGTGCATCAGAATGCATGATGGGATTTTTTATGGCCGACGCTCCGCCATTTTCAAATTACTCGAAAGAGAGTTGTAGTTGTGTGGCATCATAATTAACATAATTATAACCTGACTTAGGCTAATCCAAACCTTGTTTTGCCATGTCTTGCATAATAAAAGCTGTGGTCATTTCAAAGAAAATAACAATCAATATCAATTCAGCCTTCAGCATTAATTGAGTTGACACTTTTATCCAGAGTGACTTATAGTGAAATGTATATGTTAAATACAATGCATATATGTAATATGTCATAAATGAGCAATAAGGGGTAAGGGCGTCTTACTCTTGCCAAGAGTGGACTGTAGACATTTAGACTCAAACCCAGTATCTTTTGAAATTATCCTATGTTCTTGATAATTTCTGCAGGTTTGTTGGTTGTCTTGGTGTTGTTAAAAGACGTATGCAAATGTCCTATTCTTTCCAAATGACGTTTTCCTTACAATGTACTGTTCTTTGCAAGGAGACATATACCTGTAGGCCTAGATGAAGTATCCACTGGCGCATTGCATTGTGAAAACAGGGCACTTTGAGTGCACTGTCAGCGTGATAAATCTCAAGTAGCCTTGGTCTCGGGAACGGCAAACACCTTGACGACGAGAGCCAAGGTCGCCTTTCAACAAAGACATCATAAAAACCTCTGTCATTATGCTGTTAAATGGTGCAGAAGATTCGCCTTCGACAGAACTCCCTCCCTTTACTGCCTGTTGGAGTTAATCACTAGAAATCAGGGAGGGTCTCACCAGCTAATCAGGAAGATTGCATTGTGTGTGTTGATGTGTGCGCCTGTGTTTGTACGTGTCAGTGTGTATGTGATTGGTTACATGCATGTTTCTTTGTATATTCCTGATGTTTGTGTGTGTGTAATCACATGTATGATGCTTTGTGTGTGTTTTTGTGTTTCTATGTGTATGTGTGTGTATGTGTTGCTATGTTTGTGTGTGTGGGTGTGTTTGCATGGTAATGGGTGTGTGTGTGTGTGTGTGTGTGTGTGTGTGTGTGTGTGTGTGTGTGTGTGTGTGTGTGTGTGTGTGTGTGTGTGTGTGTGTGTGTGTGTGTGTGTGTGTGTGTGTGTGTGTTTGTATGTGTTTGTGTGTGAGAGTGTGCATGCATATGTGTGTGTGTGTATATCCATGTGTGTGCGTGTGTGAGTGTCTGTGTGTGTGATTAATGAAGGTCACCACTTGTGCCAGTCACTAAGTGATTGATAGCAGAAGAAAGGAGAGTTTTTCAGGGAGTTGGGAGTCCGGGAGTTCAGTAAATGTCTCACTCTGCTTTTCTGAATTGAACACTGTTGTCAGCTGCTGTGTTTATAAGGCGGCTCTCGTACCAGGAAGGTGTGGAGCCGACATGTTGCACCTTCAGCTTTGTCCCTCACACCCCTTCCAAACTGGATCAAGAAACATCAGCTGTTTCATTTTATGTTTAAAGGGGACATATTTTACCACCAGGTGTGAGTGAGATTAGCCCTTACAAGCCGTTTTGAAAATCTGAGTCGAGCTGCGTCTGGCACCAATCTAGGTGGCCAAGCCCACTAGTGATGTTATTTTCAAAACGTCTTGTAAGGGCTAATCACCCTCGCACCTGGTGGAATAATATATGTCCTTTAAATATTTGAATTGACAATAGTGGTCATGGAAATTGGTGAGCGAGAGAGAGAGAGAGAGAGAGAGAGAGAGAGAGAGAGAGAGAGAGAGAGAGAGAGAGAGAGAGAGGAGAGAGAGAGAGAGAGAGAGAGAGAGAGAGAGAGAGAGAGAGAGAGAGAGAGAGAGAGAGAGAGAGAGAGAGAGAGAGAGAGAGAGAGAGAGAGAGAGAGAGAGAGAGAGAGAGACAGAGAGAGAGAGAGAGAGAGAGAGAGAGTGAGAGAGAGAGAGTGAGAGCCAGGGCATTAAAGGGCTATGAAATGCATCTAATCAACTCCAGACCTCCAGAGGTCTGTGTGTCTGATGCCCGTGCACCCAGCGGAGCCTATGCTCACACACACACACACACACACACACACACACACACACACACACACACACACACACACACACACACACACACACACACACACACACACACACACACACACACACACACACACACACACACACACACACACACACATGAAGAAACATCATCTTGGATCAAACGCGCAGATTATTTACCCTAAAGCAGAGCTCATTCCCAAGGCCCCCAGGGGAGTGTCACGGGGTTGGGGCCGGAGTTTCAGAAAAAAAATAACATCATCTCAATCCCGGCTGGCAATTCAAGTAGCCTTCCCTGAAAACCCAAACCCGCCACACACACACACACACACACACACACACACACACACACACACACACACACACACACACACACACACACACACACACACACACACACACACACACACACACACACACACACACACACACACACACACACACACACACACACACCACACACACACACACACCACACACACACACACACACACACACACACACACACACACACACCACACACACACACACACACACACACACACACACACACACACACACACACACACACACACACACACACACCTCCCCTCCTCCCCTTTCATCCCTAACACCCTCCAGCCTCTCAAATCAAGATTGATGATGTGTGCGCCTGCGGAGTACAATGCTTCTCTATTCTTCCACCACCCCCCCTCCCCCCTTGTCCCGGAGCTTCCTTATAAGCAGCATGCGAACGGCGATATTCAAAGTGACACCTAATTAGCCGCATGCATGGTGGCAACGGACACAGATGGAGCTGCGCCTTCTCGCTGTCAAACGCTAGAATGAGGAGAGAATCTCTTTTTGTTTTGTATTCAGAGAGGAGGGAGAGGGAGAGATGGAAACTGGTTTCTGGTCCCACCCAAAATGTTGAATTAATTGAAACGTATTAAGCTGTCAGGGCAGCTGGCGCCGCCGATGTCTCTAAGCATTTGAAGGGTTCCTTCTGCTTAAAGTTGGCTTTGCATACAGTTGTGAGTTGAAGGAAGGTTGGAACAACAGAAACCTTTGAGATTATCCTCCATCTGCTGTGGATGGCAATGGAAGGCTGGAAAGAAAAAACAAAGGAAGGAAAGTGGTAAAAAAAAATGAGAGAAACAGAAAAATGAATACAATGAAGAAGAAAACCTGGGAACACAAATAAACAAATTCAACAACGAAAGAAAGAGAAGAGAAGAAGATGCACATTAATTAAATATGCTCTATGTTTGTCTTGTCACCTGTTTTCTTCAAAAAACATCTCCCTAACATGTTAACAAAGTAGCTGATAATGGTTTAAAACCCCCAAAGGGCCACTTTAATTCTCAGAAGATACCAATCGCTAATTTGATTTAAATTGGTGTTTAAATTGATTTAAATCAAAATTTTTTTTTAAATCTATTAACACTGATCCATAGGATTTAGTTAAGACACACAATAGCAACGACAACAAGACGACGACAACGACAACAACAACAACAACAACAACAACAACAACAACAACAACAACAAAAACAAAAACAACAACAACAACAACATCAAGAACAAATGTTGCTAAAGCAAAAGTTAAATCAGGAAGACGACATCCCCCTTCTGTTTCTCATCAATCTATTTTGGGTTCTAAGATCCCACTCGTCATCGCTGGCCCCTCCCCTTCATCCCTCAACCAGTCAGGACCTCATGCACTCACAGGAGTACAATTGCGCACCAACTCGCACACTATATCAACGGCTGTCATTCATGCTTGCCGCTTGTCTGTTGTTTTCATTGGGACTCGTCGCAGCCCTCCTCCTCTATCCCCTTCACCTCCGGGATTAAACTCCCCCTGTGTGCTGAGAAAGAGATTACGTCTTCCAGAGCCGAGGCACTCCATCCACTGTCTCACCACCACCAGGTCTAGAAACCATCGGGGGGGAATCATATCCTGGCATACTTCATAGATCCATTGTCTCCGCGAAGAATAATTTGATGATGTGTCTAATCAACAAATGTGTTTAAATAAATGCTGTGGTTCATTTTAAATACCAGTCACTCCTGATTGAACGGAGAATGCTATTGCAACGACTCAGATGGCACTGCCAAAGGGACCACCAATGAGCTGGCTGCTGTGGAGAGACACAAGGAGCCCATTGGTTTGTGATTCTATACCAATAAAGTTCCTTTTACCTAACTATTCACTTTAAACTCCATGCCTAAGATCAATTTGCTTCCAAGATTACCAGTATCCAGTACCCAGCCATGTGGTTGATTCGGATGCTTTTGTGGGGGGGACTATTTGTCACTTCAACAGTGCAGGACATTGTAAAACCTGCATTATGGTGTGTATGTGTCCTTTGTTTGTTTAAATCACCATGAACCAGTGAACACCCTACTGAGGGAAGTTTTTAGCTGCCATCGCCATGCTGTGAGGTAACAGCATGGATTGCGTTTAGATGCTCTTTGATGCGATGCTGGTGGTTTCCTTTTGTCCTCTGTGTTTGTCCGCTGTTTGCCTATCATAAAAAAAATACCAATTTGTTAAAAATATAAGCAAAAAACTAAACTCCACAAAAAGCCTCAGATGGTGTCACCAGATGTAGCGACCGTCTCAATAACAAAACCATTCATGTTGCCAAATCATGAGTACGGATGAAATAAAGAATGTGGCGGATGCATTTCAGAGACAATTACCTCCATTTCCAATGCCATTAATTAATCGTTGACAGTGTGTCAACCTCGTTATGTCAATTAGGAGCTAAGTCTTTGGGAGCCGCTGGTAGGGTGACAGAGGACCAGGTGCATGCTGGGTTGTTTTCTGTCTGCTCACCTGTTCCCCGCTTTGTTGCAGAGGACGGTAATTGAAGGAGGCCATTATTTGTGATTAACACTCTGGTGTATAATTAAACTAATGGAGAATTATGTCCAGATGGGCGTTTGGTCATCTCACCATTACTCATCTCGTTCATTCCAATGCTAGGCATTAAAAGTTCAACCATCCTTAGGCGGCACCATGTTGGAAATCAGAGCATTTTAGCTGCTTGGTGTGAAAAATTCAACCAGCCACACTCACTCACATGCACTCATGACGGATAAACAGCCAAATGCTATTTTTGCGTAAAAGATCTTCCATCTACGCGATTTCACAGCATTTTTCGAAAAACGTCCATCCAAGCTGGCAAAAATGCATGACTTCTCTCAGTCACATTGGCAGACAAGCCTGCCATCGTTTTGTGAAATATATGTTCTTCCCGCTCCCTCAACCACTTTTCATCAGCTCTGAAGACTGTTTTCAAAACGCTTGGTTTAAGGTGGTGGTAAATGTCAGCTTTGTGTTGACAGAAGGCCAAAACAGACCAAAGAAATGCCTTATAGTGCTGCCTTAACAGCTGCACTATAAGATACGATAAAAGGAGACAAGATAAGAAATCCTAATCCTTGAGATGCAACAACCTACAAATCAATTAAGCACCTTTCACCCAAAATGTCTACGCATGACAGGAACACGCTCCAACTGCACCGGACTCCTCTCGGCCAGGTGGAAGAAGAAGGCTAGCACGAGTAAAGGAAGAGAATTCATGCATGGCATTTTTTCTTCTTAATCCATACCCCTGTCCTCCATTCCCCCCTCCACTTCCCCCCAATCTGTTTAAGAAAAATCTACGTTGGAGCAAAATCTCCTTACATTTGAGCTCCATATCGTCTTTACCTCAGGAGAACCTCCTCACAGATGACCTCCACACCTCTTAACACCAGGAGAACCTCCATACAGTTGCCTTCCACCCTGTTAACACCAGGAGAACCTCCACCCTGCTAACTCCAGGAGAACCTCTGCACAGTTGACCTCCACCCTGTTAGGAGAACCTCAACCCTTTGAACACCTTTGAAAACCGCTGCATTGTTGCCCTCCACCCTGCTAACTGCAGGAGAACCAGTTAACCTCCACACTGCTAACCAAACTGGGCTCTTACAGCAGTTAGCCAGAAAGTACAGACTTTGTCCCTCGATGGCTTGGTCAAAACGATTAAAGTGTGCTGCCGAGAAAGCGGCCAGCGAGAACAAGGGTAAGAGACAAAGAGAGAGTGAGAGGAAGAGAGAGAGAGATACAGAAAGATGGATAAAGACGCAAAGATGGAAGACGAGAGCGAAAGAGCAATCGGTTAGGGGGAAAGAGAATCATATAACAGATAAAAAAAAAGACAGAGGGGGGGCCTGAATGTAGAGAAAGTGAGACAGAGATGGAGAGAATCAGAAAGGGAGAGGCAGGGAGGGATGGAGGACACAGAGACGGAGAGGCATCAAACGAAGGAGAAGCAGGGAGAAAAAGAGAGGGAGGGAGAGGAGTAAGTGATGTAAGCTGAAAAGAGATTAACAAGTGCTGGCCTTGTGGAGAGCGGAGCAGCGGCGCTGTGCTACTAATCCTTAATGTCACAGATACACGGGGTGCCGGGCCCTCTCTGTCTCCCTCTGTCTCTCTCTCTCCCTCTGTCTCTCTCTCTCCCTCTCTCTCTCCCTCTCTCTCTCCCTCTCCCTCTCTCTCTCCCTCTCTCCGCTGATGGCAGCCTTCTGATCAGCCAGACACCTTGTGCTTCCGTTTTTCATCCCTTCCACATTCTCTTCTTACAGACGCCGTCAAATCAAGAAACCCCTCCACTCGCCCCTCCCCCCCCCCCCAAACCGCCGCAACCCCCCCCCCCTCCCTCCTCCTTTGGATTTGGAAGAAAGACGGCCGCGTTGGACGTCTCCGAGATGAAGAGGCGTTGGAACGCAGGAAGGTGGGGGGGTGGGGTGTGTGTGTGGGGGGGGGGGGGGGGCTGTTGAAAGAAAGAGGTGCATGAAGCTGTGATGGCTCAGCATATCAGCAGCGCAAGGATGAAAGCAGAAAGCCGGCGAGGACACAGCTGAAGACGAGAAGCAGCTTTCTGTGGATAGTTTGTGTGTGTGTTTGTGTGTGTGTGTATGTGTGTGTGTGTGTGTAGGTGTCTGTGCGCACAAGCCCTTGTGTGTGCACAACAGGGTCTTCATGAGACAAGGCGACTCAAACCCTTTTTGTGCCATTTTTTTTTGTAACACTTATTAAAAGAAGTTCCACTTGAGCCTTAAACAACAAATGTTGTACGATAGTTGGCAGCGAAAACAATTTTTATAAATGCTCATCATATCCATTAACATGGGTGTCGCAGCTTATGCAAACTATATAAATGCCTTTCTTTTTGTTTTCTTGTCACAATCCCTCAATCACGTTGATGGTAAACACGGCTGTAAACGGGTAAAGCACTAATTGTGTTGAAAGCTTTCTGTCATTACCATAATTATTATTATTATGATTTTATCCAACTATGGTCGGATTCCTGAACCACGGTGATCAAGGGTTTTGGTGTGCTGTGATCCACAGAGGTTCACCGCTAATAAAACACGCTTCCTTTGTTTGCTGCATCCAAATGCCATGCCCCAAACTCTGACACAGGAGTGGGAATTACTGTCAAAGCAATTAGCCAATCAGACAGGAGTTCAGTCTGTGAAGTGGTCAACAGGGGGATTCGGATGTTGCAGGGTCATGTCCCAGCTAATGCCATTAGGAAAAACTGACACTGGTGTTTTTAGCCACAGGATTTGACGCTAAAGCCAGTTAGGCAATTTGGGGAAACCAGCATGAGTAAGATAGATTTTGAAAGTACCCAACCAAAAAGAAAAGCTATTCTCTTCAGGCCTCTCCACCGTCTATGTCAAATATGATCCGGAAAATAGTAATATATGCCATTGTGCGATTATTCTTTTCGGAAAATCGTATGTTTTTGCCAGGCTCGGCCAAGCGGTTTGTGAATTTTCCATTCACTGCTCCAAACTAAAGTCACATTCTTTGTGTAACTTTACGGTTCACTGACGCCAAGAAGCTAGGCTCACTCTCAGTGTTTTAACCACATTTAAAATAAATGATAGTTGCTCATAATTCAAGATGAAACCGGGGGTTCACTTGCAGTTGAGTAACTATAGTAAATGTGTTGGGTTGAGATTGTTCTTCTTGTTATGATGACAATATGCTTTAAGTTATTGCATTATTGACTATATGAGATGACATTGAATGCCCGGAATCAACAAATATTGATCAGGTTCCTGTGTTAGCATGCGGTTGTGAAAAGTTCAAGTCTCATTATGTTGGAATTGTACTTTTAGACTGGGAGTTTCCTCTCCACCACACATTCCTGCCCTGTGTATACTATATGTACATGTATATACCCTGTATGTGTTAAAAATGATAAATACATCATAATATATATATATATATATATATATATATATATATATATATATATATATATATATATATATATATATATATAATATATATCCATATATTATATCTATATATAAGCGTCTCCTCCAACTCTAGACTTTTGTTGCAGCAGCAGCCTGTTAGCAGCACTACACCGATCTATTGTCATACAGACAACTCATTTGGTTATTTCCTATACGAGACACCTCTCATACAGTCTGAATTAGACGCGTACGGTTTTGTGTTCGCTCCTAAACTTATTTCACTTGGCCTTCTTGACACAGTTGACCCATGGTATCACATCGTGACATGAAAGAAAGAAGAATAGGTATGAGATTTAGTTTATTGGGAAAAGAAAATACCAACATCAATGTTGCTTTAATAGACACTGGGCCCTATTTTAACGGTCTGAAATGCAAGTGGGAAGCGCCAAACACAAGTAGCTTTGTGGGCAGTTCTATGGCGATGTTGCTATTTTACCGGTGGATAAATTACTCTTGCGCCCGGCGCTAATATAAAAAGGGTTGTTCTGAAGCAGCCTAATTACCCGTAGGTGTGATTTGGGCATAACGTGCAATAAACCACTGAGAGTGGCATCTCCCATCCACTTTAAGAACCATGAGCGCATTTGAATCTGACGAGTTGATATTTTGACAGTGCGTTTGTAGTCTCTGATGAGACAGATGCATGACCACATGAATTTCCAACTTCAAATGGCTCATTTTATAATATGGCCTGATTCACCCATGGAACAGCCTTTTCTTCCACAACTTCAGAAATAAGGAGTCCTCAAATTAATTTCGGCAAGGAAAACAACACACATATATGCGGTAACTGCGGTTAAATTTAATGATATACGCAATACATTAACAAACATTGTTTCTTACCATATGCATGTGTCCCCCCGTTAATATACATTGCCATGGACTGTATTATTCATTACGTGTTTAGTTTGCGTGTGTTTAAACAGATGGACGCACACACACGCACCCGCATTCATTAATTATTTTACGCATACACACACGCGCGCCCGCTTTCATTCATACTTTTTAACACTCACTCGCGGTAAAACAATGTTTTCTCACGGTCAAATACTCATCAATCCTAAAAGTATTCCGCTTGTACACAATGTCTGTTTCAAGAAAATATGTATTTGCTGTATGGTGTTTTCAGATGCATTGATTTAAAAGTACAACTTATTACCACTGTATCAGCTGTTCTTTCCCAAATAATTTACCAAGAATGTGTGGCTAAGTAGATGAGAGAAGAAAAGTGTGGCTGCGAGGTGCACAAGCAACATTATGCCTGCGCCTTTAAAATAGCATCTGAACAATGTGACACTGACTTTAAACCAGGTATTTCCTGGTTTGCCGTGGAATTTTTTTCTGAAACTGCAAAGATGGGTGCAAGATCATTCCCTAATTTATCGACACGTGGCGTTGGAGCGAAAAGAACGCTCTGCGCCAGTTGCTAACTAGCAACGACACATGCGTCAGTATAGAAAGTCAATTGAGCTGGATGCAAGATGGGGCTAGCCTGGTCCTACCAGACCGTCGTACTTCATTTCATTTGTACAGAGGGTCCGGAACTGCCCAATTGACAAACGTTCACTCACTTGGAGGTGGGTGTCTGTTGAAGTTTTAAAATGATTGGTTCTGCCCAGTGCCACTCTGGATCTGCCATAACCAATCGCATGGCGTTTGGTCGTGACGTATGTCATGCGACGGGACCGGCTCCTTCACCACTAACGGAGCCAGCTGGAAAATCAAACTTTTCCCGAACCCAGGTGGGGAGAAGCGCCACAACATCATGGCCACCAACAAAACTCAGCAAAGCTTGTTCTTGCTCCGGCTTTAATTGATCAATATTCTGCAGCGATCCCACAACAGACCGAATAGCTTCTCTCGTATCCTTCTCCATTGTCTTCCTGGTCTTCCTCTGACTACAACTGAAACTGCCGCGCGACCTTGACGTCATCGTTCTCAGCCACTCCCTCTGTTCGCTGATTGGTCACACAGAAATTTGTTCGGGCAAAATCCCACTAACAAGCCCCAGCTCCAGACTGACTACTGAAGGGAAAATGAAATTTGGCCGGAAGTAGGTGGGCGGGCGGAGCCAGGCTAAGATGGGGCCCTCAGAGTTCAGGAAACAATGATGGTATTCAGCACCATGGACAGCGGAAAATGGTGAATGAGGCCTTGCCTGCATAGCAGTTGATAACAAACAGGCCTACCATTGAAAATGTATTGAAGTTACCATTCAGATTTGGGACATACTGGCCTACATTGTATACAATACCGAACAGATTTACTGTGGGCCTACATTGTAATACAATACCGAACAGATTTACTTGTGTGTATATATTATAATTATATATATATATATAATATATATAATATCTATATAATATAATATATATAATATTATATATATATATCTATAATATATATATCACAGTATTATATATATAAACATACGTAGCATGGAAAATGGAAAATAAGTACATCATTGATACTAAAGTTAGAAAATGGTTACTTGTCAGTTTATTGAATTGCATCATTCCACACTGTTTCTGAGAGGGGGTGGTTATGCCATTCTTTATCGGCATAGACATTTCACGGCTGAGAATTTTCTTTTATCATCGGCAGTTATCGTCACTGTGTTGTTTTCCCAATACTCCCTTTCAATCTTCATAAGGCCTTTCATCTTACTTTGAGTTCCCCTGGACAACAAACCGCTTGTCTTAACACAGCCTGATGCAAATATGCTCCCCCCCTAACCCCAAAGGGTAGGCTGCTCAGTGTATCCTAACCCACAGCCAAACTGAAAACCCTCCAGTGTGTAACCTCCAACCATAAAATATTGGGGGCGACTGAGTAAAGAATCTTCAGCCTGAGAGCCCCAGCGCTACACACTAATGTGCCACGCCGAGCAAGCAGCACTGCGCCAAGCTAGCAGTCACTTGGCAGCCAGCGACGCTTAGCTCTTCACACTTGGCCAGTTCGCAATGCACATCTTCTCCGACTGATAACTCTCCACTGAACATGTGGCGGATACATCATAGATGAGACCTCGTTTTGGACCTGGGTCATGTTCAAAATGTAGTTCAGGCACAGGATGTGAGAGGGGGCACCTTGTCTGTTCTACGGCCAATATTGACAGCAACACCCAAATGTTTCTTTATTTTTACATTTGAGTTTAACATCAGACAGGAAAAGGGAAACGGTGCCAACAGTGAGTTAATGAATCAAACTCTATCGGGTGTTAAAATTAAAAATGAAAATCGAAGAATGTATCGCCGCGAGTGCAATGGAAATATTGAGATAGGTAATTATGATATGAATATAGTTAAAACAATGGAACCAACAGCATGTTATACACCCCTGATATGGACCAATTCCTCTCTTCTGTTCATAACCAACAAAGTATACGTTCATTATTTTCGTTTATTATTCATTGTGGGAACTGGAACCCCATAATCAGAGCTTTCCTCAATGCAGTTTATTTAAATATATTCCCAAAATGCTCTGCCATTATAGGTATAAACAGACATTCTACCCTGCATCTCTCTGCCGACAATTGAGGTGGTCTTAACTGTCAACAACAAGTCAATATTCCATTCTTTCAATGTTCACGTTTCCCATGATGGTTTTGTGTGAATAATAATACCAGTGAAGACAGGCAGAGAACCGTGCACTGTCTCTATAATACTGACAATAGATTTCTAAACAAACAACAATTTGATTTTTCAGTTTCATAGAGGTTTTCTTCTCACTAATAATAATCCACATACTTTTTGAAATGCAGTTGTGTTTGGTGTACTAGCAGAGAAATGTAAAGGGGAAAGAAAGTTCACTGTACAGACTTCCATCGTTATGGTGGGATATCTCTTTAAGTTAGGATAAGATTTACTTGCATAACTGGCCCAGTGGTACAAATATTGAAATTCTAAAAGGCACTTTTAATGGATAAGTGTAATGGCCCGTTTGTTTTAAACCAGCCCTGAATAATAATGAGCACAGGGGCCGCTAAGCTGATGAAATCCTCTAAGTGATGCGAGCCCTAGATGAGGCACAAAAGATGATTATTTTAATGTGTTTGATTATGTAATGTGCCTCTGTATATAATTAGACTTTCTTAACTTTTAGCTTGTTTTTTTGGCGAACATAAAATGTAGGTTGCATCTTAATCCTATTTGTTTATTTCTCAATAGTCAGGCAATCACGCTCAAAGTACATATTTTTATTGGCTTGCATGGTTGTAACACAGTTTGTGGACCAGTCCTTGACCGAGTCTCATGGGTCCTTGTCCGGCTACCCCTGGTCTGATCTCAAACCTCCCGGGAAAAAGAAAAGCAGAGAAAATATCCAGGTTGAGCACTTATCAAAGTGATTGTTAGAGCTCAAGAGAACAAATTCCATCAAGCATTCAATGACGTGCCACCGGGACGGTGCAAACATAACCGCCGACTGGCTCGCTGTGTGTGCAAACAAGTCACGTGCAACTGCACGCATTCCACGTGCACTCGCTGTTTTACTCTAATTGTTATCCAATGAGAAACATTTAGCAACGCCCTGGAATAACCCCCTCCGAGATCATCGGTGAGCACTTCTTTGTCACCAGGCCAAGTGTTCAAATTATTTCACGCCGTTAGACTACAGTTGTTGATGCATCCTCTTTGTTTCCTTCTCTTTTCATTGCCTTTTAATGCGATCATCAGAGATTGCGGCAGGGCCCCCGGGTGAAACGGGCGTGAGCCTGAACTGATTTGTATGCGAGTGCCTTGGCGAGTGCATTTGATGGTTTATTAGGAGTCAGAAACTGTTTGCCGAGAGGTGAGGAGGAGAAGGAGGGAAAGAGAGAGAGAGAGAGAGAGAGAGAGAGAGAGAGAGAGAGAGAGAGAGAGAGAGAGAGAGAGAGAGAGAGAGAGAGAGAGAGAGAGAGAGAGAGAGAGAGAGAGAGAGAGAGAGAGAGAGAGAGAGAGAGGGAGGGAGAGGGAGAAGAAAGGAAAGAGAGAGCGAGATGGAGCAAGCAGGCAGGGCCGCGAGAGAAATGGAGAATGAGTAGAAAGGAGAGAGAGAGAGAGAGAGAGAGAGAGAGAGAGAGAGAGAGAGAGAGAGAGAGAGAGAGAGAGAGAGAGAGAGAGAGAGAGAGAGAGAGAGAGAGGGAGAGAGAGAGAGAGAGAGAGAGAGAGAGAGAGAGAGAGAGAGAGAGAGAGAGAGAGAGACAGAGACAGAGACAGAGACAGAGAGAGAGAGAGAGAGAGAGAGAAAAATTAAATCGAGAAAGAGAGCCAAAAAGACAGAGCGAGTGACAGAAGTGCTTTTCCCTTCATTATCATGAGAAGCAGTGTGTGATATGCTGTGGATTGTCCAATGGAGCATGTAATGGAGTCTGGCTGTACCTTCAACCCGGGCAGCCCAGAGCGACAGGGAACCTGGTAGAAGGTAGTGTAGTTCATGGCGGGGAAGTTGCAGGTTGTGTGAGTGGATCCCGTTTAATATGCCACACGCTCCAGTGATCTGCTCACCTTGATGTTAGAGGATACAAGCCAGCACCAAGTCCGCTCACCGCACCTCTGAACAGAAGGTCAAGACTGCTGAAGTTAAAGCGATCGAGTGATTTCTTTCTGTTTTCTTTTTTCCTTTCATCTTTTTTTTACAGCTATAGCCTCGAAATGATAACAGACCATAACATACATGTAATGGGAACATAGGCAGGCAGCTCGGCAAGCAAAGGTGACCTCACATGTATTTGTGCTCACTCACTCAGATATTGGTGCGATCGGGCCCAGCGCCTCCATGGAGCACACTGACCTGCCACTGTGTCTGGGCTGCCTGGAAACTTGAAGAGATTGTGGTGGAATGGAAAAGGGTTTCCATGGCACCGTGATATGTGCTATATGGAACTGTAACTGGGGCACAACTAAGTGACACTTATGTGTTTATTATTAAATCCTCTGTGATCAATGGCTTTTACGGGGATATAAACCACCTGAATGAGGGCAACGTGTCGTTCATTTTATTTTATTTTTATTTTATTTTTTTCACCAGCTCTGGTAAAGGACTATGCCACATGTGGCTTTGATAAATGTGATTCTGACTATTTTGAGTCTCTCACAATGGCGTCTTGTAACAAAGAAAAGGTCATGCCAAATGTCATCTCTTTCTGTCACACTTGGCCCAGCTGGGTCAATATTCCCTCTGACACAAAAATTACAACATACAGCTTTCTGTCTGTTATTATAGTCTATGTCTCAGCATAGTCAGCGGAACAGCATACAGTTTTAGTTTAGCTTCCTTTTAATAATAATAGAGAGGTTTTGTTGATATTGCCATATTCATTGCTCTTGTGGAATTTTTTTCCTGGTTAATACTGCAGTTTTTGCACTAAAAGCGCAATATATTTGAAAGACTGTAAGTGATGGATTGATTGTGTACAGCAGTGAGTACAGCACAGTTCCATACAATACATTAATGTACTAATACAAAGGGAAGTATTGTATTTGTCCCACATATAATTCACAGGCACAGGCCCTAATTGTCGAGCGACCTTATTCTCTTAGGAAGGAAAACTCATTTGCATCAGTGTCTGCTTTGATGTGGATGCTGATTGATGAGGCTCTCTTTGAATCACATTGTCTGTCTAGACCAGACAAGAATTTCATAATGAGTTGATTTGTGGCCTTGCAAATCCCTGTATTGTGTAGAGAGCACTTCAAAGTTGTTCCAGTGAATGCACAAATGAGCACAGGAAATGACTCTGCCCAGTAGATAAAGGCCAAAGAATGAATACCAAAATATCCAAGATAAATAAATAACTACCGATAAATACACCTAATAAATACAATAATTCTAAATATATTCACCATGAATATTCAATCATTTCTAAAAGACGGTTTTAATCACCTACATTTGTGTTATTCTGTTTGTCATCAAATCATTGTCTTCGCCACATAATATTGATTGAAGGAAATGAAGCTGAAACTAACTTTCAAACCATAAGAAAACACAAAAATGAACATTATCATTGCTCATGAGGTACTGAACAAAGTTTTATTCAGCCAAATAAGTTTGTCATTCAAACTGTTGCATTGGCAACCGAAGGACTGATTCAGAAGGCAGTGAAATAGTCACAAACAACCTAAAAAACCTAAACAATACAAAGATAGTGTATATCGTGGCCTGATCTCATCCAGAGTCACATCTCGTAAGCTGCTGGGGAGCTGTGAGAGCGTCGCTGGCTGGCGGCGATGAAGACACACACACACATGCGTGTGGTTCTGTGTGTGTGTCTGTGTGAGGATTAAATGCAACGTGATGGAGACATCGATAAATAAGAAGTGTGATGTGAGATGAGATGAGAGAATTGATTGGAAAACAAGCTGCGGGCGGCAGCGGCTGGTACAGATTACTGCCTCACCCCACGGAGCGATGGGACAGCGAGATGGCCATTTCTGGAGTTAATAAACTGCCCCGGAATTGATGTTCTGCTCGCGAAATAGCTAATCAACAACACAGCCAAACTATTATCGCTGGACTGGCGGCCCAAGATGTCCACCTGTCACGCTGTCTGGCCGTGAAACCACATCTATTCGCACATACACACACATGTATACAATTGTGAGCGCAGACACACACACACACACACACACACACACACACACACACACACACACACGCACACACACAAACACACACAATCATCATGGGTACATGTGGTGTACCCATGTTTATTTACACATAAGCTCACACACATGTTTCTCACACAGGAGAAACATGTGTCTCACCAGACCGAAAGACCACCTGGAAACAGCTCTCTCACTTTCTCTCTCTCTCTCTCTCTCTCTCTCTCTCTCTCTCTCTCTCTCTCTCTCTCTCTCTCTCTCTCTCTCTCTCTCTCTCTCTCTCTCTCTCTCTCTCTCTCTCTCTCTCCTCTCTCACCCTGACTCTCACCCTGCCCCATTCTCTCACACAAACACACACACACGCACACACACACACACACACACACACACACACAACACACACACACACACACACACACACACACACACACACACACACACACACACACACACACACACACACACACACACACACACACACACACACACACACACACACACACACACAAACACAAATACAAAGACAGGGAAAGTTATACAGAACATTTTAAATTAGAAACCCAGTAGCGCTCTCAACAATCCGCTGGTACATGAGCTCCCGGGAACATCTGTGGGGTGTTCACATCCCAGGTTCATTATGCAATCTGGAAACCACACAGGACCACGTACCACACACACACACACACACACACACACACACACACACACACACACACACCACACACACACACACACACACACACACACACACACACACACACACACACACACACACACACACACACACACACACACACACACACACACACACACACACGCGCACACCCCCTCCCACACACACACACACACACTCTGAATGTTCCCCACACAGTGAAGTGGCACTCAAAACACACGTAATTACCACCTGCCTAATCACAAGCTTTTCACTGAGTCCACTCATTTGGAGCAAATTTGGAGTCATTCAGCTGCGATTGATCGCAAATTATAACTCAAAGTTTGAAAACTGGGTTACCAGTTAGGTGCTAACTTAGAAAACATGTTTTTATAATGTGTCCTTTATTGTCACGCACATATACTTACACACACTCACACATACACACACGCGCCTTAATGACCCCCCCCTTACCCCTCCTGACTAAGTCACTTATTGTATGTTGTACGTCCTGGCACTTAATATACGCACTTAATGTATGTTGTACATCCTGGCACTAATATTTTTTCGTGCTTGGCACTCGGTACCATATGAACATCCTTACTGTACAGTAAGTGGTCCCCCGTTGACTGTAAAGCGTCTTTGAGTGTCAAGAAAAGCGCTATATGAATTCAATCCATTATTATTATTATTACAGCGATATGTTGTTTCTCTTTCTTAGGACAAATGTACTTATTGTTAGTCACTCTGGATAAAAGCTTCTGCTAAATGTCCTAAACGTAATATGTAATGTTATGACATCTAACAAGGACCGCAATGGGATAAGTTCTGTGATGTTTTTTGTTATCCTTGATGCTCTTTTAAGTGTGTTTGTGTACTGGTGTTGCAAACATGTTGTTGTCCTTTCAAAGTAATTTGTCTAATAAAATACACTATAAGAAGCATTCAATGGAAGGTTTCATGGACAAGCTTCTCAATCATAGTATATGGTATTTAACTTGATATAATAGATACCTTCAATACACATATATTATACATACAATAATATACTTATTATGTATATTATTCATTGATAAAGAAAGTGTTTGTTGATGTATGTATCCATGAAAACATCCATACATGCATATAAGTAAATAAATATACATTGTCTACATTCATAATGATACGATATACTGTATACCCAGTACTCTTACCCATAACCATCAACTCTTACCCATAAGTATTCTCCTTGAAAAAAAATTCTTGCCATAAATGACTGCATAATGTAATCCGCGAAAGAAGGCTTTCGAAAGCATCATCCAAAGCAGAAAAAGAAAAAAATCTGAGGAGTGAATCGGAAATGGTTGATCTAATCACACATTTGAAAAGCAGAGCGGAGACTGTCATTTCCTCACCGGGGCTCCATAACTTAAACTTGCAATCGAGTGACTAACTGTCTTTGACAAGTTAGACAAGAAGAGCCCAGATGTTTGATGCCAAGCAATCTTAATCTCTCCATCGTATAATTAACCACAAAGTCTTGTCGGCGCGATGCCCTCTGAAATTGTTGTCCTGAAGAAGAAGTTTAAATAATTGTGCAGATATTTATTTTGCTCTTTCTTCCTCTCTGTCATTTTGAGATCAAAGACGACATGCAGGCGAGAAATTCATTAAAACTTTTACTGGGGAAATGTTTAATCGTGCTTCCATGGTTATTAAACAACAATGAAGAGAAAGATTTGGGATAAACGCTGCAATGTGCTGAAGGGAGATTTAAAGCTTGGGTGGTTTCGTTTTCTGCATTTTCAATCACATATCACAGACAGGGGTCAAATTCAATCAGTCTGATACTCCTTAAAGGGAGAAAAGAAGCTTGCTCAAAATTAATACTATTATTATTTTTCATAATTAGGATAATTTTTTCCAAAGGATTCAATATGGCAAGGATTAATATTGGTCTGTAAAATATAAAAAGGCTTGCCTATGGGTCCTAGAATGGTAAATTGTAAAAAGATAGTTAATTGGGTTTGAAGTTTGAATACCCGTTGGCGACAAACAAATCTTAAATTTGAAAAATTAAAATTGTACACTTAAAAAAAGATGTCTTTACTTTTAGAACAGTACGTCTTCTCTAGAGTTAGAGCTCACAATAGTAGATAACAGAAATGCATTAGCACGACATACTCAGTACTCTAATAGTCAGGCTGTAGACTTTTTTCGCTCCTTCACCGCAAATAATATTCAAAAAGGGTTGCGCAAATCACTATCATCTACCCTATCATCCAACCTGTTGTCGGGCAGGCAAGCTCCGTCTGGTGGTGGAGAGACGTAATAAAGACACACATCAGCCTACGGGCTATAGGCAAAGGTCAGGAACTATACGGAGACAAAGAGAATCAAATTAGCTTTATTTACTAAGGGACCCCTGTGACTCTGGTCGACTCTGGATCAAAATCAAAGGCAGCCCATGACATGGTGTATTTGATTTCAAGGTTATTTTATCATGGGGGGCCTAAGTAGTCCGTTTCCCTTGGGGGGTCAACTGTTGCCTTTGATGTGATGTTGCACAACGTCTGCCCTCCTATCTGCCTCTTCCTGCTACCGTGAGAGAAAGGACAAAAAAGGTTGCGAAGAGGACAGGAACAGACACACACACACACAAGCACGCACGCACGCACGCACGCACGCACGCACGCACGCACGCGCACGCACACGCACGCACGCACGCACGCAGCACGCACGCACGCACGCACGCACGCACGCACGCACCACACACACACACACACACACACACACACACACACACACACACACACACACACACACACACACACAAACCAGATTGTACCAGATAATATATTGCACATCTGCATCTGGATTGGTTATTTACTGTGTAGTAGATGCTTTTATCCAAAGTGTTCACTTTTATCCAATCTGACAGTGAACTCATATGCATATCCTTCAGGATCAGGTAGGGGTTAGATATCTTGCCCAAGGAAGACTACACAGGAATGAGCAGACATTGGGAAGTTAAAGCATGCTTTATACGGTTGCTGCTTTTACTTTGATGCCTTCATATGGTCTATGTTTTGACTTTGATTCCTTTCCATCAGAATGAGTTTTGAACATGGTGGGTAGAATGGTTTGCTGCTTCTTCTTTGCTTGGAAGATTATTTCAGGTATTTTCTGTTCAATAACTTTAACATGAATATTCAATGTTATTTAGATTCATATTAAAAGACAGATGAGACAGATGTCCATACATTGTTATGTGGACATTTCTTTCCTTATGTGGAAATAGTTCTCAGCCTTACCTTATTGTGTATATTGTAGAAATGAACCCTACAGTATATTAACTCTCACTTGTACCCCAGGAAATCCTTTCTATATTTTGGAAACCTGCCTTGATTCCTAAATTTTTGGGAAAATAATAATACAATTTTTTTATGATAGCCTTTTGAGGTATTCAATGTATGGATTCATGGAATAAGGTATTTTTTATATGGAAGATGAAGATGAAGACGATAAAGAGTATATTACATAATTATCTGTTGAACGTGAATTTGCTGCATTTGTTATGTTTAAGGAACCCACAATCATTTAATGTAGGCATATTGGTTTAAATTAAATTTGACAAGATCTATATATATATATATATTTTTTTATACAGATCTTCGTGTATGGCACCGGGCCCGTAATGACCTACTGACCCGCCTGTGAACAAGCCATTTCTTATGAAAAAGAGGGCACAGACTTGGCCTTTGTTATTTAGCTGTCCTCTGAAATGACTGAAGAATGATTGGAACAAGAAGGGCATCAACTCACAGTGCTTCAGCGTGCTGTTGCTATCACGGCGTGTTACTGTGGCCGCGGGCCAGGCTTAGTGCGTTCTTCTCTGTCTGCGTACGGCCGCAGTCAATGTCGTGCGCTCTGCACGTTTCTAAAGAGCTGGGGGCCGCACGTAACAAGAACGATTATATACAAGCTTGCAACACAAATAAACTAATATTGTCCACCGGTCGGTTTGGGCTGAAACAGAACGGCGGTCTGGAATCTTCCTGAATCTTATGACTACCTGCACTTCCCCTGCATGTATGTTTGTATTCAGAGTACACAGAGCTTTGTGAAAATGGATTCAGGTCAATTGAATGAATGGATCACCACTCCCTATGCATATTAATGTCTTCCAAGACCCGCTCTCCAAAACAGCCAATGATGTCTGTGACCTTCAGCAGTATTTAACAGAAAGGAAGCTAGCACTTTTCTGTGTGGTTTTGAAATGATTATCTGAATGCTTTTTCCAAACAGCTAACACTGTCATCCCTACCTTCAAACCCAACTTTGATACCAAACAGAGCATTACGCGATACGGGGAATTGAATGTTAAATAAACAGTCTACTTTCCCTGCCATCTTATGTTCATTGTCTGAAATGCACAGCGGTAAGCTAGGAGAGACCTGTCGGAACCCACTCCGGTACAGACATGGAGGCATTAGTTAAACTCTCAAAGTAACAACCACGGCAGACACACACACCCCGACCATGATCTGTGTGTATGCCATGATGTTTACTCTGAGGTTTTAGAAAAACTCTCAAAGTACATCCCATGGCCGACACACACACATAAACACACCATGGTCAAGGTATTGTGAAGCCTGCAGGCCAGGCGAAGACAGAAGTCTATATCAGGGTCTGTCGAGAATGAGCGCTCCTCCTCACACCGTTGGAAATGTTTCCATTTGGTGTTTGAAGGATCTGAGTTTTATTCAAAGTTTATTTTTTGTTACCATTGAAGGGTTAGTATACCCCAGCATTTCAAAAGGATAACTACTGCCCAGGACATTGAGGAAAAGATAAAAAATCGTATAGGTTTATGAAAAATCACACATAGGAATGGCAGGTGTGGACAGTGAGGGAAAGAGACGTCACACTGATGACAACCGCGTATTTTTGAGACCCAAATAGAACTCAGTTTGAATAACAAACAACACTAAACTGATATTGGGGTTTATTTTACCCTTTTAATGAGCAGGTTACTCGGTTAGTAACTTCTCAAGGATGACAGCTGGAATTCGATTTGGGATGGAAGCAGAGAGCCTTTTTTGGGCGGGGAAGTTCAAACACACGATTAACTTTATTCCATGCCCACGCCAGGAACAATGAAAGCTGTTGTAAGAGCAGTAAAACTGGCCCCTCTACTGAGAAGTTGTGCATTCAGGTGTATTGTGGGCACATGTATGAGTAAGCGTCTGTAACCATGGCCTCACATTCTTTATCCTTCCACCTCAGGGGAGTCGAATCCGGATGGTTCAATTGAAATGTCAACGCCATACCACCCTTTGGTTGTGAATTGGTTAGTAAATGGACA
>OLKM01000609.1:137203-261978 GCA_900291075.1 Melanogrammus aeglefinus
AGAAGTCTATATCAGGGTCTCTCGAGAATGAGCGCTCCTCCTCACACCGTTGGAAATGTTTCCATTTGGTGTTTGAAGGATCTGAGTTTTATTCAAAGTTTATTTTTTGTTACCATTGAAGGGTTAGTATACCCCAGCATTTCAACAGGATAACTACTGCCCAGGACATTGAGGGAAAAGATAAAAAATCGTATAGGTTTATGAAAAATCACACATAGGAGCAGGTGTGACAGTGAGAAAGAGACGTCACACTCATTACACGTTTTTGAGACCCAAATAGAACCAGTTTGAATAAAAAAAAACTAAAACTGAATTTGGGGTTTATTTACCCTTTAATGAGCAGGTATACGGGTTAGTAATCTTTCTCAAGGATGACAGCTGGAATTCGATTTGGGATGGAACAGAGAGCCTTTTTGGCGGGGAGTCAAACACACCATTAAACTACCATGCCCCCCCAGGAAATGAAAGCTGTTGTAAGAGCAGTAAAACTGGCCCCTCTACTGAGAAGTTGTGCATTCAGGTGTATTGTGGGCACATGTATGAGTAAGCGTCTGTAACCATGGCCTCACATTCTTTATCCTTCCACCTCAGGGGAGTCGAATCCGGATGGTTCAATTGAAATGTCAACGCCATACCACCCTTTGGTTGTGAATTGGTTAGTAAATGGACAGAATTTGCGAAATTTAATGGATATTATTTTTATTATTATTATTATTATTATTATTATTATTATTATTATTATTATTATTAGTTCAGGTTATTATAACCTCAAAAGTAAGCATTTAACATTTATTGGCTCACTTTTTCTGAAAAAGCTGATGTTATATGCTGGTAAAAATCAAGAATATTGAAAAAATGATAATAAGAATTTAAATTAAATCAAATTGATCATCTGTTACATTTTACATCACATTTATTTCATTGCGACCCACTTTCACATTTCCCTCAGAATCTCTTCACATCCCTTCCACACTAGCACCATGGAAGAACAAAACAACGTCCCTCAGAGTTTCTTCCATTTCATTCCGTTGCTCTTGAGGAGAAGTTTTACGCAATCAGGAGCCCAGAGGCCTGTCAGTGACGACCGCCTTCTCCTCTCCGCCTGCCCATGTGTCAGTTTAGTCGCTACACTGAGTCCCAGGGCCATCCATTTTCTGGGACTAGTCTCTGGGGGTGCTGATATGTCAGTTTCTGATGGGGGGGGAGGGAGTCTTGATTGATTGGCCGGACAGCCAACCAGGTGGAAATCTGCAGCCAGCCATGAGGAGGCGCTGACAGGGGCTAAGTATGTCAGGCGTCTCTGGGAAAAACATAAAACCAAGGAACAAAATACGATAGGGACGAAGATAAATAATAATGTCGGGATATGTCTTATTCTTTTTATTCATTCTGTTTGTTATTATTCATTTTGAATATATATATTTTTTTACTGAAACTAACTCTGAGCAACAAGAAAAACTAGTTTTTGTTCTACTTCTTCTTTGCCAAACATCTATTTGGAAGAAGTCAACAATGTTTTTTATTTTAACTGGGGTGGCCGTTGGGCACACAACATTTAAGCATTTCAATGGAATGAGGCCCCATAGACGACTCAGACTGCAGCATAAACAAAAGCCTTTGTAGGTCACCTGCGACACTCGCAGAAAAAAGAATGACAAACAAGAGAAATGGAGTGAGTGAGTGAATGAGTGAGTGAGTGAGGCTTATGGATAACCGATGAAAGGCACAGAGACAAAAGAGACAGAAAGACTAAGAGAGACAAGAAAGAGAGGGAGAAAGGTGTGTGTGTTGGGGGGGGGGGAGGCGGCTGAACTAGCATGGACGGTGATATATATGAATTATGTGATAAGGAGATGGAGCAGAATTAGCAAGAACAGTAAGAAAATAAAAGAAAGGCAAGATGAGTGGACAGTGGGCTGCAGCGGGCGGTGGAGTGCTGTAATGAGACATTCAGATGTCTGCACCAAACCGGGGAGAGAGAGGCGAGAAGAAAACCAAGGGAAGGGATGGGGGAGGTAGGAAATGCTCTGTCTCACACTGTTTCTACTCTGTCTTTATAAACCCCCCCTCTCTAAGAATTCTATAACGCTCACACACACACACACACACACACGCACGCACGCACGCACGCACGCACGCACGCACGCACGCACGCACGCACGCACGCACGCACGCACACGCACGCACACAGCACGCACACACACACACACACACGCACACACACACACACACACACACACACACACACACACACGCACGCACACACACACACACACACACACACACACACACACACACACACACACACACACACACACACACACACACACACACACACACACACACACACACACACACACACACACACACACAAACATATCTCCAGCGGGACGGCTGGGGGAGGGGTGTGTGATGGGTGTGAAGGTGGTGTGTGGAGGACGGCAACGGCGGCAGCATCAAGGTGGTAGCAATGGCGTATGGCTGGGATTTGGGTGGGTGGGGATGGATGGTGGAGGGTTGTGTGTGGAGGTAGGTGGGGGGATGTTCTGCTACAGCAGCTCATTACTTCCAGCTGCTCTGCTGTCATCCCTAACAACTAATTGGCAGCTCTGGTGGGATAACACAGTGTCTGCACACACTCACGCGCACACATACACACGTGTGCACATACAGTCACACGCACACACACTCACGCACACATGCATTGCAGTCAGTGGCACACACTCACTTTGCACATTTAAATAAAACACAGTTAAGCACACACAAATACATATATCTCTTAAACTTCAGTAATATTGATGAGTCGCCAGCAATAAATACACGCTCTGTCCTACACCAAGTCTTAGTTTGCTGGACAGTGCACATGCCTTTGCTCACACACACACACACACACACACACATACACACACACACACACACACACACACACACACACACACACACACACACACACACACACACACACACACACACACACACACACACACACACACACACACACACACACACACACACACACACACACACACACACACACACACACACACACACATACACAAACATACACACTCACAATACATTTTGGCAGCTTCGAAAAACGAAGATAATGCAGGGCATTTGCAATGCATTACATCCAGTTTCATCATTTATTTAAAAAAAAATCATAATATTGTCGAAGAAAAGTATTAGATACTCATCCAGTACAATCCCGTGGGGCAATTAGGTCACAGCAAAAGACGGCAGAATGTGTAGTGCAGTCCAATCGAGACTAGACCAATCCAATCCATTTGAACATCCCTAAATTTGTTTCATGTTGTTCTTTCATCCAGCCCGACAGTCTAATGGCGCGTTTCCGGCCCAGTTCTCACCCTATGCTGTTGGACTATCGACTCAGACGTTTGGTAGCTCAAGGCTCTCTGAAACCGGGTACGATTGCACAGTGTTGTAAGCACATCTTAGTAATTGTCGTCCTTGAATGTAACAACAACCTGGGTGCAGAGGTTTTATCCCTCTCTTTCCCTCTTGAGTCTCTTATCAGAAGGTCAAGACGATAACAACAGAGAGGAATAAATAATCCAGCAGTATAAAGATGTTATCCGATGAGAAACAGAACCAACACTGGGAAATATACATATTTTATATCTGTTAACATCACCCAAATGCTTCCTATCCAAGGGTAAAGTAGCTTGGAATTCTTTCTTAGAGGAAATCCATAGTGTTTATTTTTTCACTTATAAATTGTTATTTTGCTCAGGGTGTCACAGAAATACTCTTGGAGCATTTCTGCGGTCTATCTTGTACGACAAACAACAACAAAACAAGCTTGCTGCTGAAATTATTGGAATAACTTACAAAAACAAAGGCTCTATTCTTTGAGGCGATCTCTTGGTTCATAAAAGAAGTTTAATTAACCGCAACAAAAGAGCCAGTGAAATTTACATTTTTTTTTCTGTTCAACTGCGGAATGGAGATGGGAGAAGCTTGTGGACCGAGAGTGGCGTTGGTTTGTCCCTTTCATCCCCTGATCTGGGGGAGGACAAACAAAGGACATGTTCTATAAGGAGAGAGAGAGAGAGAGAGAGAGAGAGAGAGAGAGAGAGAGAGAGAGAGAGAGAGAGAGAGAGAGAGAGAGAGAGAGAGAGAGAGAGAGAGAGAGAGAAGAGAGAGAGAGAGAGAGAGAAGAGAGAGAGAGAGAGAGAGAGAGAGAGAGAGAGAGAGAGAGAGAGAGAGAGAGAGAGAGAGAGAGAGAGAGAGAGAGAGAGAGAGAGAGAGAGAGAGAGAGAGAGAGAGAGAGAGAGAGAGAGAGAGAGAGAGAGTAGAGTGGTCCATCCTCCATTAGTGGGAAATGAGAGTTCCATTACTGAGCTTTGACACCACCTGCTGCTCTGAGTGACTCTGGTCACACGGACGCTCAGCTGCTGACACCCCCATCACATCCAGCCGCCATCACCATCCCATCTTACCCACCACACCCACAGCAAGTGAGGCCGCCAATCAACCATCCCATCTTACACCACCACACCCACACAGCAAGTGAGAGGTGGGGGGGGGGGGGGGGGGGGGGGGGGGGGGGGCGACAGAGAGGGAGGAAACTGAGAGAGATGGAGGGAGAGAGATGGAGGGAGTGACATACAGTCAACGAGTGGGAGAGAAAGGCTAAGACTAGGGATAAAAGAGAGGGAGAGAGAGAAAATGGTGGGGGTGGAGAGGTGAGAGAGAGAGAGAGAGAGAGAGAGAGAGAGAGAGAGAGAGAGAGAGAGAGAGAGAGAGAGAGAGAGAGAGAGAGAGAGAGAGAGAGAGAGAGAGAGAGAGAGAGAGAGAGAGAGAGAGAGAGGGGGGGGGGAGACAGGGAAAGACGGACAGTGTGGCCCCTTTGTCAGACTAATAAAAAAGGTCTCCTGTTGAAGTGCCTTTGAGCAGGACATTAAGTATGTGACATGCACACAGGGAGCGAGTGTATCTACAGGCAATCATCATAAAGCATGACCCTTGTGTTATCCTACCCTTACCTTAGGCCAATAACCCTGACATCGCTCCACATGAATGAGAACCTCTCGTTTATCGTACAGCTAGTATCACATGTTCCATTTGTAGCCCATTCATGAGATCTTAATAATTCAACAACACTAATGCAAATGGATGATAAATGGTTACATGACTAATTTATTATTATTGTAATGTACTTTTCAGGATGGAGGGGGTGTGTATAATTTGAAGGTAAGTTTATATTTAAAGGGCTGCATGGTTCACCTCCGGAGGGAAATGTGATTAGCATAACAAAACCGATTCATCAGGGCTAATGAAGTGAGCTCAGATTGAAACCACTAAATATGTTTTACTAGCATTCCACTTACATTACATTGTGTTCTGAATTTAATGGTGAGGAAATAAGGGCATGGTAATCAAGTGAATACAAGAAAGAGAAAGAGGAAGACCGTTTTAATTTGGTTACAAAAAGTGTTTGTACAGTATTCCAGTTTTCCACTGCCAATTCAAACCATTAGAAAGTATAGGTAACATCCAAAATAACACGAAAGAAACAGAAAAAAAAGAACACGTGAATAAAGCACCCAAAGACTAGATAATTATTCATTTCCAACGGCTGTTTTCTAAGTTTAATTCTAATTGACTCATTTGTCACGAAATGGCAGCCGGAGGGGGAATTGTGTGTGTGTGTGTGTGTGTGTGTGTGTGTGTGTGTGTGTGTGTGTGTGTGTGTGTGTGTGTGTGTGTGTGTGTGTGTGTGGTGTGTGTGTGTGTGTGTGTGTGTGTGTGTGTGTGTGTGTGTGTGTGGGGGCATAGCAGCAATCAATAATCTACTAGTTGACATGCTGTGCCTGTCACTCTACTTACTTACCCGCCAATCAACCTGTCACCTGTGGGCTTCTGTCACCTATGCCCCTCCCCCCTTCCCATAACTAACCACATCTAGCCGCAGGAACACTGTTCTTAATGGGGTATTGATTAAAAAATGAATTGAGTTCAACCATGGAAACAAGGATAAGCACAAATAATACAAACTGCTGTGCCAGGGTGAGATGAAGGCCTGGTCGATATAGGATTAATGGCGTTTCCTCCTTGAACACAATGCACCAGACGCTAGAAGAAACTGTTCGAAATGCGATGCAATGGCAAGGAGAGTTGGAGGATAGGCTTGTAGGAGTCTTGATATTATCCATTAATAATGCATGCAGGAACTGTACAGCATAACAATAGTTTTATTCTTGTGTGATGCAAATCCCTTATAACTTTGCAACATTGATTTAGATATCAGGGTTGGGTATTGTATGTGTCTGTGGAGCCCTAACTCTGAACAAGTGAGTGTAATTAGAGGGTGCGAACAAGTGACGAGACACAATTCTGTGTTTCCGATAATTGGGAACTCGACTGAAGAGAGGTTACGTCTTGAAGCGTTTATGAGTTGTGTGTTTCTGTTCTGCCCGTCCCAATTAGGAAGACAAGTTAAAAATGTAGTTTAAAGTATGAGCAGTAAATCAAACGCATACACAACTAACACCTACTGCCAGGTAAACAATTCGACAAACATTGAAATTCTTCAACTACTGCTATGACCGCGGTAACCTTTTGGGAGCTTTCCCAATGTTTTCCATTTTTTTTAAGCGTCATTCAATCATTGAACTACAGAGCTAAAAGTTAACCCCTTTGATTGGAAGTATTTTCTCCCAAAAGGCTGTACAGCGATTGGCTGAAGTCACAATGAGCTTGCCTGTATTCTTGCCTGTATTCTTGTATTATTTGTGAAAGAGCGAAAGACAGAGAGAAAAGGAGAGACAGAAAGACAGGCAGGAGATGAGAACTGTCGATACATTTTGATGTCCTTTATTGGATGTCCACTTTTCAAAGTTGAAACAAGCTCACTGTTGTTCAGGGCCTAATGCTGCTTTAGTCCCTTCTGTTGGGTTTCATCTGTGTTCTCGTGGCTAATCCCTTGCTGTGACTATGTAGAAGTCTCCTCTGAGCATTGAGTCAACCACCAACAATGAGTTCCCCCAGGACCACATTGTACACTGTGTTCTGTATTGTTTCCCTTCTATGAGAATGTTCCCTCATCACATGAAGTGTAACAACACGGCCAACCAACAAGAGAGCACGCATTACAAAAGAGCATAGTTGCCCATGTTATACTGGTGTGATTGAATAGAATGACAGGATGTGTGTTAGAATTATGTTGGTTTGTATTATATATTTTTTTATTACATTGTATGCTGCTACTACTACTACTACTACTACTACTACTACTACTACTACTACTACTACTACTACTACTACTACTACTACTACTACTACTACTACTACTACTACTAAAACTACTTCTTCTAAAAGGCCACTTTAGAAAACATGTTGTTTTATGTAGATTTTCTGAACACTTAACCAACCCTCTCTTTCCTCACACTCGCTGCATTTCTTAGAACATGGCGTCTCCCCATCAAGGTCCCATGAGTGAAGAGTGTGTGGCGGAAGGTCAACCCTTGCCTGTCACTCCCGGGACGAGATGGCCGCACAGACTGCAGAATGTTGAGTGGTCCCCGGGGATACAGGGGGACTTTGTACAGAGTGGACAGAGTAAAGAGAGATGGTGGAATTAGGAGTTGAGTGGTCCCCGGGGATACAGGGGGACTTTGTACAGAGTGGACAGAGTAAAGAGAGATGGTGGAATTAGGAGGGACATGCAAATGAGCGTGCGGAGCATGTGCGCGGCCACACAGGGCATGGGAGGAGGAGGAGGGTCTCCCCGTCTGACACCAGATTAAAAACAAAGTTGGCCAAGGCCTCGTTCTCTGACAAGGCGGTGATGGAGGTAGCTATTAGGAATACTTATGTGTATTTATTTATGCACACACTGGAACAAAGTGTTTCTACTTAAGTATAAATACTTTCATAGAGTCCTGCAGACGCTTTAAGAGTATCCATACTTCAATCGACTTTCACTTTACTTTACTACATCCAGTTTTATTTTGTTTGCATGTAGTCCGATACATTTGTACTGTTACCTGGTTATGAATTCACTGTAAGTCACTTTGAATAAAGCATCTACTTAATGGGTCAATAGTAAATTAAGAGAGAGAGCTTTGCGTGTAACACATTAGGCCTAGCCTATGCTAACAAACAACATATAATTTGTCCCCACACTGATTGGATTTTACTCGATGTCTGACCCCAGTTCTACAGCATTTCTCGGGAACTTTGCTTACGCGTTTGTAAGACAGCGCGTTGACAGCACAGAGTCAGGGTTACAGGGTGGTGATCACCGCAAGCCCCTCATCATGGGATTGGCATGACGCCGCGGTGCTGCTAGCGGTATTGTTCCCTCATAATGCTGGCTTTTTTGGTGCAGACATGACAGCCCCCCTTGCTGAGAAGCCACTTGATTGGAGGGCGCTTTCATCTCCAGAAAGCCACAAAACAACTCACAGGTGACAGTTCTGAGGAGATGTAAGTAAAGGGTTTAAAAAGGACAAAAAAGTGATATGGATAAAAAGAAAAAAGTTTTTTTCTATTTCATTTTTAATAACCTGTCACAAACCTTCTATTTGAATGTCTCACTCCTCCAGAATATGTTGTTTTTTTGTGAGATTGTAGTTTCCTCTTGGATAATTGTACTGTTTGTAATTAAAACCTGTTTATTCCTTTTTGCAAATAAGTCATATCCTACCCTGGCTAGATTGTTTTTTTTAATGATATAATTTTTTATTATATATTCTTTTTTAATGTATATTGAATATTAGCATAAAGCCTTTTTGGGTTATACATATGAAATATATCATGGCTACATAGCTTTTAAATGAATGATGTAGATGAACATTTCTTTTAATTTAAACTTGCTTTGACTTTTGGGCCGTTGCTGGTAGATTTCAGCGAGTGACTGCTACTCTGTTTCTTTTGCTGTGAGCCTGTTTTACCTTCAACTGCTGGATATTTTAACCGTGAGGCTGTTTTAAGGAGTGACATTTTCCTTCTTTCCTCTATTCTCCTTCGGGTCCCACCATCCACTCCTCTTTGATTTCTACAATACTACCGGCTCCTGCATGCATGCATGTACACATCTGAAAGTCAGTGGCACTGTAGAGGTACTATTCAAAAGCACATAGAAAGTAAACCCTTGAAGTATTAATCCATTAACCCTTTACATGAAGACAGAGGACTCGCACTGAGCCTCATTATAAATCAATCCACCATTTGTATAATGAGAGTAATGTCAAAGTATTGAAAGTCTGCCAGGATCAGATTGGGTCATTTGCATGTAAATCTGCTTATGGTGGTCTGTGATATTTTATCCTCTAAAACTGAGGAATAAAATGTGATAACTTTATTAGCCTACTGCGTGTCACGGTTAGCGGGTGGCAGGCAGGCGGGTAGGACCCAATCGCAGACAGTTCAGGTAAATGCTAACTTATTAACGCAAAAGGCAAGGAACATCGAGAACACAGGTGACGCAGGGAACAACTCGCTACAAACTACAATGATCCGACAAGGAACAAAGGAAAGACAAGGGCTTTAAGGGTAATTCCGGTGTAAAATGAATTTGGGATATGTTTTGTATGATAATGAGTTGAAACGTTCATTTTGGTGCACAAAAACTCCATATAGACGCTTTCTTCAGTTGGCTGTTTTTAGCCGATTCAATGAAAACGCTAAAAACTTGGAACAAAGGGGGCTGTGTTTATGGTAAAAACTAAATCATTATTTTAAACCACTTCAAAGGCTAGAAGTAGCCCGACACTTCTTTGGTAGTATAATAAGGGTCTTAACATATAAAATGAGGCATTGAGAATTTTGGAACTATACAGATTGTTTATTAAAAAGGACATTTTATCACCCGTCAACGCCATTTTGTTTTTAAGACTCGATAGGTAGATTGACGAACACAGAGATTTTGACATCCCCTCTGGAAGGCAAGGTAGAGGGCGGGCCCCTTCTGGAAGGTTTAGAAGGCGGAACCCCTCTGGAAAGGAAGGTAGAGGGGCGGGCCCCGTCTGGAAGGATGGAAGGCGTAACCCCTCGGGAAGGCAAGGTAGAGGGCGGGCCCCTTCTGGCAGGTTTGGAAGTCGGGACCCCTCTGGAAGGCAAGGTAGAGGGCGGGCCCCTTCTGGCAGGTCTGAAAGGTCTGGAAGAGGGGCACCCTCCGGAAGGAGTAGGGTTCAGGAACCGGACATGGCTCGGGGACCGGAGTCAGCTCTGGGGCTGGAGAGAAATGTAGAACCGGATGGCACTCCAAACTCACCACCCCCACTCTGATAGTCCGTAAGGCAGGAGGAGGCTGGTAGTTGGGGCCCAGGGGCAGAGGCTGAAAGCCGGAGACCGGGGGCTGCGGCTGGAAGCAGGAGCGTGGAGGCTTAAGACGATCGCTAAAGTCCGGTGGCAGTGGCATATAGCTCTCAGGCAAAAACTGTGGGATTGAGAAGCTCGACTGCCCACTCGGGTAAGGCACCCTCCAACCCGGGCCTTGAAGCGACAGCGCCGCACGTACGGCCCGAACACAGCCTACAACTCAGAGCAAAAACAGCGTCCGCTGGGTCCAATGATGGTCGGATCATTCTGTCACGGTTAGCAGGTGGCAGGCAGGCAGGTAGGACCCAATAGCAGACAGTTCAGTTAAAGGATAATTTATTAACGCAAAAGGCAAGGAACACCGAGAACACAGATGACGCAGGGAACACCAGGGACACAGGACACAACTCACCACAAACTACAATAATCCGACAAGGAACAAAGGAAAGACTTGGGGCCCTATTTTAACGGTCTGAAACGCAAGTGAGAAGCGCCAAGCGCAAGTAGCTTTTTGGGCGGTTCTACGGCGATTACCGACGCAAAAAATTACTCTTGCACCCGGACGCATGTCTAAAAAGGGTTGGTCTGAAGTAGCCTAATTACCCGTAGGTGTGGTTTGGGCGTAACGTGCAATAAACCACTGAGAGTGCCAGCTCCCATCCCCTTTAAGAGCCATGAGCGCATTTGAATCTGATGAGTTGATATTTTGACAGCGCGTCTGCAGTCTCCGATGCGACAGATGCACATGAATTTCAAACTTCAAATTGCTCAGTTTATGGCCAAATAATATGGCCTATTTAATGTGCTTTTATTTAATGACATTTAAGGATATACGCAATACATTCTAAACATTGTTTCTTATCAGTATTGTATGCATTATCGTTATCGACTTGTGTTCCTAATATGCATGTGTCCCCCCGTTAATATATATTGCCATGGACTGTATTATGCGTTACGTGTTTAGTTTGCATGTGTTTAAACAGATGGATGCACACACGCGCACCCGCATTCATTCATTCTTTTTAACACTCAGTTGCGGTAAAACAATGTTTTCTCATGATCAAATACTCATCAATCCTAAAAGTTGTGGGCATGTACACGACCGTTGTATCAGCTGTTCTTACCCAAATAATTTACCAAGAATGTATGGCCAGGTAGATGAGAGAAGCAAAGTGTATGCGCGAGGTGCACAAGCAACATTATGCATGCGTCCTTAAAATAGCATCTGAACAACGCGCCACAGACTTTACACCAGGTATTCTCTGGTTTGTGGCGCAAGTGGTTTCTAAAATGGCAAGATAGCACCAGGGAACGTTTGTGCCAGAACATGCCTCCTCCTTTCGCCGAGCCGACCCCAGGGGCGCAAGATCATTGCCTAATTTACTGACGCGTGGCGCAGGAGGAAAAAGAATGCTCTGCGCCAGTTGCAAACTAGCAACGACACATGCGCCAGTGATTAAGTCAATTGCGCCGGATGCAAGATAGGGCCCAAGGGCTTAAATGCCAAACGCACACAGGGCACGCAACGAGTAACAGCTGAAACACATTAGGGGAGGGAGCAGTAATCACACAGGAGGGAAACCTGACCGGACATGGGGAGAAACAAGACAGAGATACCAAAGTAAAACAGGAAACACACCAAAACAAGACAAGGAAACGGACAGACCATGTGTCTCCTGATATTGAGATGGCACCCCCCCCCCCCCCCCGCAACAAGGAAGGCCCTCTTATGTGGTACATGTTTATTGATGTCGAGTAGTCATTTGGCGAGAGGTTTTACCCACACTGAAGTTATCGCTGTTCACCCACCCAAGGCAGTATTTTATTTCATTTTATTATTTTTGTTTATTTCCACTGCCAATGTTAACGTAGTTGATCTTTTTTTAGTGCATTTCTCCTCAATATTTTTTGTTTGTTACATGATATATTGAGAATGTAGTTTTTTCAGTGTGCTTTGCAAAGTATTACATATTGGATTCACATCGTCTATTAAATCAAGATAACTACATATAAGGCGTTTGTGTTCACAAAACTATCCTACCGCTAGATTAAGACTGCTGTTTGATTCTGATAGACGAATAAGGTTGTTTGTTGACAAAGCAGCAAGCGACAAACATTTTCATTTCCAGACCAAGCAACATAATGTTTACGGCCATGAATTTTCGGCATCTCAAGCAATTGTGTAGTTAGTAATAAAAAATAACAACGTTGATAAAATAATTGAACAAATTCTGTAAATCTGTTAATATTTAGTCTTCATTAAATCTGGAATATAATGAAGTTTAATTGCTACATTAATAACATTGGCACCTGCCAAAACTATTTCACTTACATTTGGAGGATCCTCCCCCCTGCCAACAAGAGAATTGAAGATACTGTGGTGACCCACAGCTACAACGATAAGACATTCACCAAGGGACTGTAAGGAAAAGGGTTTTGGGATAACAGTTCCGTTTTACGACCGTTCTGGTTTTACGATAGTTCTGGTTCACGGCAGTTACGTTCTGAACTCTATTATGTTGATTCATTGGTTCCTCAGGTTTTCTAAATATCTTATATTTGGCAGGATTTTCCTTTGGCAATATGTGAAGTCATTATGATGGCTGCCAAGTCCTTTTCCATGTAGATCTGTTCTGTCAGAGTTAAAGGTGTACTTTGATTTCATATCAGAACCCACCTACGCAAGTCTATACTCTAATTACACATTTAAATGTGTACGTACACATCGGCCACACAGAATATAGAATATATTGTCCTTGTAATTTTGTATTTTGACCAACACAATGGCTTAAGATGCCTATTTGTGTAAATCACATAATAATCATAATCATAAGTCGTTCGGTCAGGGAACGTTAATGTATGTCATTTAATCAGGGAAAGGTAATGTACTTTGTTTGATGCCTAGTTATAAAATTATCACCTTTACACAATTCTTCTGAACTTGCTGCTCTGTGCTGTAGGCCCCAACTAGGTACCCATAGGCCTACAGCTATGGGTCTGATAACGATAGAGAATGTCCATTCGATTAAAGGTCCCATGGCGCGAAAATCTCATTAATATGAGTTCCCCCAGCCTGCCTATCGTTTCCCAGTGGCTAAAGCTTGCGTTCGGTGTAAAACGGGCATTAGGTATCCTGTTCGCCTTTGAAAAAATGGAGGCTCAGTCACGCTGATTTGGAATGTGGCCCCATATGTCGTCATAAGGGGCCAAGTTACGTCCCCTTTCTCTGCCTTGCCCGCCCAGAGAATTTTGCCCGCCAATGGGACAATGAGCTATGACCGTGCGAGCGCCACATGTGTGGCTGTGCGTGTGTGTGTGATTACACACACTGTAACGCCAGTGTTGTACACCTCTTTGTTATTTGGATAACCGTTCTGCTGTTGGTGTCATGGAGTATAACACGTTGGTTCTTTGACGCCTCTGATATTTCCACAACAAGACTGTAGTTGGGGTTATCTCAGCCATGGTTGAAAAGGAATTCAAAAGGAACTTTGGCTTTGACTCCCTGAAGAACATGAACTGCGACATAGAGGAGAAAAGGATTGTTGCCCGCGGTTGTCTCCCTCCGTAGCCCACTGATATCTTTATTAAAGCATTCATAAAGTAGCATGCCATGGGACCTTTAAATTCTTACATTTAAAACGGGTGTTTTCCCCCCAGCCATGATCTGTTACACTGAATGGATAAATATAGATGTTGGCACTGTTATAGATCATTGTACTGTGGGGGTAAGTATGTGTGTGCGCCATTGTTAGCCTGTGTAGGTTTGAGCGAGACAAAACAAAAGGACCAGCTGAATTGCGAGCTAGACACAATAAAGCAGATTGGAGGTTATAATGAGCAAAAAACAATGAAACTTCTTAACTCATCCATTAACAGCCTCAAAGGGTCTTGCATTTCTATTTTAACAGGATGTTTCACATGCTCTTCAAATTAGATGAGTTTGACTTGGTCAACAGCAGTTCTTTGCCAAAAGGCAGTAAACATACAGATATTGTAGAACGCCCTGTCTGGGTAACCCTTCCTTTTAAAGTCACCGAATTACTAGTTATTTACCTGGTAAATATATGGTAAATATAGTATATTATTGGGTATTTACAACTGGTAATAAGAAGGTAAATACAGAGGAACTACATTTGAAGTATTAAGAAAAACCTCCACTATTACCCATTAACTCAACTAAGTACCATGGAGTTTCTTGTCTTCTGATACTTTATTACAGTATGGAAGGGGATATTTGGAGTTACCTTCATGGTCAGAGCTTTGTCATCCTACAAATACCAGGTGTGGCGACTGCGGGGAAACTGCACAGAGACGACACTAAAGAGCCATCTCTCATTCATCGAGTGGACTCATTGGTTTGCGAATGACCACAAAGAAGCTCCGCGAGGCAGATTGCTGCATGGCATTCACCACTTATTCAAATTGTAGAGGTCAAAGCAGTTTGCCTTTTGGTCACTTGCCATAACCCTGTCATGTGTTTTAACAAAACACCATCAGTTACGTTTATATTGAGTTCATGTGGACGGCTCTTCTTTTTGTCCTATTTCAGTGTTTAGTGCTTTAGTCTGTGAGAAATGCATTGTTTAAAAGATAAGGCAAGGCAAGGCAAGGCAAATTTATTTATATAGTACTTTTCATACACAAGGCAGACACAAAGTGCTTCACATATAAACATTGTCATACAATAAAATAAAACAATAGATTAGTAAAAGAAAATATATGCTAAATAGAAAGCTACAAAGGCATTTTAGTATTAAAATAGAAAATAAAGGCAAAGTTAAAAAAGCTTTTTAGAAAGTGCAATGTATTTAAGATTTAGCAGAAAGCTAAAGCAAACATAAAAGTCTTCAGTCTTGTTTTAAAGGTGTTCAGAGTTGGGGCAAGTCTTAAATCTTCTGGGAGTTTATTTCAGCTATTTGTTGCATAGTAACTAAATCCTGTTTTCCCATGTTTCGTGTTTACTCTGGGGATAATTAACAGATTGGTCTTGGAGGATCTTAGTGGTCTAGAAGGCTGATGTAGTGGGAAGCATATCAGTTACATATTTTGGGCCTAAACCAAGAAGGGATTTATAGGTTAGCAACATGATTTTAAAATCAATTCTCTGACCTACAGGAAGCCAATGTAACGATTTAAGAATTGGTGTAATATGTTCACATTTTTTGGTCTTTGTTAGAACTCTAGCAGCAGCATTCTGAACAAGCTGAAGCTTCCTCAGTTTGTTTTGGGAGACCTGTAAGGAGACCATTGCAGTAATCAAGCTTACTAGTGATAAAGGCATTTACAAGTTTTTGTAAGTCTTCGGTGGACATGAGCCCTCTAAGTCTTGCTACATAAGCCTTTGTTTTTGTTTAATTTTAATATGCCTTTCATTAACAGTGGTTTGGGGTTTTATAACTAAAATTAAAATGCTTAACTACTGTTGAACGACGTTGCAGAACATATATGGTACACGTTTGTGTTGATTGCATGGAAAAGGCTAGGCCTATAACCAGTTACAAATTACATGGTAAGGGCCTGGTAATACCACGGCAACAAACAAGGCTTCCTTTTACTGTACAGTTTCAGCTTACTTACGGGGTAAATTGTCATATTTTACTTAGTATGTTGCAGAATTTATCTGGTACAAGTTTGTGTTGATTGCATGGCAAATGGAATAACCAGTTACAAATTATATGGAAATTGCCTGGTAATACCATGGATACAAACAACGCTTCCTTTTACAGTACATTTTCAGCTTACTTACTGGGTAAATTGTCATGCTTTACTTAGTAACGTTGCAGAACATATATGGTACAAGTTTGTGTCGATTGCATGGAAAAGGGAATAACCAGTTGCAACTTATATGGTAAGGGCCTATTAATACCCTGGAAACAAATAAGGCTTCCTTTGACAGTACAGTTTCAGCTCACTTACTGGGTAAATTGTCATGTTTTGCTTAGTAACGTTGCAGAACATATATGGTAGAAGTTCCAGTTAACTGCATGGACACTGGAATTATCTGTTATAAAAGATATGGTAAGAACATGGTAATACCATTGAAACAAACACGGCTTCGTACCTTGTATTTAAGAAGACTAGAGGACAACTGTTCCTGCAGAGGTTGTTACCAGGTAAGTATTGTAACAATTCTATTGTTTCTGAGATAAATTGAATGAACCTTTTGTAAATGGGTGTAGCTATGAACAATAACTAAATAAGTAATAGTCATTTATTGGAAAGTACTATGTTCATTTCTAGATAGTACATAGTTAAACCTGGGCTGTTGCCAACACTAACCTTAGATAACTACAATTGTAACTTGAATTGATGGGTAATAGAAGAGTTCTTTCTAAGAATTGGTTGTCTACTTTCCTAGGAAGTACACAATTATACCTGAGTTATTACCATCTTAAAACAATAACAACTACACGGTACTTAGTTGAGTTAATGGGTAATAGTGGAGGTTTCTCTTAGTACTTCAGCTTTAGTTCCAGTTAAATACCTAGTAATTAGGGGACTGCAAAAGGAAGAGTTGCCAATGTCGGTCCCCTGCTCGTGAATGACCTATAACTGAAATCCCTATAGATCGGCGAAATGACTAATAGTAAATAAACTGTAAATCAAACGTAAACTATGGCAGATAAGTAAACTATCTCCCATACCCTGATCCCGAATCTACCAAGCATGCAAAGGCATGTTTAACCCAATCCAATATACAGGACCATAACTTCATATACAAGCCACTTTAAGTGCATATGATCAAAGCAGTGTGTGTCATGAAAGCCACACTCAGATCCTTGTTTTACAAACTACTGGAGCCAGTGAGAGACTGTCTCCTTCTCACCATAGATTCAGAAAGAAAGAGTTTGTGAAGCCTCCAAAAGTCTTAAACACAAAGGCAGAGGTTGCAAGGTCATAATAAAGCCGTTATCAAACAGTGTGTGTGCAAGTTTCCCCTTATGTTTGTAATCCGACAAAAACAAGGAGTAGAATCAGATAATTTTACCAGAACGTCTCGACACATCCTTGTGCATTTGGCTCAGTGTGTTACACATTGTCTATTTTTTACCAGACTAGAACATTTGCATGCATAATATGCACGATACAACCTTTCCAAATGTCTGCTGTTCTCAGTCACTTTTATTCCAGTAAGATGATTACATTTGCCCACAAAAACAACAGCATGTGTTTTTATATCATCCTACTAGGCATATCATGTGGAAAGTAGACTACACGAAAATCAGCTTGCGCTTGTAAAACCAAATATATCTGTTTAAATCCCATTTAAGAAGTTTGATGGTTTTGTTTTTAATTCTCCCTTTTCCCATCCAATACATACAAGATTTAACTAACTGCAGAGAGATCTGTGTGTGCGTTTCCATATGAGTGTATTTGTGCGTGTGTGTGCGTGTTTGTTTGTATGTGTGTATGTATGTGTGTGTGTGTGTGTTTGGTAAGATACTTTAATTGGCTTAGATTCCCTCCAGTCTCCACTTGGCTGTCAGCCACATAAAGTCCCCCTGGATTGCTCTATAGCCCCTGCACAAGCACACAAACACACACACACACACACGCACACACACACGTGCACACACACACACACACACACACACACACACACACACACACACACACACACACACACACACACACACACACACACACACACACACACACACACACACACAAACACACACACAACACACACACACACACACACACCACACACACACACACACACACACACACACACACACACACACACACACACACACACACACACACACACACACACACACACAGTAATATGTGGATTAACAAATACAAAACTGGTCCCTGGGGTTCGTTTTCAAGGTTACTATTTTTCTGCCTCTTCAACACTACATGTTGTACCTCTATGCTGACCGGAGACTGAAAATGCATTGAATATTGAATTCTTTCCCTAAAAAAGTTCTAATATAAAAATGTCCACATTTGACGTGAAGGCGTAAAAAAACAAAACACATTGTAAATAAATCATTGTCACAAATCTTTCCCCTCCAGTCCGTGTGAAAGAGCACCAATCACATGAGTCTGTTTCCTTTACAGGGGCTTGACACAGGTGATGAGCTCCCTCTTGGTCTTGGAGCCTTAAAGTAAGACCTTGGTACAAAGGTAATAAAGAGGAACTAAATAAGTCAAACTAGGAGAGGGTCAGGAAGGGCCTAATGGCGGGCTACTGGGAGGGAGAAGAAGCAGGGAGGGCACATGCAGAGAGGGAGAGAGAGAGAGAGAGAGAGAGAGAGAGAGAGAGAGAGAGAGAGAGAGAGAGAGAGAGAGAGAGAGAGAGAGAGAGAGAGAGAGAGAGAGAGAGAGAGAGAGAGAGAGAGACAGAGACAGAGACAGAGACAGACAGAGAGAGGCAGTGTTTGTGTGTGAAGAGAATGACAAAGAGAGGGAGAGAGAGAGGGATGGGGGGGGAATAAGGAACTCCAGGACCAGAATTAGGAGAAGGCAGGAGCGATATGTGAACATGAATGGCACCAAGCCAGTGTAAAGATGAAGACATCAATGACCCCCTGGATGCTGCAGTCCCTTTTCCTGCCCGTTTAGACAGCGAGGACTTGGGCTAGGCCACCTGTGGTGGGAGATCATTAATGGTGCGGCTGGTGCTGCACAGGGGTGGTGAAGCTGTCTGACTGTAACTGTAACTGTCGCCGTGACAACAACACAGCATAACTGACAAGTTTGACCTGGGGCATTGCAACTGGCATGGAACACTGCACAGAACATTCCGGCATAAACTTCCCTTTTCAGTGATTGGAGAGGAAGAAGTGTACCCGAGCCCACATTACTGGCCTAAACTAGCATCCAGTTGTTGACCTTTGAAGGATAGGATTGTGGCGCCCAGTGGTGTTGAAGCGAGGTGGAGGCTGCTGATGATGATGTGGAAGGCAGTGAGGCAGACAGGATTTCAAACAGGACCCCCTGTAACACCGTGACTAATCCCTTCCCTCCGCGCCCGATTCTTTGTGAATAAAGGAGGACTGAGTCATTGCTAGAGTTTCATGTATGTCTGATCGTAAGTAGAACAACATCCAGAGTGGCAATTTGTAGTTGAAGGGCAGGAAAGTTGCATTGTTGGGGTGTTTGATGTAAGGGCTAGCAACTAAGAGTTAATTTTAAAACAATTTAGATCACTTTTTTCTATTTGCACAACAGTTATTTTACCCAGTGTTGTGAAAAATGGAATCTGGTTCCTATTCAATGTTATTGATTCGACAAAAAAGACTAAACAATATTAAAAACAACACTGGCAGGACATATAAAAGGGTACAGCAAACAAACATAACTCAAACCGTTCCTCCAGCTCAGATCAGATTGTCCATGGCCGGAGAGAAATCGATCTTAAAACCAAATTCTTACCCCGCTGTTTTTGTGTAACTAAAGGCTTAATCAAAAGTGCCCATAGTTTTTATAATGATGCAATTAATATGCTCCTGAAGATAAAGATTATGTGTCCCGGTGAAAGTAAGGGTTGCTATTTTCGTAAATTCACATTCATCACTGCAGATCTGCCAATTGTATGGTATGCATCAACAACTGCCATTGATCATTATCTTGTGCTGTAATCTTGATTCATAGTTACAGCAAATAATTCATACCAGCATCCCTGTTGTTGAACCTATAGCCTACACATTTTTGCAATCTAATGCGCATCGACAATGACTTCAACTAGCCATGAAAATGATCTGACTGTTCTGTTCTATTTCCGATCAAAGCGGGTTTGAGTGATCATCCCTTGGATCATCCATCACAATCGGAGTGCTTTAATGTCTTCATTGTCATTTTGTGTGATTAGGTCAACATTAACAGATCTAACCAGTGCTCCCATCCTCATTATAAACTCTATTTCCTGTCATTATTCCAGTCAATACAGCCCTCTTTAAGAGGTTTTGTAATTATTGAATCATGAAGAATGTCAGCGTTAATATCGTTTGACAACCTTAGCTAACAGTAATTGGACCCAACTACGAGAACATTGTGGATATATCTCGCTTTCCTCTAAATTCTTCCCAAATATTCTTGGTGGATAAGCATCAAAGCCTTTCCCTCTGTTTTACAGGCTCTCTCCCTAAAGGGCACAGATTCCACTGCAGCATTTTTCCCACAAATTCCATAGGTTTACTGTGTGTCCTAAAGTGTCCTAAACCCCCTCTCTGCATAGTGTCCTCACCATCCTCAGAAACGAGTTGACCTACAGGTTAATAAATTAAACGAGGGCATTAACAAACGTAACACACCGTTACGTTTTATAACTGAGTTGGCCGTAATCAGAGTGGCCATTGGGTTGACCTTCGGGACTCTCAGACTCTCTCCTCAAAATGTGCGGCATCCAGGACATGGACGTATTGCTGCCAACAAATAGACTGAGGTGGTTCAGCCACATTGAGCGCAGCATTGGCTGGATCGCCCTTTGAGAAAATCTGGAGGTGCCCTCTGAGAAGAGACCAGAAAGACAGAAGAAGGCGTGGGAGGAGGTAGTGCGGCAGGACAGAAAGAGGCTGGACATGCCCAGAGCCGCTCTGTGTGACACGGATGTTAAAGACGATTACGACGAGTCAGTGAGGCCCCACCCTCGGGGGAGGAATAATTCCAGCCTGGATAAAATAAACTAGGATGATGATGATGATGATGATGATGATGATGATGATGATGATGATGATGATGATGATGATGATGATGATGATGATGACGATGACGATGATGATGATGATGATGTTCCAGACACAAAGATGCATAAGAGCACCTTCAACGACTACAGCCAACAACTGAGATACGTTCTATACACAATCTGGGTACACCAGACATAAATAGGAAGCTTGTAATGAGCATTTCAATCAACAGAAATAGTCGTTACACACTCAGGATGAGGAAAGACCTCTCATACATGATAACTTAAGGAATTGTTTCGAATAAACCTGGCTCAGAAACAAGTGTGTATGGAGTTAATGATAACTGGGAGGGGGGGCATAGCAACCACAATAACAACCTTGACAATCATGTCACATGCGCCATTGAAAAGAATAGGCATGTCACATGTTTAGAGCCATTATTGCAAAAAAACAGTTTTTTCCCCTGTGGACCAAAGTAGTTATACTACATCCTGGTGTTAGACTGGGTTTAGCATTTGAACCAATGCATTTCAATTGGGATGTGCAGTGCACGCTCTAGTTGTGGATATGTCGGAACAACAATCAGATTTCCTAGAATTCAAAAACTCAAAAACTGATACTGACCACGTCCCTGGTTCAATAGATACATTTTTCATGAGCCTGACCACAAAATTGCGTGATACTGGGTTGCTATTATATATCTGGACCGTTGCGCAAAAAGAAACGTATTTCCACAACCCCCTTGCACCGGGTCACTCAGACAGACAACAGAAGTGTTGTGTGTCTACTGAACACTCGTATCGAGAGCAATGGACCAAAACAATGGCTTGTGTATCCATCAGGTGGCGAGGTAGAGCGCGCGAGAGAGAGAGAGAGAGAGAGAGAGAGAGAGAGAGAGAGAGAGAGAGAGAGAGAGAGAAGAGAGAGAGAGAGAGAGAGAAGAGAGAGAGAGAGAGAGAGAGAGAGAGAGAGAGAGAGAGAGAGAGAGGGGCCAGTGTGTTCCTGACGGACGATAACGCCACATAGCTACACAGTGCCTTAACACCCCTCCGTGTTGAGTTTTATTTCCCTGCAGTCCACCCCATCGCCGGCCATGCCTCCATTAGGGGGAATGACAACGGCGCTACACCTGAAGGTTAACGACCGCGCTGCTCCATCATAAGGGGGCCCCTGAATGGAGCTTTCATTTACCTGCACAGGTGACCTCTGCACGTGCAGCGTCGAGCAGGTGTTAATGGCTGCCCATTGGAGAGTGCAAGCAAACTGCAAACTGCTGATTCCTGTGAACCGTAAACCGTGTTTGTGTGTGTGTGTGTGTGTGTGTGTGTGTGTGTGTGTGTGTGTGTGTGTGTGTGTGTGTGTGTGTGTGTGTGTGTGGTGTGTGTGTGTGTGTGTGTGGTGGTGTGTGTGTGTGTGTGGTGGTGTGTGGGTGTGTGTGTGTGTGTGTGTACCACCAAGGTTGTATTCATAAAAAAATGGGGATCTGTGTGTGACTGGGTTTTGCTTTTCCTGTCAGCTGTACGCAATCGAGACGTTATTGAAGCCGCTTATGTGATGATAATTTTCTGGCTGTGGAATATTAACTTTTAATTGCTATTGGGATTTGAATTGGCCCGGGCTCCTCCTCTGGAAGCCAATCGATAGAACGTTATATACTGAGGCTCTTAGCCTAGTTTGTTGTGATTATTGAGCACCTGTGCACTGATACTAGACAGGAAATTATGTTTCCCCAGAGGAAACCATGGACTTTATGACTTTCGAACATCAGGAAGAGAGGGAGGGTACTCTTGCTCTAAAGGCTATGTTTCATTACTGCAGCTAACAGGAGAGAAGGATATTATAGTGGTTAGAGTGTTTGACTCCAAGGACGGATGTTTAGGGCTTAGGAGGTGGCACTCCTTAGCCATAAGGATTGTATATACTATATATAACTTTGATCTTTAAGTTTAGAACATGGATGTCATTTCTCTTTGATGCTTGTATAATGTCCAAAGCACTTCTAAGAACAGTGGGGAGAAAATATGAAAACATCCCTGTGGGGGGACGTGCGACGTCTGGCCTGCAGGGTATGGGCAGGTCGGGAGCGCACCGGATTGGCTGGGGGGGTGGTTGGACCTGAGTGCGAGCAGGTGCCGGCACTCAGGCCAATCAGGGAGTGTTTGTATTTATGTGCCTGCCGTGTTGTTAGTAGGGACCAGACTGGGGAGCAGAGAGAGCTATCCAACGCGATCCCCACCAGAGATCGCAGGTCACGGAGTGCTGAGCACGAGGACTCTCCCAGATGTTAATTTATAGTTTCAAGTCTCTGTTTGGTGTGCTACCTTTTCAAATAAAGACAGTGATGGAAGTGAGGGAAGATGAACTGTGGTCTCCGCGCGCTCTCTGAACCTGCTACAATCCCATAATAAACACACCATTAACAATTTAGGGGCTGTGGTTGGGGTGCCGACCCCAATGTCACCTGTCAGGCATCCTTGAGAAACAACCATATCCCCTACCTACTATTTATTGGCAGGTATCTAAAAATAAATGCATTGTCAGCCCCTTTGTTTAAAGGTGTCTCTGCTAAAATGACAAAATTATAACTGTAGCTGACAGCTGACAATTCAGGTCTTCTGAAAGCCTGGCATCAAGTACCGAATATCAAAGTGAGATATTAAAATCAGAGATAGTTACCAGGGACTAACAGGATTATCCCGAAGAAGAATTGCGAAAGACATGAGCAAGACATGGCAGTTCAGGAGTGTGGAAATGTACGAACTGCAGTTCACCGTGCTCACTCGGAGTCCACTTTGTGAACATATCATGGCAAGTTATCAGATTCAGCCTTCATTTTCAATTACCGAACTACAGAAATACTGTAGAGATGGACTAGGACTGCGGCTGCAGTGACAAAAATAAGTAATCTCTGATGAATCATGCTGAACTATAATGGCAGCAGCACAAGATAATGAAATAGTGAAACAGAGATAACTAGTGTGCAGTGAGTCTAACTTATCTAGAGAAGATCCCCCCAACCCTCCCAGCTCACTTCCAGTAGTCGGAGAGTAACGAGAGACGTCAAGGGTGGCTGTGTGCATGTGTTATTGTGTGTGTGTGTGTGTGTGTGTGTGTGTGTGTGTGTGTGTGTGTGTGTGTGTGTGGTGTGTGTGTGTGTGTGTGTGTGTGTGTGTGTGGTGTCGGGGGGGGGGGGGGGGGGGGGAAATGACGTGCAAAAGCAGCCAATCAGAACGGAGAACGGGGAGCGAGATGGGGCTTGTCATTAATAGAGGAAGTCTCTGACTCTAATTAGCATAGGGGCCCCAGGACGCTTAACGAGGTGAGGGCCATACATAGCCTGAAGAGGCCTGTCTCAACCGTCCACAGACGGGCATGGGCTGTCTGCCGCGCCGCCTTCCACACACGGCCGTCACCACATCCAAGGGAAGTGAGGAGGAGGGATCTTGACAGGCCCTAGGAAACGTCTGCGATTTAATGGCCATCACCTTCTGCACTGTGACAGGGTGCGGTGAATACGGTGGACCCCTTTCCCACTCACGTCCTACGTCCGTCCCCCCCCGTCCCGATCCCCGGTCCCACGGGGCTCTACTGGCTCAAGAGGAAAGCAGCTTTAACTTTCAAAATGTGTAGAAATATTCTATGTCTAACCTGCACTCAGTAGGTTACCTTTTCAGATTTACAGATAAAATATGTGACAATTAAATAATACGTCGAGTTGAGGGTTCCAGCACACCCAAACAAGTAGCTTTAACTGATCTTTAGCTTTAAATAATGAGGACAATATATATTTATATATATTTACATATGTTGGTCGTTATTGTATTCAAAATAGTGGGGTCCATGTTATGACGTTTCTTCTGGTTTAACTCCATATCTGCACCGTCCCCCAACTGTGGATGGAGTTGTTTATGCTCAACTGGGCTCCCTGCCTTCATTCCTGTTGCAGGGCCAGTGCAATGCTTGCATCTGTAAAGTGCTCTGTGTTATTGACATCAAGGAGGGGAGGGGAGGGGAGGGGGAAGGGGACCACCATCTCTGTACTCTCACCAGCAAATTAACTGCCGTCTCCTTGCTGGCCCATCTGTCGAAAAGTATTTCTGAGTCACAGTCGGGTAGAAAAGCCCAAAAAAATTACACAGGCTAAATATGTTTGAGGGTTGCTTCATCCCTGGTCTATTAACAGATTTGGGTTGAAATGTGCCGAATAATATTTACACATGACTGAATATGCAAAGTTAGGAAGGCCGTTCACTTATTGCTATTAAAAATGCCTCTTAATAAGCCTAGATGGACTGATTGCCTTTAAGTAGTTCTTCATTGCAGAGCGGGTTGTCATTTTAATTTAGCTTGACTTGGCTTCAGTAATGTAATGTTCCAGATGCATTATTTACCTGAAGTGCCCTTATTTCCTGTGAATGTCAGGAAAGAATGCTTTGGGATGGAGGTACATTTCCTTCATGATTAAATATTAATGAGTAACTAAAATGTAGATTAAACGTTGACTGAAATGGTTTCAAATGAAATTATAAAATCCTCACAATCAAAAATAAAATCAACTTTGACTTATAATTGAACTTCATAACATCAAGTAGGCCTAGATTGTTTCATTGTTTATCACTGGTCTCTTTGTTGCTTCATGTCCTATTTCAAATAATCTTAACGTTAATTGCTATCTCAAAGTATACTATGTTATTATCATTTTACAGATGATGCATACATTAATATTGGGGTTGTGTTAAGATATTAAAAAAAAAAAAAGTAAAAAGTAAAGTATAAAGTAAATATTCTCCAACCATAAATTAGTCTCATAAAGACTGCTACTACTTCATGCACTTGATTCATTTTAATAGGCTGCTGTTTCTATGTTGTTAGCCGATGCTAACACGGCATTTCTAATAACACACACCATTTTTTTCTGCACGTCTCAACATTATTAAGGTAAGAATTATTACACGGTACCATTTGGATACAGACTATTGGTATGCTTCTTTCGTACAATACATCACTGCAGAGGGCCAGGATAATTTAAACCTAAATAATGTTTGTTTGTGTTCTTCTACTGTTTCTGTACTGTTCTGTTACTGTATCGGCCCATTCTGTAGCTATACCCAACCATCCCCTGAAGTAGGGATCCTTCTTCTGGGTTTCTTCTCAAGGTCCCTTCCCTTGGGTGTTTCATCCTTGCCCTTTAGATAGCTTAGGGTGTTTAGTAGAATAACTTGACATTTATATCCTCAATAGAAGGACACCTGGTGAAGCGCGAATCACATTAAAATCTGAAGCGAAAACATTACAATTAGAGCGAAAAAATCTCCTCATCAACCACCCAAGTCACAAACATTTGCAGCCATTTCATATTTGCTAGCTCTACATGTTAAGTTTTGCTTGCAAAAACTGTTGCTTATAAGAGAAGTTTTTAAAGGTGCTGGTAGTGTAGAATACAGATTTCAGATCTTTATTGTTGCCAAAGTGTGAAAGTCCTCAAATAGAGCAAGTTTGTCATGTTTACAATCCGCACATCTTGAGGTTTGAAAACATATCAAATAGACTATATAACCGCGTTGTCTGATTTCAGTTTAATTCATTTTTCACAATTTACCAGCTCTCGTTTTGAAGAATAATCACCGCACCATTCGCACCAATATAACTCTTGCCTTTGATGAATCCGAAGCATTCTATCTACACTTGTTCACATTCCAGTGAGCTTGGAAATTTCACATAATACTCACTACTGCATCATGATTCAAAAGTAAAATATCAACCTTATTAGCTGAATTTTCAGCCTATATAGTAGTGGAAAAAAAGGTTGGTGCGCTCTGGTTGGCGGCCCGGGCTACGCCAGGGGCCTTTACCTCCACTGCAGGATCGACGTCCGACCCTGCACGGCCTTGGTGGAAACTGGGTCGACCATCTCCCTGGCGCGTCCGGGCGTTTTCCGGGCACCACCAGCGCACTCTCGGGGGGGGTGGACGGCGACCAGCATCCGCCTGACGACCGTGACGGGACAGGAGACTGGAACGAGAGGGAGGAAGCGGCTGGCCGTCCGGGTGGGTGACCAGGAGGTGATGCATGAGTTTTGGCTCGCCGACATCCGGGACTCATACATCATCGGCCTGGACCTGCTGACCCAGTTGGGGTGCTAGGGTGGACATGGCTGGAGCAGCCATCACCGTCGGCGCTGAGACTGTGGCGCTCCAGTCCGGATGGGGAGGGCACGAGGGCTCTGGCGGCCAGCGGAGTAGTCGCCAGGTTGTGTCCCGAGAGCCTTGGCCTCTGCCCGGTTCCTGCAATCCCTGCTGCCCTGTAACTGCCACCTTTCCTTCCCCGAGATCGCCGAGGCCGTCAATGCGCTTTGGCGGCGCAGTGGAGTTGACCTCGATGTACAGCAGAGTCGACAGCTGGGGCTGTTACTCGAGGAGTACGGGGGCATTTTCACGGCTTGAGGACTGCAGGCAAACCAGGCTTATGCAGCATGCCATCGACACCGGCTCTGCTTGGCCCATCTGCCTTTGGCCCCACCAATTAGCACTGGCCAAACGCCAGGCGGCGGAGGACAAGGTGCGCGAGATGGCTGCCGGGGAGATGATCTAGCCCTCGCCAGTCCATGGGCGGCTCCGGCCGTCCTGGTGAGAAAGAAGGATGGCAGCAGGAGGTTCTGCGTGGATTACGGGCAGCTTAACGAGGTCACTCAGAAGGACTCATACCCACTTCCACTGAGTTTTCTGCAGAGTTTTCTTTGCCACGGTCGCCAGCCCCCTCCACCCCCTAGCCGAGACAGGCCGGCCATATGTATGGGACAACACCTGTGCCACAGCCTTCGCCTGACTCCAGGGGGTCCTCACCTTGGCCCTGGTCCTGGCTTACCCCGACGCTGGTCGTCCTTTCATCCTTTCATGTGGTCCTCTCCAAGGGGGTGGGAGAAGGGGAACGCCCCATGGCCTACTTCAGCCGTACTCTCAGAGTTGGGCTGAGCGCAATTACTGCGTGACCCGACGGGAGCTGTTGGCTGTGGTCCTGGCCGTGCGGCATTTCAGGCCATACCTGCATGGCAAGCGCTTCCTGATCCGCACCGACCATGCGTCCCTCACGTGGCTCCTCAGTTTTAAGAACCCTGAGGGCCAGGTGGGTCGTTGGCTGGAGATTTTGCAGGAGTATGACTTCGAGATCCAGCATCGGGCAGGGCGTCTCCATAGCAACGCCAACGCACTCTCCCGACGGCCCTGTGCAGTCCTGGAGTGTCGCTACTGCCTGCGGCAGGAGGAGCGGGCCCACAAGTCTCCGATGGTGGCGGCTCTCCAGACTACCAAGGCTGACCAGACCATCGATGAGGCGGAGGGGTGACGGCAAGTCAGTTGGAGCAGCAGCAGTGAGCCGACGAGACCCTGGTGATGGTGAGGGACTGGCTGGAGGCGGGGCAGCGCCCGAGCTGGTCGGAGGTGTCGGCACGAGGGCCTGAGGTGAAGGCCTACCACTCCCAGTGGGGATGCTTTCGGCTCCACGACGGGGTGGTCGACCGCAGCTGGCAGGACCCTAGGGTTAAGAGCGACATTCTACAGCTGTTGGTGCCCCGTGCGCTTCGTCCCCAGGTGCTGGAGCTGGTCCAGGGCTCGGTGGGAGCGGGGCACTATGGGAACGCCAAGACCCTGCATCGCCTGGGGCGGTTCTACTGGCCGGGCTGTCGACGGGACGTTGGGCTGCACGTCCACTGCTGAGACACCTGTACGGCGCAGAAAGGCCCTGCCCAGCGTTCCCACGCCCCGCTCCAGCAGTACCTGGAGGGAGCACCGATGGAGCGGGTGGGGGTCGACGTCCTGGGGCCGTTTTCAGTCACCGACTCCGGCAACCGCTACGTCCTCATGGCCATGGACTACCTTACCAAATGGCCTGAGGCGTATGCGTTGTCGGATCACAGCGCCGCCACCACCGCGGAGAGGCTGTTGGAGGAGATGTTTGTCCGTTTCGGGGTCCCTGCCGAGCTCCACAGCGACCAGGGGTGGCTGGGGGTTCCATCCCCAGAGTGACGGATTGGTGGAGCGTTTTAACCGCACCCTGGCCACCCAGCTCGCCATTCTCACCAGCCAGCACCAGTGGGACTGGGACCGCCACCTGCCTCTGGTCCTGTTGTCCTATTCGGACTGCAGTGCAGGAGTCCAGGCACTGCACGCCGGTTGCCCTCATGTTCGGGCGGGAGCTCCAGACACCGGTGGACTTGGTGTTCGGGTCCCCGCCCGAGCCTGAGATCGCTGGGGGTGTGGCTATGGACTATTTCCGCAGGCTGAGGGATCGCCTGCTGGTGGTCCATGACTACACCAGCCAGGCTCAGGCTACCTCAGGGGTGAGGCAGGGGAGGGGCTATGACACTCGCTGCCGGGGACGAAATTCACACCCGGGGACAGGGTGTGGGTGTACTGCCCCGTCAGGAAGAGAAGGGTCTGCCCTAAACTGCGTAGCCACTGGCAGGGGCCTGGGGAAATCATCGACAGAGTGTCCGAGATGGTGTACCGCCTGCGGATACCGGGCGCCTGGAGGCGTATGGTGGTATTCCGGCGCCTATGACCCTAACCCTATAAAATAGTGTATAAATTAATACCTTTGAACACTATTACCTTAGTTTACATGACCACAATCAGTAAACATGAACACCATTAGGAAATAGTAACTAGACCATTTTTCTAATATTAATAAACTATAATATAATTTTTTTTTCGTTCTACCGAGCGCATAAAGTATTCAATTCATATCTTTATTTATTCATGAACCCTTACCCTAACCTCAAACTCACAATCGCACATGGTGTAGTTCTTTCCACTGTAAAGCGCTCAAATCAAACGTTGAACAAACAATTATACAAACCTATCCCATTATAAAATTTATATACAAATGCATAATTTATACTGTTCGTCAAGAGCAACAATTACAAATATTAAATCAATAAAGACCTTATGGCACTACAGTATAGCACATTTTCACCTTGGAATCCATTGGCATTGCGATACATATGATTACAGCCATTCAGTAGCCTGATAATAAGCACACTGGCCCCAGTAATTAGAAGCATGTGAGCCAGTTCACCCCAACCCATGTAGTTTCCACACACACACACACACACACACACACACACACACACACACACACACACACACACACACACACACACACACACACACACACACACGCACACACACACACCACCACACGCACACACACACACACATAGCACACACACACACACACACACACACACAGCGACACACACAGCACACACACACACACACACACACACACACACACACACACACACACACACACACACACACACACACACACACACACACACACACACACACACACACACACACACACACACACACACACACACACACACACACACACACACACACACACACACACACACACACACACACACACACACACACACACACGCACGCACACACACACAAAGTCATTGAGCAGAGAGGCTCTTGGGATGTAAATGCTGAATCTGCACCTGCATCTACTTTACATGCACTCACTCAGACCAAGCATACACGACATTTTACATCAGCCAGCTCAAAGATAAAAAGATACATCAAAAACGTCCACACACGAAAACTCTCACAAATAAACCCACACTCACACAAATCATGTTAATTTCTCACTGTCCTGAAGACCCCTCTGTTTCTTAAAGCCCAGCTTAGCTCCCTCCAACCCCACCTATCCCCCAAAGGAGAATGCATCCAGGGGTGTAACCTCCCCAGCCGGCCTAGGAACGGCACCGAGACATCCAGAAGGATCTCTCTTTGTCTGTCATCCAGCCCCATACTGAGAGTCATAATGTAAGCTTCCGGCAAAACCCCTCTTCCTTCAAAGTGGAGAAGGTGGATCAGCATTCCTCTGTGTTTGATGCTGCTGCTGCTGCATCAAATGTAGCGTCAAAGCACCGGGGGCCAAGAACGCTCTATTCTTTGTGCTGCTGGATTTCTTTTTCCTTCTGTTGTTGTTGCTGTTGTTGTCGATAGAGGTAAATAACTTTACAAGGCAGCGTGTTCAGTCAAGGTGCCTTTACAACGTGTCGCCTGGGCAGTCGGAGGTCACGCCGTGGTTGCGTTTCCGACTTAGAAGAACCCCAATTGTCATGCAACGCGTGGGGTGCTGAGCTAGGGGGGGTCAAAGGTGGCACTACAGCGAGCATTTGAGCGGTAACTCGCTCCAATGCTCCCGCATTTAAATTCAGGCAGCGGTGAACACAAAATCACCTCCCAGAGCCCAACCTTAAAGACCTCCCGAGAATTGGGTTGGCATCCACCACCGACGCACACACATGTATAGGCACACAGACTTACATATACCCTTGCACACACACACACACGCACACACACACACAAACTATCACTCACACACAAACACTAAACCACACAACGACACTAACACACACACACATACACACACGACACACACCAACACTAACCCAAACACCACCACTAATCCCCGCACATACACAGTACCACACACATATCCACAGTAAACCCACTCACACACACACATACACACATACACACACACACACACACACACACACACACACACACACACACACACACACACACACACACACACACACACCCCCACAGACACACGCACACACAGACACACAGACACACACACAGACACACACACACACACACACACACACACACACACACAACACACACACACACACACACACACACACACACACACACACACACACACACACACACACACACACACACACACACACACACACACACACACACACACACAAAAAGCGATGGACTGCTCCATTCGGCATGGTTCACCTTGGCTGGGAACCTGGGAGCCCCCTAGCCCCAGTTGGGAGCTGGGGCTAGGGGGCTGGAGAGATGAGTGGAGGACAGCTCCCGGTTAGCTTGTTTTCATTTTCCTTCTTCTTCCAGTAGTGAAATTTCAATCTGTGAAAGCTAACACAGGTTTTTCCATCAAGTCAATAAGCCCCGTCTCCTGTCGGTTCTCCTATGCTAATAGAGAGTGGCTACTGGGGGGCGAAGAGTCTACGGGCACTTAGACCTCATTATTCTGCCCGGTGACCTTGGGACATGGGTTGAATGGCCAAGCGAGGCCTCTATCATTTTGTCACGTACCTAAAGATAGACCCTCTTTTAGAGACGCCTCAGAGACTCTCCGAGATAGAGGTAGTATCTTCATTTGTTCCATTGTAAAGTCTACCGCCGTGGGTAGCAGAATACAACCGGTTGGAACCAACGCTTGGTTAATCGACACAGCTCTGTTCTTCTACTCCTATACCACCTGAAACTGTTTGGGGTTAAAAGGAATTCAGTTAAGGAGCAGACGTAACTTGGTTAACTGCAACGTACAGAATGTCTGGTATTGTTAAGCAGTATTCACAGCTTCATATCCACAGTGTCTGTCAATTGTGTCTGGTTCCTTGCTCTTGTTTGTTGGATTTCAGATTCAGACGGCTAATTAAATATTACATCTAAAAAACCTAACTAATTTGTCTATGTTAAAGGGAAGATATCATCAACAGACATTATTTCCTTAAATCAATTTGTCTTTACATCTTAAAATGTTGCAGAAAAAAACCCCAAATTGTTTCAAGCTAATACACCAACGTCTCAACGTAGCTAATTTCTTTCAACTCCAACCCACTCACATTATAATATTTATGAAACTTCAATTCCATGTGTGACATTAATTAACACAGTTCTTATGTGAGATCTCTTACATTTGTTTTTCCTTTTAATGTGCATCTTAAAGTTCATAACAACTGTATAGCGCTGGTGAGTATGACCAAAGTTTTCTGAAAGAAAGTAAACATTTTTTTTTTGTTCTTTCTGTTTTTTACACTGTGCTTAGTCCTCAGGCTCACAGCAACTGTCTGAAGTCTATTCTCAAATAATGCTTGCCCGGAGCTGACACTAAAGCAGGCTAATAGGGACTTTAATTCAGGCCATCACTGCTCTGAAGCGTTGCATAACAAGCCCAAGAGAAACAAAACATAATTTAGCTCTGGTTATAAGGTCAGAGGTAAACTAAGGGTCAGCAACGGAGACTCAACAATAACCTTGGGCTGAAATGAACAAAGCAGTGGCAAAACGAAACAGAACAAATCCAAAAAAACGAAACAACATGACAAACTGGAGAGTGCAGAGGAGTTGGCAGCCACCGCCGGAGCCACAGAGTTTTCCCATAATGCAGAGGGACACAGGCCTGGCATGGGTTCATAACGCGTAACTCAGCAAGCGAGCAAGCGTCGCGGCCCCCTGCCACACAGATCACACTGCGGAGGGAGACACTCTTCTCATCTCGTCAACCAACCATCTCACCATCTGGAGCCAAATAATTATTTTATTTACTTTTAACTTTCCCACTGGTACGTTTGGTTGTCTGTTGCTTTTGGCAGTTAGTGATTTGCTGTTTGTCGTGCTCAGAATGATAATCTCTGTCCGGATCCAGAATTTTTAGTTCAATTCTCGGTTGAACGGGGAGAGGAAAGTGCTTCAGTGCTACAATGAGGGGAATTATACAGATGCTGGCATTTTCAAAATGTGTTTGGGAATATATTTTTACATATATTTATTGCTTTAACTGGAGTTTACTGGATCAAATCAGGGTCTATCATCCTTTATCCCTCATGCCTAATCTTGACACTGCTGTGTGAACAGATGGTGTGCAACCATGGTCTAAGCTGTGTGTGTGCCTGCATGTGTACATGCATGGGCACAGATTTTAATGTATTTGCAGGATTGTCAATGACTAAATTTGTACGTGTATGTTATTGTATATGTGTATGTGTGTGTGTTATTATAGATGTGTTTGTGTGTGTGTCTGTGTGTGTGTTTTATTGTAGATGTGATATGTGTGTGTGTTATTATAGATGTGTCTGTGTGTGTGTGTTATGGTAGATGCGTTTATGCATGTGGTCGATGTTTTTTTGTGTGTGTGTGTGTGTGTGTGTGTGTGTGTGTGTGTGTGTGTGTGTGTGTGTGTGTGTGTGTGTGTGTGTGTGTGTGTGTGTGTGTGTGTGTGTGTGTGTGTGTGTGTGTATATCTGTGTATGTGTGTGGGTGCGTGTGTGTCTGCCCATACATGGCCGTGAGTGCAGAAAAAACTAAAAGAAGCCGACCCTTGCAGTTTTGTTTTCCTCCACCCGCCAAAAATCCTCCCCCATCTGATGGAAGCTGAAAGCTGCTTAGCTAAAGGGTTAAGGTGTCCCCAGTAAGTGAGCCATCCGGCAGGACACACTGCAGCAGCATTGGCTGCCAGCCTAGCGGTGCTGCCGGGGAGCTTAGGTCCCGGTCCTCTGGCTGCGACGCCTGTGGAGGATGGGGACGATGCTGCTGCATTAACCTCCCTCTCAGGAGATCTCCACTAACAGCTCAGCCGCTGAAGCTTATTTTAACACCGGCAAAAGTTGACAGTACAAACACCCTATTTTTGCGCCTTAAAAAAATTTGACTCGATGGTTTCCTGTGAAAGTTAAAGCAGCAGATTTGAACCATATGAGAGTATCGATGGATGTTATGGAGGAAAAAGCTGATGTTACATTACCATGTTATATTTTCTGTCAGTTCTACATTAACCTCTCCTCTGTAAGTATAGCATATAATCACATGCATTCAAAATTTTCCGCTACAACTGCAGACATATAATCAACACAAATCACACATGTGATCCCATCATAATTACATTGCCTCCACTAGTCAGCATGTACGTGATTGTGGTGTTAATGCAGAACACACTACGTTAATGTCATGCCTCCACCCTCTTAGGCTACTGAGCAGAGACATGTGGTGGCGTCTTATGGCCAATTAGAAGTGCACCTAGCATTAACGGATCGCTGCACGGCCTACCTCTGTTCATTCATGATATCAGTGAGTCAGGAGTAGCCCAGGTCAACGGCACCACGGCCCCAACCCGCCCCCACCCGCCCCCACCCGCCCACTGCCGCATTCCACACTCCTGCTCCATGATCTCCAGACGCTCCGGCCAAAACCAATTGTCTGTCTGTCTGTCTGTCTGTCTGTCTGTCTGTCTGTCTGTCTGTCTGTCTGTCTGTCTGTCTGTCTGTCTGTCTGTCTGTCTGTCTGTCTGTCTGTCTGTCTGTCTGTCTGTCTGTCTGTCTGTCTGTCTGTCTGTCTGTCTGTCTCTCTCTCTCTCTCTCTCTCTCTCTCTCTCTCTCTCTCTCTCTCTCTCTCTCTCTCTCTCTCTCTCTCTCTCTCTCTCTCTCTCTCTCTCTCTCTCTCTCTCTCTCTCTCTCTCTCTCTTCTCTCTCTCCTTTCTCCCCTCTCTCTCTCTCTCTCTCTCTCTCTCTTCTCTCTCTCTCTCTCTCTCATTGGCCCGTCGCCTTGCTCCAGCCAAGCCCAATGGTCGCTCTCATCTACATGAACTTCTCTGTTTCTCTCTCTCTCTCTCTCTCTCTCTCTCTCTCCCTCTCTCTCTCTCTCTCATTGGCCGGGTCGCCTGGCTCCCGCCCAGCCCCCCATTGTGAGCAGTTTAACTGCTTCCACTGTCGCTGCCAGCGTCTCTGTGGATTTGTCGCTGCCAAATGGAATATTGCTTTGATCGCAAGGTCACTCGCCATGACAGAGAACCTTTTTGGAGCTGAGCATAACAAATTAACTATTTCTGGTAGAAACAGGAAGAATATTACATTAGAAATATATATTTTATATATATATTTATATATTAGCTGAGCATGTAGGCTTTACAGTGTTTGCATGCTATAATTGCTGCCACCTTTCAATACTGGTGAAAGTCACTGGGTTCAAACCCCATTGTCCATAGCCACTCTGAAGAAATCCTAGCGCAAGTTACCCAAAGAATAACCTGGCTCTAAATGTCAAAATTCACTAAATGTCTGCTTACGTAATAATCAGTAATAACAGGCCCATGCATCACAAAGTCTTACATATTTTATGCTTCCATTTACAACTGAAAATAATTGTACGCAATGCAATGTGAACAATATTCCTTCTATCACCCTATAAATATCCCCAAACAATTCTACACAGCCCGTTTGCCCTTGAGGATAACTTGCTATGGGTGTGAAACAGTATGAAACTATACAAGCTGTCAATACCATGGTATTGCAGAAACTGCAGGGTTGAAGATAATGACAAAGACAGCAACACCATTATTTCCTGCGGAAAAAAGGGTGAAAAGACCTGTAGTACACAAACACATGCACACACAATGACACACACATTTACACATATACACATGCACACACACACACACACACATCACACACACACACACACTCACACACACACACACACACACACACACACACACACACACACACACACACACACACACACACACACACACACACACACACACACACACACACACACACACACACACACACACACACACACACACACACACACACACACACACACACACAACACACACATACACACACACACACACACACACACACACACACACACACACACACACACACACACACACACACACACACACACACACACACACACACACACACACACACACACACACACACTATCAGCTAGATAATGTCTGAGGACTTCATCAATTCCGCTGCATCCATATCACACCAAACAGACGGCAAGATGTCCTCTCTTTTTCCTAAGGAATCCCGGTTGCCATGTATTTTGCTCTAAATCCTCTTTTGCAGTTTTCAATTTCCTCTCAAATTGAATTCTTGCAGCACGGAGATATGTTCAGGGTGACTTCTAAAAAAAGTAGATAGAGGCCAAACAGGCAAGAACTTTCCCATTTCCTAGAGAAAACAGATGCCCAGCCATGCAAAGTAATTGGGAAAGGGGAGGACATGGAAAAAGCAGCTAAAAATATCACGCTCCATGCTTGGAATTATGCTTGCATATTGGAAATAATCTGCAGATATGGTATGGTACAGATACCACAGGGGTGGGAAATCAACGAAAAAAGCTGCATCACAATTCTATCACTACAAGGGCACTGTGAAATCGTGGTGTATTGACAGTCATTTTACCACCAGGTGTGAGGTGGAGTAACCACAACAAGCCCAATCTATAGGGACATCCAACAGATGATATATGATGGATACATCAACCTACCAAGTGTGACGTCACTTCATCAGATTATAAAACTGCTTCAACTGGCTCATCAACATCCCACTTGGTGGTGCAATAGGGACCCTTAGTGATGGGATATTTTCAGAATCCAAAGACATACACACAGTGCCAGCAGTTAGAGTGTGAGACGCCGACTGTAAGAAAGAACTTTCTAATGTATTATTCATTAATTAAACATCTAAAGTGCCGTCTAGCGACGCAATACAGTATGGGAGGATCACAACTCCCAGCTGTATTAAGATTTTCTTATTTTCTTCCATGGAAATGATAAATTGACAGACGAGGCATTTCTTGCAAAAAAAAATTTAAGCCTTAGGTAAGTAATTATCTAAGTTGTGTGTTGGATTTAAAGAAGCAACTTCCTAGAATTTATTTTATAGGAGAATAATGTATGCATATACCGTTTCTATTCAAATTATGTTTCAGCGCAAACATGTTATCAACATATTTGCATTTCGCCTTTTGCAGATGCCTTTTACATGCACAAACAAAGACACACACACAAACACCCCTCCCCCCACACACACACACACACACACACACACAAACATACACACACACACACACACACACACACACACACACACACACACACACACACACACACACACACACACACACACACACACACACACACACACACACACACACACACACATACACGCACACATACACACATACACACACTTACACATATAGAAACAAATGCCGTCACAAACGATGTAAAACAAAAATGCACATACAGACACACACAATACAGAACACAAACTGAAGTCAAACCTGTGAAGTCAAACCTTCTATATCCTAGAATATGCTATTAAGCACGTCTTTAAGCGCTACAAACTGGACTGGTAATTTCCTTCAAGGCATTCTGAAATGGACTGTTGGATGAGATTCTCTCTAGTGAAAGGCGAGCATTGTCAGCAATGAAAAGGAAGGAAATCGGATTGATAAAAGCCGCACGGCGAGGAGTCTAGACTTTCTTTAACACTCATTTCCCCTATCTTAAATTTTTTTTAGAACCTGTGCTTAACTCTGAGACGTTTAATTCCCGTTGTTGGCACGGCTTGGCGAGACTGTTGGCCGGAACAACACCCACCCCCAACCCCCCCCCCCCCCTGCCCGCCAACCCCGCGCCCCCTGCCAAACCCCCCTCCTCCTCCCACACACCAGCGCGCTGAGCCAGTGGCCGCCGCCAACGCAACACTAGACGCTAATTGCTTTATCTCAGCTTTTGTCTGAGGGGTCAGGAACGAGTTTACCGAGCGGGTTGCAGACGGCGACACGGACGACACCGTAAATTGGAAAAAGAGATAGAGGCCAGAGGGAAGAGGCGAAAGGAGAAAAAAAGAAAACAGATTTCAATTTGTGCACAGTCCACGTCAGAAGAGTTTACCGCTGACTCCATTAGCTGTTCAGATTAGAAGGGCCGTGAAGTGAGGGGGATTGGGTGGGGATGGAGGGTCGGGAAGGGGGGGGTTGTACCAACATTACAACAGGGAAACAAACACACCCTTGTCTTGTGAGAGCAGCCCTAATCCAATACCTGACAACACACCTGATCTCAGAGGTGCTTTTGTCACAAGTCCTTGCTAACGCCCGATAGAGGATCTTAATCCATTGTGACCCGCCCGACGGAGGGCTCCCAATTGAGACTTGCTCGTCGCTGGGAGCCAGACTGCCTGCTGGGTGGGGGCTTGCTAAGAGTGTACAGGAAAGGGAAATGGAAAATACGATTCTAATCCAACATTGAATTGAATTTGGCCTCTGACCATCATGGGTGAATCCCCTCTCTGAAACTCCTGCGTCTTGCCTGATTATAGAAGGCATAGAGGTTGTTTAAGTGCCCTCCTATCTATGAAGGATTCAATCTAATTAGACATAAGATCGCAGACTGAATGAGCTTAAACGATCATAACTTTTGGGCGCCTGAATGAAAATGTTCTGCCTAACCCAAACAAAAAAACCAAAGCAGACCATCAATAGACTACATCAGCTTGGATGATGGATGGACAGTAGTTAGAGGATAGCTTTATGGATGTTTGGATAATAGATATGGTGTGCATGTGTAGCATTAATTATGCTACACGCCACCTAGGTGGCTGTCAAACTCCACCTCTGCAAATTTAACTGGGCTCCTCCAGACAAGATCGCAGGGTGGTGGTGTTAGAGGCCGGTTTATTGGAAGGTTTTCAGAGAATGATACATGACCTGGTGCTCCATGCCATGCAGATTTTCCTGACTGCGTGTGGGGTGATGGCTGGTCTCAATCAATTTGGATGGTACGCCGGAACGTGCAAGTAGTAAGTTGCAAATCTCCCAGCTTTCTTGCGGCATTTGCGAAGGCACGTCTCCATTTGGTCATACTAGCTTTCCCGTTTCTCAGTCATTGTAATTGTTAGCTACATTAGCCTCTTTAGCAAACCAGCTCCAAAACAAACAACACAACTGTACATTGTATTGAACACACAGCAATGCAAAAATTGGTGACCAGCATAAAGTAGCAATGTAGAAAATCAATCTCTTTACGGGCGCAGCCATTTTTGTTGGCGAGTATTACGGTCGGCCTCACTGAACTCGCTCCACTTTCAAAGCGATGAGTTACTATGACCATAAGGGGGCGTGCCTCAGTTGTAGGTATCGTGTACCATCCAAATGGTTTACAGCATAACCCGTACACATTGATTGCTCAACGTGCAACTGGTGTGTCAGTCTGTCTCGGGGCAAGTTGAGGCTGCTTAAACCAGCCATCATCCGCACACACTCCACAGCATGAAAGAATGGTAGATGGATGGATTGAAGGAAGAGAAGGGATTGACAACAGATGGATTATGGATGGATGGAAGGAAGAGGAAGGATTGACTAGTGATGGATTGATTTTAGATGGATGGGTTGATGAATTGATTGATGGAAGGAAGAGGAATGGGGTGGGGATGGATGGTTGAAAAATAAAGGATTACAGCTGGAAACGTGGCTGTGGATGGACCACAGGATGTCTGGAAGGATGGATGAGGATATCTTATTCACTTTCACATAACGATGCAGTGGGAATATGTGGAAGTGGGTCACATCCCAAGGAATCAAAGTGGGCTTCAAAGCCCACTATGCAATCACGCACATGTACACGCACACACACACACACACACACACACACACACACACACACACACACACACACACACACACACACACACACACACACACACACACACACACACACACACACACACACACACACACACACACACACACAAGACACACAAATAGACAGTGTGTGTGTCCCCATTCATTGTCAGCTCTCTACAATCAGATCCCGCGGTCTTGGTTTGTATGATGTGTGTATAAAGAGAGGGCTTGTAGTTTCGGGTGTGTCGGTATGATTAATGTATTGTGCAGGAAGGGGGCCTGGAAACACCTGTTTGGCTTCATTTTTCACCTTTAGGTAGAAACACAGTGGTGTTGGATCATTAATATCCTGAGGATTGTCTCTATGATGGAACATCTGGCTCACGCCCAACCCACCCACCATCCTCCACCCCCCAGAACCTCCACCCCAGCCCCAATTTTGCTTATTTCCTCTTGTCAAGGCTCAGGTGTTGTCAAGATATCACTGAGGACATGACAGTGCTTCACTTGTCATTTACAGTAACCATAAAGGCATCATTTCCATCTCGAATAAACAAGTAGAAACATACTAATTCTGGTTGCAGTGTGAATAACACCGCCTCCTATGTGTTTGTGCGCGTGTGTGCATGTATGTTACACTGTTAAAACATAACATAATGCACTAATGGTAGGTGGTAGGCAAAAGTACTAGTTAGCAAAGGATTAGTGATGCCTAATTGTATAGATCAAAGACATGATGGAAGAGAGATTCTGTTGCTATGACAACTCGTTGGGTAGCGAGGCTGAATTACATAATGGGTAGGTTAAGCCAGGAAAGGCCATCTTTCATCCTAGGCCAATCATTTATTTTAATTGTGCCTATTTCCCCTAGACACCCTTGCATGGCTGTTAATGTTCGTAATAAAAACACTGAAGCATGTCCTAACTCCTTATGGCGACATGCTTAATCTTTTATTTTTTATTTATTTTTAAGCACAATATCCACATGAAAGGTTAAATGCTGTACCCGCATTCATAAAAGTCACCCTTTTTCCCCTTTCTTTAAGTATGCTGTGATAATGTTAAACATATATATATATATATATATATATATATATATATATATATATATATATATATATATATATATATATATATATATATATATATATATATATATATATATATATATATATATAGTTTAAAAAACTCTGATGACTTTTTAAATGTGATATTGTACTGCTTACCTCCACACAGTTTGTGAAACAAAAAGGTTTAGGTCAAGACTGGTCGAATCCCTTCCTTGCTGCACTTAAGTGAGTATGTCTGAAATGAAGAAAGATCACAGCCCCCCCATTCACAGTCCTGACAGCAAGATCAGCAGAAAGGTGCAGGCGCAGAGGGAAAAGGCGCAGGTTTGTAAGCGAAGAAAACCAAAATAACATGGATAAATATTTGAAGAATATGGCAACGGTTTATTTATTTACGGCTGCCAGGTCAGCTGAGGGAAAAATAAACTATCCGTTCCAGTTAATATTCAATTTAACCACCGACCCTGCTGAAAGAATAACAACAAGTCAGTCAGTCAAAGAAAAGAGGTTGTTTTATTGAAGAAAAGTCTTGGGACTATTACACAGCCACAGAAAAAGGCTCCAGCAGGATGCAATGACATTACAGGCACATTTGCCTTGAGTGGATACAAGGCAACTAACAGTGTAGGTTTGGATAATCACAGAACAGGCATTGGTCAGGCCTCTTGATACAAGGATGCAGTCAGACTGTGAACAATGATGTTTGATCCCAGGTTCTTATGGCTGGAATTTCCTGTCAACCCCCCATGTAGACGTATCAAGAGACGCACCAGTTCAGAAAAATTAATTTTGTACTGGGACTTTGATATTTGCATAATTATTCAGACTCTTTATGTCATAATTGGTCACATGTTCACTGTCCCTCTTGTGTCTTCATCATGTCCTTCTCTTGCATCATGCATGCTCTGTTTGAAGATCCCCTCCACTGTATCCTCCAGCATCTCAGAAAGAAAGTATACCGTCTCCTTCACTGATTTTTCGCTATATATAAGATATCTATCGACCTTCACCGTAATTTTCTGCTGCCAAATTGTGCCAGATTTTTACAATATGTAATTTTTTTTACATATTTTCAATATGTAAAAATCTCAGTTGTCCCAGATAAAACTCAGCAACTCCTAGCACAAATAATCAAATGCTTTTCAGAGAACAATCCATAGAACAAGATTACACAAGATAACTTTTTGCAGGTCTCCTATATATTCACCGAGCTGGAGGGAGGATTTAATTCTCCCACAATGCAACAGTGCAGAAAAGGAAGGAACAGGGTCGCAGGGGTTGAGATTATAATAAAAAATGACATTGCCTTGTTCATTGGCGTACACTGGGATGAATGCTTGAATAAATTAAACATTCAAAATTAAATGAAATCGCAGACAGCGTCCCTGGGTGAGCATGTTCGCTTGTTTGAACGTCCATTCTTGCAGAGAATTGAATATAATGTGCAATTTCCTACTAAATAATATTAGGTCAGAATAATAACCTTCTGTTCCAGCAAACACAAAATATCATGCGCCTTTGTGTGTTTGCTCTTTTTTTTTGCAAGATAAGTTAACGGGTACCGTCCAAAAACGAGCAATGTTGAACAAGAGGCTTAACCCCTAACTGGACATTCATGACGAAACAAATATCTAAATAATCTGCTAAATGAGTTGTTGCTTAATAGTAAACCGCTTATACCATTTAGTTAAAAAAATGAATGAACCTTTAACTATGATGGCACATTCTGAGCTCAGCTGAACATCTAGGGCTCTAAAGCAAATTTGAAATATAGTAAACCTTGACCTCTCCGGCAATGTCGTTTTGAATGAAAGTGTGTTTGGAAATATAACCATACGTACATACATAAAAAAGTTCCATTTGGTGGATGCTTTCATCCTTAGCTTGTTGCGATACAGCCAGTGCATACTTAGCAGGGATGGCCCCGTTTGGAATCCAACCATAAACCTCACGGCGGTTAATGCCTATCTATGCCAGATAGACCACATAAGTAGAAAATGTTCAAGACTTCTCAGATGTGATGAAACAATCAGCTGCCATTTTGGTCGTGCTGTGATGATACTGCCTCAGAGGATGACCCATTCCTCTGAGGGGAGGGACTTCACTTTGTTTTCTCCCAAGATGATTGATGTGGTGTGTCACTTTGCATACTAAAGACATTTCATGCCATACCCAATTTAAAAATGGCCATATTGTCTGCCCTTGCCAATGACAAGTATATACCATACAACATAAACATATGCTAATTTCTAAATCCCCTCAAACTTGAAATTGCTGAAACAAGAAAGACCATAATGGACTAACTATAAAATAAACACCAAATGATGATAGAGAAATTATTATATTGTTGTGTTGTGCAAGCAGCTCTAGAGTTGATCTCTATTTTTTATGACCTAATATTAGAAGTTATTAGAGTTAGAAACACAAAAAAATTAAAAAAGAATACGCAACGCATCTGCACACGTCAACATGATTTCATTCTCACTGAGAAGAGATTTGATGACAATTTGAACTTCAACTTATTTTTCCTAATATTTGAGCCACTCATATTTTCAGGAATTTGAAACCTAAAGGTCCCTTGAAGGTCGCGGGGCTCTTATTGTGATATGATAGTGTGCATGAAATGCCCTCTTCATCTAGTAATGGAGCACTTCAGAGCTGGTGTTCTCAAGAGCAGAGCAGACATTCCTGGTCACTCTAAGCCTGAGAACTTCACAATAATACGGCCTCATCTTCTTTAGATCACAGCTCACTACCCCATGCTGTCAGACAAACTATATTCACAAACACAAGATTTATGTTTGTGTGGCTTTCTATCTGGGTGTGTGCCTGTCTGTCATTCTGTTTGTTTATCTGTAGTGTTGGTCTGTTTGTGTGTGTGTGTGTGTGTACATGTGTGTGTGTGTGGGTAAACACATGTGTGTGTGTGCTTGTATTTGTGCACTGCGAGTGGGAGAATTATTGTCTTGGCTGGAGAAGATAAGGCGTGAAACTGGACCACCAAGTGAAGGACTGCTGCCCATCCTGTCTATGGACAGGGTTCTCATTAAAGAAAACAACCAAATCAGGCTTCAACTACGTTTTTCATTCAAACTGCCATCTGCCGAGACGTGAGGGAGAGCTGTTATCGCAGCACAAGAATCAATTGTCAACGAAAAGGTCAATAAAGAAACATGTTGCTTATTAATGCCTCATTGGGAGGCATACTGTTTAGTATTTTTCTTTAACCTTGAAATGTTTATTTCTTTTTTTACGAAGACACAATACAGTCAGTGGTAGGTTTAATTAAATGCACAATAGTAGAAGCACATTTTTTCCTAAATCAGAGTAGTATTTTGTGTTTTGGCTGATATGTCCTAATTATCCATTTGTTGGCAGGTAAAAGGCTCAGGTGTGTGTTACCAGACAGGAAGCTGCTATCATCCAATAAGACAACTTGAGCAGAACTTTTGGCAGACAACAGCCACCACAAAACCGAATTATTATAATGATGCATAGCTTTACTTTTGTGTAGGTTTGTTCTTCTTGTGAAACCATAGGACATCTCTTACCAAATTCTGTTAAAGGTCAAAAATGCAGACAAGAATTTGTGTATGTGTCATCAAGCTAGCGGCTAGAGGATTTATGCATATTGAGAAGAGCGAGGGGCTCATCAAAATGAGAATGTTTCTTCTGTGGTACGTGGGCACACAGAGGAGGCAGAGACAAGGACAGTCAAGGAATTAACCCCATTCTTCAGAAGAGCAGCCAGCTGTTTGCGCTAATTGACACAAGTGGATTATCTGGATTATCTGAAGTAAATACAAACCAACTTGTCTGCCATTGTTGCTGTTCTGAGTCGGTTCCTCAATGGAGTAGAAATAGGAAAGATGGAAACAAAAATCAAAAAACTGTCTGGCTGACACCAGCGAGGCTAATTGGGAGAATATTGCCTGGATTTAAACAAGATAGAAATTTTAGAAACAAACACTTAAAATTGTCCCCTGCAACATTTGCAGGAGCAGCGGGTGGAATGGAAGTCGGCCTTGAGCCATGGGCTTCTCCCTGCATCCAGACATGAACATGAAGAGAAAGAGAGAGAGAGAGAGAGAGAGAGAGAGAGAGAGAGAGAGAGAGAGAGAGAGAGAGAGAGAGAGAGAGAGAGAGAGAGAGAGAGAGAGAGATAGAGAAGAGAGAGAGAGAGAGAGAGAGAGAGAGAGAGAGAGAGAGAGAGAGAGAGAGAGAGAGAGAGAGAGAGAGAGAGAGAGAGATAGAGAGAGAGAGAGAGAGAGAGAGACACACACGACACACACACACACACACACACACACACACACACAACACACACACACACACAGACAACACACACACACACACACACACACACACACACACACACACACACACACACACACACACACACACACACACACACACACACACACACACACACACACACACACACAGGACCATCATGTGTTTACAGTTTTGTTTGGGGAGGAAGGTGGGGGGCTACTTCCTGCCTAGTGGCTTTTGCCAGAAATCATTCTCCCTCTGAAATGGTATTGGAAGAGTCTCAAAATGGTGTTATCCAAACCGACCTCATTGGGTTGGAGCTCTGATACTGGGTTTCATGCCTTGGATTATGTTCAAAGACGGCATTGTTGTTTTATCAAATTAAAACCACAAACACGTGCAAGGGTTCTGGCTTCCTTGGGACTCAGCCCATGGTGATATGGAGGATGCTTGACGTGCTAACCAGTAGCCCAATGTATGGACCTGTAGCCCCATGCATGGACAAGTAGCCCAATAAATGTACCTGTAGCCCAAAGTATGGATCTGTAGCCCCATGCATGGGGCTGTAGCTCAATGTATGTAGCTGTATTCCAATGCATGTACCTCTAGCCCCATGCATGGACCTGTAGCCCGATGCATGTACCTGTAGCCTAATGTATAGACCTGTAGCCCCAATAGCGCAATGTATGGATCTGTAGCCCCATGCATGGGGCTGTAGCCCAATGTATGTAGCTGTAGAACCCGACGCCGGTAAACAAACCCCGAAGCCCAATCCCTACGAGAGCTCCCTGCGCTACGGCCACCCAGAGGCGCACAGAGCTTTTGGCCGTGATATTATCATACAATTATATTATATTATATTATATTATATTATATTATATTATTATATTATATTATATTATATTATATTATATTATATTATATTATATATTATTATATATAGAGCTCCGTGAGTTGCAGACGGCAACAATCACTTTCTCCTCCATGCTGCAGTTCACTCCGGACTGCACTGCAATGAGTTGGCCGGTTGAACGCTGATTGGCTGTTACGTTACACATGTCACTCAGCGGCCACGCTGTTGAACACTGATTGACGGTCATCACGCGAATGTCGCATCAAAGTTTAAATATTTGTAAAGATTGATAGATTGTGGGGAACATAGGACCCGGGGAACATAGGACCCGGGAAACATTGGGATGATCCCGTCCAATGTATGTACCTGTAGCCCCATGCATCGACCTGTAGCCCAATGTACATACCTGTAGCCCCATGCATGGACCTGTAGCTCAATGTATGTATTTGTAGCCCAATGTATATACCTCTAGCCCAATGAATTCACCTGTAGCACCATGTATGGACCTGTAGCCCAAAACATAATTTTCTGGTCTCTGCACTTTCCTTCAGTATTTATTTTCCTAACTTTCTACTTACTCTCCCTACAATTTAAAACAGGCTTATTACTTTAGTTGTAATGCATTTTAGTGGAATTATTGACTATTTTCGTATTTTGTATCACAGCATCACCTTCCAAACATCAACACAGATTTCAACCTAAATGGGTAGGACAATAATGGACGGGAAAGATGATCCCTTGGTGTATCCATCGGTGCATATCAGTGTGCAACAGACGTAACAAGAAGAAAACAACGTCAAAGAAGGAGATGATAGCGGAGATTAGCACAGTGGAGTGAAGTTATTGTTCAATATTTTCTGTGAATTGCTTAGAACCAAAGAAAGAATGGTTTAACTTTAAAAGTCCTTGACTTGTATCAACATGATGTGAGGTTCAGTAAGCTGCTTTTTATTTTTATACGTTGAGGACATTTCAGAGCCAGTACTTTTCCACTTTTACTAAAGTAAAGACGTTGACGTCAGTTCTTTCGGCAGCGTCTGCTTAAACAGAAGTATCTGTACTTCTCCTTAAGTAACGAATGTGTGTATTTTGGCACATTATGAAAAAGTTTGAATGAAATAAAAAATGTAAACCACAGCACAACCTGTGGTATATGTAGTGCGAAAACCCAGGCCAAGGAATAGTATGAGATCTGCTAATGTTTTTTTTTTCTAGGTCGGTCCCACAGCCAACAATATTTGCCTTGCTGACTGCAACTGCAACTATTATATTATAGTCAAACAATAAAAATATCAACCTCAGAGTAGACCTAGAATGACAGCGCTTTTCCAATCACTTCAAAGCAGATAGTTCATGTTATCCATTATCCCTCCTCCTGTCCTTGTAATCACAGGTACGAGATCCTTAGAGTACAGGAAGGAATACAAAGGACTATGGAGCTAGTGAAGGAGCATGTGTCTTAGAGACAGGCCGATGAAGGGACAACCAATTTCCATTCCAACCAATAGCAACCTGTGAGGTCTCCTAGGCCTGTTGCACAAGGCTCTTCAAAAATACTGCTTAACATCATAGGCAACTCCCAAGAGTAAAAGAGAAAACATGCAAGCTGAATGGTGCAAGAACTCACAAACACCTGGGAGCTAACATGCACACACACACACACACACACACGCACACACAGACACAGACACAGACACAGACGCAGACGCACGCACACACACACGCACGCGCACACGCACGTGCACACACAAAAGCTAACACTAGTGAACCCCTCAAAATGTAATAGACAGCGGTCATCTAAAAAAGGCACACTAAAAGTTCTGGGGAACCATTAAAGACATAAGTGCTGGACTTCTGTAATCAATAATCAATGCTGCCTGCGCTTAATAATTCATAAGTCTTTGATGTTGGGTCTGAGCCATGGAGCTCTCTTGAAATAGATCGCTCTTTCAGGAGCCTTTGACAATTGGATAGAGGCAGGAGGGGCAGAGGTTGATTCCCAAGGGCCCGGCCTCATCTTTCAAATTCAAAGGACAGAAAGGCCCTCTTTGTTCATAAAAGGCACTTTTCAGCCCCGACTGTCAGCAGCGACGGTATGGTTCGTTAATGCACGGCGACCTTTGCCCTTTTGGAGATGGCTCAAATAGCAGGAAAAGAGAAACGACACAAGGACGGGCTGGAGAACGTGATCAATATTTGATGTGTCTGGATACTTGGCTAAATAAGAGCACAGGTCAAAAGGAGAGTCGCAGGATGTGCTAAGCTGTAAAAAAAACACCTTAAATGTACCTGTACCTGTACATTTAGTTTTTTGGAAAATGAATTATGTATTTCTGAATGTTTCAGATAATAAGACCAAAATCTAAAGAACGCTTGGATAATGAAAAGGTTTCACTAATAGCCCTCTGGAAAGCATGAGCGTGGTTTGCTTGTGGTCTCAGCTACGATGACCTTCACCTGTATGCTACCACAACATTGCCAATTAAGCTGTGTATGCTGCCATATGTTTGTACTCCGACAAACTAAAATAACAGTTACAACTATTTAAATTTGACCAAATAATTAGAGGCTCAAAAATGATCCCAGCTTCTGAAATTAAATCAAAACCAACGTCGGTTTGCCACCTCTTGATCTCTCCGACCTTCTGGATCTCACGCCTGATCGCATCACTTTCAACAGACTCTGTGTCCTTGCCAACGTGTTGAATTGACATGCGATTCTCACCGCAAGACTCCAACACCTATCGCCACTCGACGGACAGACCAAGGCTGCATCTTTTTGTTGGAGTAGTTTGTGTTTTCTGCCTCTTGAGTTGGGTCTGTCTGGACGCTTACCCCCCCACTGAGTAATGAGGACAGGGGTGAGGGTAAGGGGGGATGGGGGGGGGGGATGGGGGTGGAAGGCTGGGTAATTATTTTCACTTGGGAGATGGTGAGTGGTCCCTCTGCATTTGTCACCGCCGGGCCGTGACAGTGGACTATCCACCATCAACACTAATGAGCAGCAGAATCACATTATCTAGCAAGGACAACACCTCTAGCACACAAACATGCTCTAAAAATAAAGAGCACGCTTTCCGCTGGTTTTTTTTGGACTGCGAGAAAGGTAAGATAAAGACCACACACACAAACACACAGAGATGCTAAGAGTGGAGAAAACAGTGAGAGGCATGAGCCGGGAAAGAGCCTCTGCATTTATGAGTGCTATTTTTTTTAAAGTACTACAAGCTCTAAATGAAAGAAGCGGTCGTGGAGGAAGGTGAGGTTTGGGGCTTGTGTCAAGGGGTATTTATTAATATGCAACACTAGCCAAAGGCAGCGCGACAATACATTGTGGCTTTCCTCCTTTTATTGTATGCCCAAAAACACACGCCATCTGGACAAAAAAAAACAACTCCTTTGGTTTTTTTCCTTCCTGACAAAAGGGTGTACCCTTGGCAGATTTTGTCCCCCTGTCACTTTGAATATTTCCACAGATTTGTATGCCTTAACGCTTGCTACTTCATCAAAGTCCTCTGTGCTGCTGCTTAATGCAATTTATCGTGAGGGAGGAAGCAGTCATCTTGCAAGTTGCAAGTAGTCTGCAAGCAAGTTTGGCAAAAACTGATTGCAGAAATAATCCCCAATGTGGTGTGTCGTTTTTACATTATTCAGTGTTATTTTATTTATTTATAGTGTCTTGAGGGCAGCTGTGTTTTCTGACCTCATAATGTTGAATAAAACTCTGGAGTACTGGGTCAAAACAATGTGAAAACACCAAAAAAATAAAAAGAGAGGAGAGAATAGAGATATGTCGCAAAATTAATATTCAAATTAATACAGCAGAATGTGTCGCTTTATACTATACATAATAACAATTACTCAGGTTATTGTACTTCTCTAGTCCATTTGGAAATCAGTAGGGTGGGGAAGACTGAACCAAGGTATTACTGAATCTATTTTCCAATTGACCGTAAACTATTCTCTCTGATTTAATTTTAATAACGATTCTCATTGTGTTCAAATAAAGGAATAATGAACTTCTATAACAATAAAGCAAAGCACTATCACCTTTTCTGGGCATATCTGAATGTATGCCAGCATAATGTAGTCATGCTTTAAATTCTACAGCAGGGTGCACCAGAAAATAATGGAACTATGCCGCCAAATTAAAATAGTAGTACAATTTCATAAAGTAAATGGTTAAATCCATGACATGGGTGTTTCCTGACCAAAATGCAATATTTGGCAGCGTAGCGAGATTCAACTGACATCTTTTTTGGATTCAAACAAAAACTAAAGCGACTCATTGGCACCTCAATCATGATATTGAATGAAAGTGGATACATATGCTTAATACTTCCAATCCAAAAACTCAACCGTTTGGCAACACAGTATCACACACGCCGCACACAATGACGCTTCGGAAAGACACAGACAGCACATATCCGCTACTGCATCCAATCGGAGGCGGCGTTGGCTGCTCTTTAATCAGTGGCAGTGTTGTGGATGATAAAGACACATGTAGGGATCAGGTTGGAGCCAGGCCACCTCTGAAGGACTGAGTTGTGATCATCAGCTGCTCCGTCTGGGTTTGCTTTCAAACTGAGTTCAATTCATCCCGTTGTCACTCTTCACTATGCGGCCTCAATCACAGCCAACACAAGACTAATGACGGGTTTTTAAAGCCTTGGTTCAGGAATTAGCAAAGTCATTTAAAAACGGTGGATTTTAATTGGCTACAACGTATGGCAACATGAGGAATGGAGGTGGTAGCGTTGTTACTCACACACATCATGTTTAAGTGTTGAATGATTGTGCCGCATTGATATTTGTTGTATGTATTTGCAGGAATGTGTTTGGTGCATGGGGACTTTTCCTATCCCCTGCTTGAACACCACAATAACTACTGTCTCCCTTTTCTTCGCACTGTGTGTTGGTCTACCAAAGTATATAGACAATCTCATTGGTCGAAAGAGCGCAGGGGAAACTCCATAATTAAAATGCCACTGATACGAGCCTTTCACAGCCTGGAGGTTGTTGAAAAATGGATGTGCATTATGTTCCGGATTAAAGCATGATATCCTCCTTTCTCTGGCTCTCTCTCACTCACTTCCCTTCATTATGCAGGTGTTTTTTTAGTTTCATTTTTTTTCTAACTGGTAAACTCTTTCTCTCTCTCGATCTGCATGAAATATTGATGGCCCCTTCCCTTGCATGCCCTCCTCCACTCTTGCCCTCTGTTATGAAATGAAAGGAAAGATAGTTGGCCCAGTGCCACTAATGGCACCAGACAGCCCAGCTTCCGCCGGAGCTTTACGTGGCCGTTAATCCCTAGCTGCAGCATTAAGAAGCCCATTATGCTAATATATGTATATATATATATATATATATATATATATATATATATATATATATATATATATATATATATATATATATATATATATATAGAGAGAGAGAGAGAGAGAGAGAGAGAAGAGAGAGAGAGAGAGAGAGAGAGAGAGAGAGAGAGAGAGAGAGAGAGAGAGAGAGAGAGAGATAGTGTGACCCCGGTCACTCGCTGGCTCCGTTATTAGTGGGTGTGCTGAACCTCAACCCAAAGCACCCCACTCCCAGGAGGGGGTGTAGTGGATGGAGGCAGTGGTAGTGGAGATGATATCGGTGGGATTCTACTTCTGAACAGGGCTGGATGTGACAGCTCATTTCCACCGCTGAATGTGGAGCAGATGGAATGTGATGAAACAGTGTTCTCATTGCGGGACTCAGAATGTGAAATTGGTTTTCGGATTAAATTAAGAGAATTGAAATGGCCGCTTTGTCGCAATTGGGAGATGAGGATTGGATAATGGTGGAAGAGGGTTTATAGTCTGGGATCCAAAATGATAGTGGCCATGTTGTTTCCACAGTTTTTTTATAATTTCAAACCTAAAAGTTAACATATCTCTTACCGAGGACGTGACATTTAATCCTAGCTGAAACTTCAATAGATTGGTCAAATGTAAAAATGTAACAATGGGTTCTGAAGGTATCCACCTGTTTGTATCTCATCACGATTTTTTCAACCTAAACTCTACTGAATTCTCTCTAACTTTGCACTACTGCACTTTATTGGCATCAAATCTCGAGTCAGGTACATATCAGATATTGTGCTTTGGCCATATAGTACTCTATGGTTACAAACTGAAAATGCACTAGAGGGAATTCACTCCAAATCATTAAATGCAGTGCTTAATTTGTAAAGTGGGAGGTCCCTGAACAAAGAGGGGGGGTGGATCCGGCGACTTAGTACGGGCGATAGAGGTAATGGAACAAAAGAAAACTACACTGCCTGCCTACTAGGGTTGTGCCGATGGACGATATCATCGTTCGTCGTGAAGGCTGACTGACATCACGATGGAGGGCCACCATCGTGATGACACGCCCCCCCCCCCTGTCAGACACACACTAATCCTAGTCCCCACAGTTAACCAAAATATTTTGCAGGGATTGCTCTGTAAATTCAATTGCGATTATAACTGATGAAAATGCATGATATTTTAAATACGGCAGCCTTTGCCAGAGAGGTGACTTGCTAGTCTTCCGCGATCTGATCGCATTTCCCGAGGCAGATTACACAATGCCATGTCGCCAAACTATGACTGTGCGGCTGGAGAAAATGTACAGCGAAGCAGCAGCTTCCATCCGTGAGATCCGGTCCTTTACCAACTGAGTTGTGCAGAGTGCGATCCTGCAGAACCGCTCAATACCAGAGAGGCACAGTGCGGGAAACATGAATTTTTCTCATCTCATCTCATCGTCATCCGCTTATCCGGGGTCGGGTCGCGGGGGCAGCAGCTCAAGCAGGGGGCCCCCGGACGGGGGGATCCCGAGGCGTTCCCAGGCCAGTGTTGAGATATAATCTCTCCACCAAGTCCTGGGTCTTCCCCGAGATCTCCTCCCCACTGGTCGTGCCTGGAACACCTCCCAAGGGAGGCGCCCAGTGGGCATCCTTAGCAGATGCCCGATCCACCTCAACTGACTCCTTTCTAAGCAAAGGAACAGCGGCTCTAATCCGAGCTCCTCACGGATGACTGAACTTCTCACCCTATCCCTAAGGGAGAAGCCAGCCACCCTCCTGAGAAAACTCATCGCGGCCGCTTGTACCCGTGATCTTGTCCTTTCGGTCATCACCCATCCCTCATGACCATAGGTGAGGATAGGAACGAAGATTGACCGATAGATCGAGAGCTTTGCCTGGCGGCTCAGCTCTCTTTTCATCACAATGGTGCGGTGAAGCGAACGCAATACCGCTCCCGCTGCTCCGATTCTCCGGCCAATCTCACGCCCCATCGTCCCCTCACTCGCGAACAAGACCCCGAGGTACTTGAACTCCTTCACTTGGGCTAAGGACTCATTTCCTACACCAGAGTAGGCAAACCACCGGTTTCCTGCTAAGAGGTCATGGCCTCAGAATTTAGAGGTGCTGAATCCTCATCCCAGCCCGCTTCACACTTGGCCGCCATCCGATCCAGTGAGTGCTGAAGGTCACAGGCCGATGATGCCATCAGGACCACATCATCTGCAAAGAGCAGTGACGAGATCCTCAGACCACCGAACTGCAACCCCTCCCCACCACGACTGCGCCTCGATATCCTGTCCATGAATATCACAAACAGGATTGGTGACAAGGCGCAGCCCTGGCGGAGGCCAACACCCACCGGGAACGAGACTGACTGGCTGCCGAGAACCCGGACACAGCTCTCGCTTTGGGAGTACAAAGATTGGATGGCCCTGAGGAGAGACCCCCCTACCCCATACTCCCGCAGCACCTCCCACAGTTTCTCCCGGGGGACCCGGTCATATGCCTTCTCCAGATCCACAAAACACATGTAGACTGGATGGGCATACTCCCAGGCCCCCTCCAGGATCCTTGCGAGAGTGAAGAGCTGGTCCGTAGTTCCACGTCCGGGGCGAAAACCGCATTGTTCCTCTTCAATCTGAAGTTCGACGATCGGCCGAACCCTCCTTTCCAGCACCTTGGAGTAGACTTTACCAGGGAGGCTGAGAAGTGTGATACCCCGGTAATTGGAACACACTCTCTGGTCCCCCTTTTTGAACAGGGGGACCACCACCCCGGTTTGCCACTCCTTTGGCACTGTACCCGACTCCCATGCAATGTTGAATAGGCGTGTCAACCATGACAGCCCCTCAACACCCAAAGCTTTTAGCATTTCTGGCTGGATCTCATCAATCCCTGGGGCTTTGCCACTGCGGAGATGTTTAACTACCTCAGTGACCTCCATCCGGGAAATTGACGATGAACCACCATCAACCTCGAGCTCTGCCTCCATCATAGAGGGCGTGTTAGTCGGATTCAGGAGTTCCTCAAAGTGTTCCGTCCAACGTCCGACTACCTCCTCAGTTTAGGTCAACAGAGTCCCATCCTTACTGTACACAGCTTGGATGGTTCCCCATTTCCCCCTCCTGAGGTGCCGGATTTTCTTCCAGAAACACTTTGGTGCCGACCGAAAGTCCTTCTCCATGGCCTCTCCGAACTTCTCCCACACCCGCTGCTTAGCCTCCGACACGGCAGCGGCTGCAGCCCTTCGAGCCTGTCGGTACCCTGCAACTACGTCAGGAGTCCTCCGGGATAACATATCCCGAAAGGCCTCCTTCTTCAGTCGGACGGCTTCCCTGACCACCGGTGTCCACCACGGTGTCCGAGGGTTACCGCCCCTTGAGGAACCTAAGACCCTGAGGCCACAACTCACCGCCGCAGCTTCAGCAATGGAGGCTTTGAACACTGCCCACTCTGGCTCAATGCCCCCAACCTCCACAGGAATGCTAGAAAAGCTCCGCCGGAGGTGTGAGTTGAAGATCCCTAGGACAGGGGCCTCCTCCAGACGTTCCCAATTCACCCGCACTACTCGTTTGGGCTTACCAGGTCTGTCCAGAATCTTCCCCCATTCCCTGGTCCAACTCAACACCAGATGGTGGTCGGTTGACAGTTCAGCCCCTCTCTTCACCCAAGTGTCCAAAACATGCCGCCTCAGATCAGATGACACGATTACAAAATCGATCATCGATCTTCGGCCTAGGGTACTCTGGTACCATGTACACTTATGAGCACCCTTTTGTTCGAACATGGTGTTTGTTATGGCCAATTCATGACGAGCACAAAAGTCCAGTAACAAACGACCACTCGGGTTTAGATCAGGGAGGCCGTTCCTCCCCACCACGCCTCTCCAGGTGCCTCCATCGTTGCCCACATGAGCGTGGAAGTCTCCCAGTAGAACTATGGAGTCCCCTACTTGAGCCCCATACAGGACTCCATTCAGGGTCTCCAAGAAGGCTGAGTACTCTGAACTGCTGTTCGGTGCATACGCACAAACAACAGTCAGAGTTTTCTCCCCCACCACTCTTAGGCGTAGGGAGGCGACCCTCTCGTCCACCGGGGTAAACTCCAACACCGCGGCGCTCAGCCGGGGATTTATGAGTATCCCCACACCCGCCCGGCGCCTCATGCCTCTGGCAACTCCAGAGAAGAATAGAGTCCAACCCCTATCCAGGAGCACAGTACCAGAGCTGAGACTGTGCGTAGAGGTAAGCCCCACCAGATCTAACTGGTAGCGCTCCACCTCCCTCACAAGCTCCGCTTCCTTTCCCCACAGTGAGGTGATGTTCCACGTCCCCAGAGCCAGCTTCTGCCGCTCAGGTCTGGTCCGTCGGGACCCCTGACTCTCACCGCCACCCATGTGGCAGCGCACCCGACCCCAGCGGGTCCTCCTGCAGGTGGTGGGCCCACAGGACGAAGAGGGGGGGGGGTTGACACGTAGCTTGTTCGGGCTGTGCCCGGCCGGGCTCCGTGGCAAACCTGGCCACCAGGCGCTCGCCAACGGGCCCTCCGTCTGGGGCTGGCTCCAGACGGGGGCCCCGGGCTTCCTCCGGCAGGGTCTCTCCTCTTAATCGTTTTTTCATGGAGTCTTGGTGAACCATTCTTAGTCTGGCCCCTCACCTGAGACCACTCTGCCATGGGAGACCCTACCAGGAGCACAAGGCTCCAGACAACACAGCCCTCAGGTTCACAGGGACACGCAAACCTCTCCACCACGATAAGGTGACGGTTCAAGATGATAATATGAGTAGCAAAGCCATGTTAATTAGCCTACGCGGTGATGTCATATTCGAAGATATGTGCCTGCGTGCACTACAATACTATCGTCATCTTTTCCATGAATATTAGCCACTAGCAGGTGCTAGCTATACACTTTGGTGACTATGATAACGATAGACTGCTGCAGATATGTGTAACGCTACAGATGAGGTTCCATGATTTGTACACTTTATTATGTATTATGGTCTTAAAAAAAATGGGTATACAGGTATAGCTTACATGTAAGCTAACAATTATGACCATATAGGCGCAATCAAGAACTTAAAATTTGATTATTCTTAAGTGGAAAAATGTCTTATTTGACGACATGTTAATACCAAATAAGCCATTTTTCCACTTAAGAATAATCAGATATTTAAGTTCATTGCGCCTATGTGTATGTATATATGCCGTTTTGTATACCGTAATCAGAGATGGAAAGATAATATATTCTACTCAAGTAAAAGTATGATTACTTGGATGAAATTTTACTCAAGTAAAAGTAAAAGTACTGGTCTAAAAAATTGACTTAAGTAAAAATAAAAAGTAGCTGATTTAAAATAAACTTAAAGTACAAGTTACTAGTTACTTTAACAGGAGGGGGCAGGGGTCTCTTCTGTGTATGGCGTTATAGACAAGGGGATATCAATCTCAAACTAGTTTTGTTTAATGAATGCAAAACCTTTACAAATTAAAGTGTAAAAATTAAACAAATCATGTCGCCACACATGGATGGATGTATACTGTGTCATTATACTTTAAATAAGTTTTTAAAAAACTATTTGGAGCGAAGATTTCACATCACAACAGAAGACAACAGCATCGATACAGAAACCTTGGACTTAATGATACATTTTCAAGAGATAAGTATAGCCTTAAGCTCCCGTTTCAGCAACATGGACGTACTAAACAAGAAGACAATTATTTGTGTCTGAAGAGGGTTTTAATTCTCTGTAGCAAAAACTTTGCAAATTGCTATGAAAATTCAGGGCTAAACAGTCCATAACCTTTGTAAACAGGTATAGCTTAATGCACTTTATCATCCGCCTTCAGCTTTGATGGATGTGTCCTCTGTAAACAAATGTTTTAATCACTATGTAAATCAACGTTGTGTTCATTAAACACAGCATTTAAAATATTAACATTCATATCTTAAATTCAAATCACATTTGTCGTTTACATTATATAAATTGACAGTAGGCCTACTGTGCGCCATCCAATATGGTAATACATTGACTGCATCGGAAAGCATAGGCCTACCTCATACAACCCCATTTAAAGTGTAGGTCTACTATGACTTTAACGTTCACACAGTTGTTCATTTTGATGTAGGCCTAACTGTATGGATTCAAATCCCTATTTACATTCGAACAGGTTGCCATTTGAATGGGACATCATTCTCTATCAGTGTTGATGTGTGATTTATAAAGCCTAAAATATCCTGCCATGAAATAACCACCACAGGATGGCGCTCATAACACAAGGGGCCCTATTTTAACGGTCTGAAACGCAAGTGGGAAAGCGCAAAGCGCAAGTAGCTTTGTGGGCGGTTCTACGGCGCTATCGCTATTTTACAGGCGGATAAATGACACTTCCGCCGCGGCGCAAGTGTCAAAAGGGTTGGTCTGAAGCAGCCTAATTACCCGTAGGTGTGGTTTGGGCGTAACGTGCAATGAACCAATCAGAGCGTTTTCTCGCATCACCTTTAAGAACGATCGGCGCATGTTCCATGGCGGATTGCTATTATGATGGCGGGTTTGCCAGGCGCACGCAATGAAAGGTTCACCACAGAAGATACCGATGTGCTTGTCAGAGCAGTCAAAGAACGCGACTTGGCTTTATATGGGGATGGGAGAAACCCACCCAAAATTGCTTTCCGTGAAAGCGGCCTTGGGAGGAAATCGCCGTAATTGTTTCAGCAGCTGGACACTAATCTAATATTATAATATATTTTATCTTATGGACACCACAATGATTTTCCTTGTGTGGTAATATTTTATTGTCCTTGTAAATGTATGGTTTGCAAAATGGGAACTGCTGTCCTCGTAGATGAAGAAGCAAAGTGTATGCGCGAGGTGCAACAAGCAATCCGTATGCATCTCGATGCGCATTATGCATGCGCCTTAAAAAAGCATTCTGAAACAACGCGCCACGACTTTAAACCAGATATCCTGATCTAGTAGCGCAATGGTTTTCAAACGTCAAAATACCGTTTGCGCAGAACCGCTCCTCCTTCCGCCGAACCGCCCCTGTGGGGCGCAAGATCATTCCCTAATTTACCGGCGAGTGGCGCTGGTGGCAAAAGAACGCTCTGCGCCAGTTTTAAACTAGCAACGACACATGCGCCAGTGACTAACTTGCGCCGGATGCAAGATAGGGCCCAAGAGCTGTAATAGCGATAGTAGTGAAATCAAGTGGCTCAACTAAATGTCCTATGGTTAAACTTCAATGGCTATATCTTTAAAAGATGAGTAAGATCCCTGTTTAATTTAAAAAAAGGTTAGAACTGTGTTTAATGGACGCCGTGGAGACGACGTGGATGCGAGAACCGCCGTGGATTCCTGATAACTGGAACCCTCGTGTCGCATTATATTAACCCTTACCTAGCTTGCTAGTGCACTGGCAACCAACTTTACTCATAATGATGCTGTTTTTTTTTGGCTCTTGTAACCGAAGTGGTCCTTTATGTAAGGCTAGGGGTTCAATTCGGTTTTACCATCAGCTGTACTATTTTCCATATCGTATCTGCGATCGTCTGTTTCCATGATCGTCGTCGTTTATTTTGGCGCAAGTTTGTTCTCCTCTCCTCCCTTCCACTGCAGTAGTTTCCGGTGTTGTCCCGTAAAAATAAAAGCTGTCCGCGATTTTTATTTAATTTTTTCTTTCCTTTTTTATTTTTACTCAGTTACGCAGGTGGTATAAAATGTAGCGAATTACAATACTTCAAAATAAACATAGGCCTACTCAAAGTAAAAATATAGATTTTAAAAACCACTTACAAGTAGGTCCTACACAAAAAAACTACTCAATTACAGGAACGCGAGTAAATTTAACTCGCTACTTTCCACCCCTGACTAATTTAGAAAAAAACAAGAGTACATCCTATGTCTCTCTACCGACCAGTGTGTGAATGTTCCCCTTTGCTCTGAACTCAGCATGGAGTGTGTGGTCTGTGGTTTGTGGTGTGCGGTCGTGGTTTTTGGTATGTGGTGTCTGCATGGTTTGTTGATGGCCATGTCCGAGACAGGGACGGCTTCTAGCAGGACCCTTATATTATAATACACGTCTGTATGGTTGTGTGGAGGGACGCCTTGCCAGTGGTTGATGTTAATGTCTGCATCCGAGAGAGTGTTAACCTTCTCAGAGTATTATTTTATAATGCCACAATGTGGGTTTGTAGGGGTGTGTGTGTGGATGTGTCGATCTCCTTCTGGGTAGCGGTTTGTTTGATTTCCACTTCCTAGAGACGGTTAAGCGTAAGCTTGGCCACTTAAATGCCACAGTGTTGTGGCATATTTCATAGAAAACCTCAGCTCATTGAAACGCTCCTACAAAACTACTAAAAAAGTATGCACAGTTTGCATAACCATAGGATAACACTCCCCCCCCTCCTTTCTAGAACTTTTAGCCAGAAACAACATACTGTATTTGTATCCCATAATTAAACACAAACAAACTGTTCACTAATGCTTCAATTGAAAGTCGATTGAATTCTAAACAGGTTCTCTCTAGGGCCGTATGTCTGTTCTGGGCTACTCTCTATAACTGTCTGTCTGTTCTGGGCTACTCTCTATAACTGTCTGTCTGTTCTGGGCTACTCTCTAGAAGCGGATGTCTGTTCCGGGCTACTCTCTAGAACCGGTTGTTTGTTCTTGGCTGCTGTAGAAGCATGGCAGTGGAACATGGCAGGCTCCATTTCAGAGGATACGCTCCCATGTAGATATAAAGGGATTATTCTGGCACAAAAAAAACAACAATTCATATTCATGGGATTATACACTTATAAACTACATTTTATTATTATATTCCATTTCTGCCAAGTCTGTTCACACTGCACCTTTAAGAGATGTTTTGAGGGAATATGTGAGTTATTTTTATTATTTTATTCAGTTATTTAAATGTCAAAACTTAATTTCACGATGAAATATTTATAATGGCATTCTTTGAAAAGTCTGCAGCCCCCACAGTCAGCTCTCTCTCTCTCTCTCTCTCTCTCTCTCTCTCTCTCTCTCTCTCTCTCTCTCTCTCTCTCCTCTCTCTCTCCTCTCTCTCTCTCTCTCTCTCTCTCTCTCTCTTCTCTCCTCTCCTCTCTCTCTCTCTCTCTCACACACCTTCCTACACACACCACACACACACACACACACACACACACACACACACACACACACACACACACACACACACACACACACACACACACACACACACACACACACACACACACACACACACCTAGACAAAACACTTCAACAAACGCACACAAAAGGATGCAAAATATCGAGCGAGCTAACTTGGAATCCCAGGAGTGCATTAAATATTGAACACTGCCGTGTTTGCCTCAAATGATCCGCACCTCTAAATAACAAAGTTCATCTCTGCTCCTTTGCATAAAATATATTTTTCCTTTTCTCCACGCAAACTGTCACCGGTTACACTGCGTTCGGTCGACACGACACGGTTCTCTCGTTTAAAAGTCATTCCGAGTCTTGAGCAGGGTTCCGTATGTTGCATAAGGTAGTGAGGCATAAAAACTGGTAGTGCTGGCTTGCTGCACGCTACTTAACCATGGCTCCACAGCGCAGCCGTGAGAGCACCGGTTGTGTCGCGTTTTATTTAAATCGGGTGTGTTCGATCCCCAGGGTTCACATACCCGTAGGCATCCCCGACCAAGATGTTTTATCCTGTACCTTTTCATTCATGTGAATACAGACCGAACGGATACATACCTTTGTGGTGCGTGCTCCTTACTGAATCTATAAATGTTATCTTATTTACCGGCTTCTTCTTCTTTCCATACTTCATGTTGATCTTGATACATGCTGACAAAAGGTCGGTTTTTAATGAGCATATGAGGCAGATGATGTGCATTTGGGAATTAATTCATAGCAACATAATTCTTTCCTACAAAGTCTATCATGCATTTTTCATTTACTTTGAACACTTTTTTAATCAGTATAATAATAATGTATTTCTCTGAGCTCTGATAGGCCTACATAAGAAGTCATATTTTTACCAGATTGATGTTTGGTTTGGTTGTCCATATGGTAACCTATGTTTTAGTTTCCATGCTGCTTTGATTGCCCTCAATAAAAATATATTATGGCTTATAGGCCACCTTTTCAGCAACATTCATAAGACACTGAATGCACATTTTGTATCTTATTCAGAAGCCGTTTCTCTCCTCTTAGAGTGTAAGTATACATCACCTTGTTGTCGTGTGTGAAATGAGAGAAACGTAATGCGTTTCGTCTACCATCTGGACAAGGTGCCGCAAGAGGCGAGAGTAAGTTGGTCTCTATTCTCAGTTTTTGATTTCTAAACCTGAGAAATGTCGTTTGACTCCCACTTCTTTCATTTAAATGGGGGCTACTTTAAAGGTTTCCTGGAGCAAATAATTCATGTGCATTTACAATAAGAATCTAAATATTGCCGTAAATATGTATTTTTGGGGATATACTTTTCATGTAATCTTCAAAGTTTTACCATAAAATATTCTGAAAAATTCAACCCAAACTATAAATATTGTCCAAAAATACAACTCTGTTTTCTATTTTCTTAAACACACACACACACGCACACACACACACACACACACACACACACACACACACACACACACACACACACACACACACACACACACACACACACACACACACACACACACACACACACACACACACACACACACACACACACACACACACACACACACACACACACACACACATACACACACAAAAACACACATATACTATGAGGAGCCGTTTAGGACATAACTAATTGAGACACTCACACACATACCTATGAAACACTCTTACACTCACTACTGAAACGCTCACACACTCACTACTGAAACACTCACACATACATACATACTCTTCTGAAACACTTACACATACATATGAGAAACACACACGCATACATACATACATACCTCTGACATATACACATACATATGAAATGCTTACATTCATACAAGTGAAACATTTATATGTATCTATCTGAAACACTCATGCAAGCACATATTTGTATAAATGTTTCAAATGTATGAATACGTTTTTCAGTTATATGTATGTATGCTCTTACATGAGGATGTGCAAGCGTTTCACATGTAGTATTAATACCAGTAATTTCAGTAGTGACGGTGAGAGCGTTTCAATAGTGAATGTAAGAGTGTTTCATAGGTATGTGTGCATGAAATTCCAAGGTCAAGGTCGGCATTTAAACCGGAAGGCGGGAACAAAGAATGCATTTTTGAACAGCCAGAGCTCGCCAATCTGAGCCAACCGTCAAGAGCGAGTCTTGGGCGGGTCTTGCTGTAGGCTTTCAACGCAGCGCAGCACCCTATTTAGAAAATATACGATTTCATCGCGATTGCCAATTACAAATAAAGCCTCCAGACTGATCAAAATAACTAAAAGTTGCACCTTCATATTCATATTCAATAACACAAAAAACCTGAAATGTCAGTCACGCTCTTCACCGTTGGCTTAGAAACCGGCACTCCTTTGTTCCCGCCTTCCGGTTTAAATGCCGACCTTGACCTTGGAATTTCATGCAAACATACCTATGAAACACTCTTACATTCACTATTGAAACGCTCTCACCGTCACTACTGAAATTACTGGTGTGAATACTACATGTGAAACGCTTGCACATCCTTATGTAAGAGCATACATACATATAACTGAAAAACGTATTCATACATTTGAAACATTTATACAAATATGTGCTTGCATGAGTGTTTCAGATACGTATAAATGTTTCACTTGTATGAATGTAAGCATTTCATATGTATGTGTATATGCCACAGAGGTATGTATGTATGCGTGTGTGTTTCTCATATGTATGTGTAAGTGTTTCAGAAGAGTATGTATGTATGTGTGAGTGTTTCAGTAGTGAGTGTGTGAGCGTTTCAGTAGTGAGTGTAAGAGTGTTTCATAGGTATGTGTGTGAGAGTGTCTCAATTAGTTATGTCCTAAACGGCCCCTCATAATATACAAACACACACACACGCACACACACAGCAATGTAAATCAGCCACCAGGCATCCCTTACAAGGAAGTGTGCAGGTCAAAGCATTCAACACACTACAGCTGTCTGTCTCTGTAAACTGCTGTGTTTTCTCCCCTGGAATAAACAGGGGAGCAGGGTTTAGTGTGGTAGCAGAGCCACTGGGTGTGACAGGGTGATTAGCACAGCTGGTGCCGCGGAGATAGCCGCAGGCTAAAGGCTCCAGATCAATGAGGGAGATGGGCTCCTCATCACTGCTGAAAGGCAAACCAGGGTCAAGTGGATGGAGTCCTCAAATAAACTGTTTTAGGGTGGCTTTGGTTGAATTCGTTTTCTGAGCTGAGCTTTAGAGGGAGTTCTACAGTGGGGGCGGTGGTTGTGGTAGAAACTACAGCAGTGGGAATCGTAGTAGCAGTAATAGGAGTAGTAGTAGGCCCTACTAGTAGGTGGAAGAAGGCCTTCAATTAATGCTTAAATGGCAGCATATATTAAATAATACCTCAAATGTATATATTGGAAAGATGGTAATAAAGGAATTGCATGACAAAGAACTGCATGCATTCTTTCGCATCCGCATTCAAACCAGGTGGCAAAATAATAATCTCCAGCTAGCTTACTTGACTGGCATTCAGTCAGACAAGAGAAGGAAAGACATGATTTGAAAAGCAGAGAGTTGCTGTGTATTTGCATATACAGTTGTGGAGTGAGTCATCTTGAGCTGTGAGCAGCACACACACAGAGCACTGTCTGTGAACAAGGTTCCCCCCCCTGCCGTCACTCCATTTCCAATGCAGAACCACTCGTATCGCTCGGAGCGGGATCGCATTAGAGATAGCATCTTGAAATGCTGGATAGCGCCGTTTGTTACGACCGAACCACGGGGACACTAATCAATGACGGCCCATCTCGACGGCGACGGCGGCGGCGGCGGCGGAAGGAGCGAACGTTTCCAATCTGATTAACATCAGAAACACAATTAAGAGATAAGCAGCAAGGAAAGCCTGACATAATGGGACTGCGGAACACCATCGGTAATAACAATTAAGAACACCCCCCCGCGCACCTCTTGGAGGAGAATAGGTGTCATGGCGAGCGAACAGATTTTAAGCGCCAAAGGACTGTTTGCCAATTCCTGTAATTACTTCCTCATTCTGTCTATTACTAGTTTGCCGCGGGTCACAAGGTGAGTGGGATGGCTTCTGCGTCGAGGCTGGATGCACAAGCGAGGCTATTAAGTACTGGCACAGTATGCCAGCCTGCTGAAACGCTGAGTCACTCCCAAGGAGAAAGGGCCAGGAATATATATTTATATAAATGAACTCCTATCAGGGTTTTTATGTGTTTCGTCTTAAAACTGTGGTTATCATTTCAACTGCTGTCGACAGCAGCTGGAACAGCTAGACTCGCCTGGGTGTGATTAGGATATTGGTGGTGAGGAACCCAAAACACTTGGGGGTTTGAGAGAACAACTTTATTTGTGCAAGAGATTCAACCCACATCCATGGAGGCAGAACGTGGCTGCAATCGGGGTTCATGCTGGGTGTATTGGTGTGTGTCACTAGCTATTTTCGATGAGGTGTAAAAGGAATATAAACTATACTCCAAGTAACTTAAGACTTCTTCTGACAAAGAAGGACATAGAGAATGGTAGCGACCAGGACAAATGTGTGAAATATATTTATGAAACACATCCGTCCATCCATCCTTCCATATGAACACACACACGTACACACACCAACAACTCAGCAGGTTTATATGTATGTTAAACCTAGGTATGCAAAATATCTTTGACAGCCATTGCCAGAATAACTGAAAAACACTTATTAGAACGATGAGGCACGCAACACATCGTTCACAGATTAACCTCTCAAGCTCGTTTTAAATCTACTTCATAAGCATCTTGTGAAAATGAATCCACTAATTAGGTTTTAGGCCTGACTTACTGGAAGTGGAGGAAGTAATTAATTCTTAACCAACTGACAACGTGAGTAGTTTGTAGGAGAGCGTCTTTCCTAAGAAGATTGCGCTGCTTTAGCTGGGATTACGTTGCCTGATCTGGCCTCGCCGCGCCCCCCAAAACCACTACAGCAGGACCCAAGCATTGAGACATCACGCTAGATGATGTCTACACAGTCCGCCATCGCGCCGCACCGCGCTTCCTACCGCCGCGATGAGATCCTGCGTTATGAGCATAATAATTACAACCCTCGTGAGCTAAATAAAGAGGTTTCATCGTGTGAAAGGAAATCCGCCGGGGAAAATCTTCAAAAGGAGAAGCTGTCCCTTTGAAGGTGTCACCGGTGGCTTCAAAGCCCAGCCTTCCCCGCGCGTCCCCGCAGACCGAGGGCTTGTAAGCCTGCAATGAGTTATGTTTCTTGGGCTATCTGCACTAAGACATGCACCCCCTACCCTCCCGTACTCCCACTTGTCGGTTCTTTACGGCCCTCATGGTGGAACTAATTCCGCTGATAAACAGATGCTTTTGAGCACAATTGATCTCTTCCGTTTTGTGTGGTTTCATCATTCCTTGTTTGGGTTATTTATTGCTTTTATTGCTTTTGCATCTAAGGCAGCATACTCTAGTGTTCTAATGGGTTCAACCCCCAGTCGAAAGGTTCTGGGTTCGATACCTTAACGTCGGCAGCCTTACCGTTAGGAAAATCCCTAATCCCCTTAAACCTGATCCTTAATGATCTGAATCACACATGAGAGCCTTTAGATAAAAGCGTTTGGTAAATAACGCAGTGATGAATGGAATGATCTCGATGAGCTGTCTGACTGAGCCGACATTTCAATCACCATCTGATTTGATGTCATGTGTGAGAGGGAGAGAGAGGGGGGGAGAGCGAGGGCCCACTGGGACACGTGTCGAGCACTTTGATGTTTCCATCTGCTGAGGAGAGCTCCAGATAAGAGGATCCGAGGAGAGCAGATAAATACATCATGTCAGAGCTTCAGACAAGAGACCACGATCCGGTTGAATGTTCTCTCTTCAAAGTGTAGGCGAGATCTTCACATGCCCAGATCCAGGACACCTTCCCTTTTAACGCTGTGTTCCGCTGGTGTATTTTCACTGTGCATTTACATTTCTTCTGTACTTTTTGTACTGTACTGTACTTTGCTTAACTGTGTTTTTTCTGTAATGCTGTGGTGTTTTTTATCTCACTTATAATATGTTTTCCTTTAACACTGCAATTCGCTACAAATGGGGACTGAACTTTGTTAGCTTTTCTTTTGTTTTTTACCAGTTGAATAGAAGAATAGCCTATTTAAATCCTCTCTTCCCTGACAAAGTGGAAGACGGTGAATTAATTGAGTGTTCAGGGTCCTTCAAGTGAAAGAACCATTCAAGATTTATTCCTTGGTGCTGTTTAAACTATCAATCATTGCTTAATAAATACCTGCCCAGGAGACAGGCTTACACACCGCTCTTGAGAAGGAACAAATACAACAACAACAATGATGAGAAAACTAATTGTTCCGCTTTCTTATTGGTTTGAAGGTAGTCTGACAGTCTGATTATCTTGATTTGTTTTCCTGTTTTGAATGTGCACAACTGAGTGTCCCTTATTTCATTCCTTTGGTTGCTGCTGGTTTCCAATTGGTCTTTGTACAACTGCTAAAGTACAATACTGTGGTAATCAAGCCAGCCTCCCCCTTAAATGAAAGTTTTGTTCAATAAACTACGGGAAATGCAAACTTTGGAGAAGACATTTCCTCCTTCTACCACAAATGATAAATCCCTGATGTTTGATTTGGAAGTTTTTTGCTACACTGTTTTTCTCTCAGCTCATCAATATTCATAAGAATCCTCCAAAATACATCTAAATTTTCATTAATAACAGAAGATATGAACATACTAGACGCACAACCCAACTCAATTACGTTTAATTAATTATATTATTATATATGGTCGCAAATATGTTAATGTATTCTTCTCTTTTCAAAGAAAGTAGACAGTTCAACATAGACTCTATACACTTGATTTGTCCCTTGCTTGATTGGCCAACAAAGTGCTTTGAAATGTTGAAATGTTACCCTTAAACATACCCGTAAATCTCCCCCGAACAATACAGATCATCACCATGGGCTCCACTATTATCATCCAGTCCTATCTGTGACTTACAGGATTGACCGCCCGGTATATCCACTGCTTACCACCACCTCCCACAGCTACTGGTCACCACAGGCCTGGATGTAATAGAGAGAGAGCGCGCGCGAGAGCGAGTGAGCGCAAGAGAGAGATCATCGTTCTAAACCACGACAGCTTCATCCCTTTATCTCTCTTGAGATTGGTTATTACCAGTTGTCTTTTTCTCTCGCTTTGAATATGTGTAGTGGGTTTGACCTTAAGTGAAACCATATGTGCATAAGCGTAGAAAATAAATCACATTAGGAAATATTTTTCCTATTCCAGACATGCTACTACGGGCTAATTACATTCATATCTGAATTTAAAACAAGCTCAGACAAAAAGAAAAAGAAAAAACTAAAGGCCTGGGTTATTAAATCTGAATTCCACAAAGAGGCAATCTCCTACATTACACAGATAAGTCATTACATTCCCTCCCTCCTCCCCATCCCTCCTCAGACCTTAATTCAACTCAGGGCACAAGGGGAAGGGAATGGCCGGGCGGTCTATGATTACAGCAGGGGGCGGGGGGTCTCCAGCCCAATCCCTGAACCAATATCACCCTTTAATTTCATATGTTTGAAGATGTCGTCCCACCAGCCTACCGCAGGGGAGTGTGTGTGTGTGTGTGTGTGTGTGTGCATCTGGCTGTGTGTGTCTGCGTGTGTGTGTGCATCTGGCTGTGTGTGTGTGCATGTGTGTGTGTGTGAGTGTGTGTGTGTCTGTGTGTGTGTGTGGCTGTGTGTGTGGAGGGGGGAGCGGGGGGGGCTGATAACCTTCCCCCTGTAGACCATTTCAATCTAAATCATCGCATTGAAGTGTGCGCAGAATATTGCTCTGGTTGGACAAAGCGGTGGTGAGTCTATTCCAATGCATGGATTTGATGAAGCCCGGATTCTTATTTTATATAGTCACAATCTTAACATTTATCTTATAGCTCAATGATGTTTCAATGATGTTTCACAAAAAGGCTGTTTCACACAGTATGTAGTATGTTACCCGAACGTGCTTTAGCCTTCAGAGGATTTATGAATTTAAATAGTGTCACAACATTAGAAAGCGCTTTCCTGGTAATCAAAGCTGTTGTAGCGACAATTTGAGGCTGTGAAGAGAATTTGTACGATTTAAAATAAATAAATAAATAAAAAAGGCCAGCTCCTTCTCTGCTCCCTCCATCGCTACGTTTGTCCACCGTTTAAAAGGGTTGCATTCACATACCTGTGGTCGACAGGCAAGATGGATTCCCCAAACCAATCAGGGAAGAGATGCCCCGATTGGTCAGCATGAGCCGGGAGTAATCTTAAATCTAATTTGGCTCACACAGTAGCAGACGCAGTATGCCCGAAACGATATTTACACAGCGCATTTCACTCACTAATAGCGGACGGATAGCTGTGACATTTCTAACAAATTACACTCCAATGATAGCTACTCAATCTTTTATTAAACCATCAACACAACATAATAAGAACATTAGCATATTTTTGAAATGGTGACACTGATTTACTGCAACCTCTGATAGACAAATACACAGACGTGTTGTTTGTCTTTAGGGGAGCTCATATCCTGATTATCCCATGAACTTCCTTTTCAGAGCTCAGTGGCTGAACTTCTGGTTCATGTACCAGAGTTCTCTTTGTCTCCATAGAAAGTCCTGTTTCTAGATGAACAGTTACTGTAGTGCGCTGAAAGAGAAAGTCCTTTCATTGCTTTCTCATTTGACCTTCATGCAAAGGATGGAAATTTGTGGGGAGGAGGGGGAGGGGAGCGGTTATGGAAATCATAACTGCTATGAAAGTCCTTTATTTGTACAAAAATATTGATATATTGCAACACATGTTAAATCCTAATAGCAAATGTGTGAAATGTTCATGTCAAGTAACGCACTAAGTAACGAAGTAGAAACAATTATGTAAACAAAATAAATATATAATTGACTGTATATATATTCTTCCATCTCGCTGTCCTACCCACCTACACACACTGAAAAATTATTTGAAATCCATAATTTGACATAATCAGGTTAACGTTAATTTGATTTGTGGGCTCATTTTTTTTTATTATTAATTTGTGTACTGTTTATAGTCTTTTTGTTTGTTTTCTGGAAAAGTAAGAAGAGGGGGTTTGATTGATTACTATCAATAATAAAGCCGAATCATTCATCCATTCACTCATCTCTTCATTTGTCAGCCTGTCCATCCATAATAGTTTCGTCCTTGAAGACAAGGTTACGGTTGAGGCCTTTGATGCCTGGTGGGGAAAATATAGGCCAGTTATCTCTGGTTTATTCCCATTATGAACACACATCTTCAGGCCATGCTTGGAAACTCCACTAGTTGTGTAACAAATATGTGATTGCCAAAGATCCAATATCATCAAAGCCTTCTTGCATAGTTTTAATTTGATTTAGGTATTTTTTTCAATTTACCAAAATCAAAATCAAAAAGCAGCAACCCATTTAACCACTTTAAAATCACCTCAGCAGCAGCCTCAGTGGCATTCGCATTAAAAATATGCAATGCAAAGTCAATGACATTTGTAAACAAAGAACATGAAACAGAATGCCAGCGTCGCAGAAGGAACATTCTGCCGTGCAGATATGAGCGTGCCAGACTCCTTTCAGCGTGCAAACACACATATTTCAGCTGTTGCTGGTGATAAGCTATTTAAAAGAGCATCCAGAACAGACGGCGTCTCGACACCTTGTGTGTCGATAAATAACCGTGTGGATTCAGAAACAACCAAATGGCACAAAAGGGCTTCATATGAAAGCCGTTGGGGTGAGGAAGAGGAAGATATGGATGAGAGGGAGGAGGTGAGGGTGAGGTTGGATGAGGGTGGTGAAGTGAACAATCAAAGAAGCTTTTAATAATAAAGTAGCAATCTCTTTTCATAACACGGAGGATGGATCGCATGCTAACCATCAGGGGGAAGGGAAAAAATACCCATGAATGAGGCGCAGGGTAAGCTACAAGGTTGGCTGTGCTGAAAGGGTGATCTCTTGATCAGGTAGCATGCAGAAACAACTGGTAAATGGTAGAGAAGGATGGCGGGGGGTTAACAGCCTGAGCAAAAAGACGTCAAGTGAATATACACACACGCAAGATCTATGGGCAGCATTAAGCTCCGGAAATTGAAGAATCTAAATGCAGACAGACGACGACGATTACACTGAGGATGTGTTAACTTCCAATGAGTCCCAATTAAATTTTTATATACTCAGTTTTTACAACTTCAAGCATCACAAAAGGGAACAGGGATAGTGATCATGAATCAAGTGTATTTTGGTATACTTTGCTTCCTGTTCCTTTACAACATCCACTGCTTTGGAAAATGCAGATTGTTTCATGTTCACAACTTTTTTACTCCAAGCCATGGGCCTTTACATACTGAAAACTGACTGCTTGTCTCCTTGTTTTCAAATCAAAGTCAGTGACTCAGGGACAATTTGTGATGTAACAAATCGATTCAACCTGCAATGTTCGGATGCCATGATGGTAAAAAAATCAGAATTCAATTGAAATTGCTGGCATGCGATCAAGTATGCTTGTCAAATAAAGCTGATCCAGATTCTGAAATACTTGTCGCTCTTTTCAGTACGAATAATCCTGTGAAATACTAAAAAAGCTGATGTCATCGAACTCCTAATTCCATGATGACGAACGATTTCAATGATGTGGTTTAGGACAAACTTTTTTGTCACCAAGCTCAATAGAAAATCTCTGGTTGCCTCTCAGTTATCCATACGCATGGTCTGTTACATATGCATTATATGAGTTCAGTCATTCCCGGTGCCCTGCCGCAATTCACCTCTGGAGCAGTCTGGGCTTGCTGTGGACAAAACCAGGCTCAACCTTTAACTGTCAGCTGGACATGCCACTGTAAATACAACCTCCTGCGGATCAGAGCCGAAATATCTTTGTTTACCTAACCTTGTGGGCATTTCAGGCATTCCAGCCAGTAGCATGCAAGATGGTAAAAGTCCTTAATCCTGTTGTTTTTAATCATTGCCTGTTACAACGTCAATAGTTTATTCGGACCAAGGCTAACTTTTCAAAAATTTGATTGGTCACGTTCAAGAATAGCCAATTAAACTTTAGTCCAGAAATGTTCTGAAACACATGCTGATAAGCCTCACAGGTTTTTTTCGTCATCTTTCCAAGGGGCTGTAGCATGTTAACAGTTAAGTTTGGAATAGCCTGCCTATGCACCATATGGGTGGTCATATGTTCGCCGCGCTAGCAGCAGATGAGTGAATGAGTGTGTTTGGTGTTTGCACACAGATCAGCCCGACACATGGTAGACAAACACAAGGGCAATGATGAAACCCTTTTTTATGCTTAATCAAATCAAACACATTTTTAAATACTCTTAATTCCTTTGGCAAAAACCGAAAGAGGGTTATTTTTCAATATTTTACCTGAACTGAGTTCTGTTGAATCTTCAGTTATGATTGGCCATGACAACTGGGATGCATAATGAGTATCTTCAGCTCATTCGACCTGCCGAGATATATACAGTGATTGACGTTCGCACAGGTTCTGAATGAGCCACTCAATCGCGATCCGAAGAAGATATTTCCAGTTTAGAGAGAAATTGATCGACCTACCTAAACGGCAAGATAAACTCTTGTGATCTGTGTCAGATGGAGTAAGACATAAGGCTTTACTCCATGCTAATCAATACTGCCAGGCTCTTGCTTTTTTACCAAATGTTTATCATAATCACATAATAGGATTGGTAACATGTGGGAACTAGATTATGGAGGTTACAGCTTATGAAGACCGAATTACTGCATTAATGATCTGGATTGATTTCCAAAGATGGATGGCAGACAATAGGTAATAAGTCTCAAGAGTGACCATTTGCATTCAATATGAATCCCCAAGCTGTCAGCAGCTATAAATTGAAATGCCAGCCGGCCAGCATTAAAAACACATATATTCATACCCAGACACGGATCAATGTGTCTCAATGGGTGATTCCCAATAGATTATCCTCTTTGCTTGTTGATTCATGGCCAGCCCTGCCAAACCAATACAGGATAGTAATCATAATGTAACAAGGAGGACTGTTGAAAGAGCAAAGATTTAACACCAGCCACCACAACGGTTACGAAAGTTGTCTCCCCTTATTATAGCATTGTTCTGTGATAACACTTTATGACAAATTAAGGCATGAAGAAGACAACTTCTTGCTAATTAATATTTGCTGCTCGATGTAGAGAGGGCGAGAGCCATGTGTTGGCATGCTAATTTTCTTTTTAGTCACGCAAGTGTGGATTGTTAATCCTCTTTTTGTGGCTGCCATGTCTAATGACGCAGAGGCTATGATGATTCCGTTTAGTCGATCAATAGTCGAATCAATTGTGCATGTGTTGACAGCTTCCATTAGTGTTATGTATGTTTGTTTTTTAATCGTATTGGGGGTTTGCATTTTTAATCAATGTGACAAGAAATAAAAAAGCAAGGGGTTAAACCTTATTCTAAACCTTTTCTATTGATGGATGATTAAAACAGGTTTGTATGTTAAACAGTTATTTCCTTGTGACGTGATGAGTCCATCCTGATGCATTGGGAAACGGTGCACTAGTCTAGTGGATAGCTGAAAGGTTGTTGGTTGGAACCTCAATGAATGGGTTGAGCATTATTCAACGAGAAGCCTAGCTGCTATCTGCGCTTTAATGTCAACTATGTATGAAATACTTCATACATGAGTCAGTACATATTGCATGATATATGTTAAATTCACTTATGTATAGGACAGCCAGACAGTCTTATTCACAACTTTACACACATTAATTTAAAAAATATTCCAAGGCCGGCACCCCTCTCTGTTCCTCTATTTCGGTATCCCTCCTTCCTTTTGGTTTCCTTATACCCTCTCTCTATCTCCAAGCAGCTGGTACAGATACATAACCCCCCCCCCCCATAATTGCATGAATTGTCCTTGAAACCACATGCGCTGGAGGGTTTCCAGCGATCACTTTCTGACACACCTGCAAAGGCACCAGTGGGGAAGGTGATAAGGCTGTTTACCCATGTTCAGGCCCAGCCAGTCTTTCACCAGTGAGACCCACAGGCAGATCAAAGCTGGCCCAGCCTGTGCCAGCGCTCAGTCTCTTGCCATGTCTTATTGGCTTAAAAGCCCCGGTGATGGTGGATGCTTTCTAACGCGCTACGACGCCTTCACTCACCTGATGTTTTGTACAAGACGCCAACAATCCCTCCCATGACCAATGAATTGCATTCATAGGATTTATTTTTCTCAGGTGGTAGGTTGGAAAATCCGTTAGGCCAGATCAATTTTAAACATTTCTGGTTGTTATTTTTTTCCCAGATGGAAATTATGTAGCGGCAAAAAGGCCTTGAAAACACAACAATGGCAAATATGGGTCTTTATGCAAATACACTTTTGAGGATATTGGTTTCCGCATCACTGCTATTTTGGATTTGGACAAGCAACAGAAATACATGTGCAACTCCAATTCAAGCTCAGATTTATGGTTAAATCCCACCCTTGAACAAAGACCCATTTAATATCCAGCCAGGTGGTGTATATCAGTTTTACACATGAAAAGAAACACACCATATACTGGTAGCCTGGGCGGCTACTACCACCAGTGGGGCTCAACCCGCTAACCCCGAGATTTTGGTGCCAATCTCTTTCAGTTGGAACCACACAGGACTGGAGCTACAACTGGTAGAGGGGGCCTTATGTGTTCTGATGTTACCCATTTGTAAATCCGAGCTGGGAGATTGCAGAACACTGAGAACCACTGGGCACAGACACGTCTTTAGTTCAACAAAGCAGTCAAGGAGACAAATAGACATAAGTCTTCCCTGTCAGGTCAAACTAATGGCATTCCTTCCAGACCGGTGCTTGTACTTGTCGTGTCCACGCTCAGGAGGGATGACCTAGGGGGCGACACCGACAGGGAGAGTCAGGGTCGAGACAAAGGTAACCGATCACTACACCACAAAGCACAAAACCAACAGCTCCCTGTTGGTTCTTTTGTTGGTAACGCTTTATATTAAGGTCCTTGTACTAAGCCTTTGTTAATAGGTAATAAGACATTTATATATGCTCATTAACATTAATTGGTGTTAATGAGACTATCTATAAGTGTTAATAATGACACAATAAACATGTTTATTGTGAGATTATAAGACTTTTATAAGCACTTATAAAAAACATAACTATTTATTGATTGCTTAATAACATTAATAATAGTTGTACTGTTCTCAATATGTGTTTTGCTCTTGCGTGAACACAGATTAAACAGCCAGCCAAACTCCTTATTCAAGAGCCAGGAAGTGAGCGGCTTGCTCCTTTAATATCTTCTTACACATAAGTCAGCATTTCTGACTGCACTGAATTCGGTGTAAAACTAGAAAAGAAAGATACAAAAAAGTGTCTTAATAAACAGTCATGTAAATATCAGTATCAACGTATTGACTGCTTAATATTAACTCAACAGGTATTAGCACAGCAGGCTAGAAAACAAGGCAATTTAGCAGGTAAGTATACACTACTGTCACACAAGCTATGACATTTCACTGTTGCTTTTATACACAAAATACCCATAATAGATATTAACACATCCTATCAAACCTGTAAACTATGCAACACTTACAACCATTGCTTTCTGAGAGATAACTGCATTGATGCGGCCGTGAGACGATGTACACGCACTCGTTTTTCCTCTCTGTTTTACGTTTTTACCTCCTACATCCGGTTTGGGAGATTTTCAAAATAAAAGCGGAAATACATATAAACGTAGAAAACAGTAAATGAACCTTTCAATGTCATTTTGAGTGTCTTTTAAACATATTAAACATGTTCAGGGCAGAACAATAGTCTTACTAACTTACCTATTAAGTCATTATTAAAACGTTACTAATCACTAATCACTTATTATGGTTAATAAATCTTTCATTAAACTGTTTATTATGCATTTTACAGGTACAGGATCTAAAGCGGTAACAATGCTTATTAAGGTTAATAAGTATGTTGAGCGAGTGTGATCTGTTTTGTTCCCCATATAATATAGCCTTTAAAGGCTTTTACTTTGAAGGTAAATTTAAACCGGATGTTCTGTTTATGCAAGTGAATGACGTTGGAATCGTCCGCACGGGGACCGGCTCAGACTAGAGTGCCTATAGAGAGAGTGGGCGACAACGGAAGTTCAAAACGCTGGCCGATCACGTGGTCCATGTAGCCCTCCAAAAGTTCCCGGAGGTGCTCGGCGGGCAATTGGAAAACAATAGGAGAACCACGATAATCGGTAAATAATGTCAATAAATGTCAATAAATGCTTGTGTTGATTGCTGCTTTGAACTCTGTTAAGTGTACAACACCTGTACCTTCATTGACAGCAATAAAACCGTAATATTTTCTGTCTTTTTTTTTAAACTTTCAGACCTGAGTGAAGTGGACAGACAGGTGACTAACATGATTTGACAATAAGTCTGACTCTGACAACAGCATAATGATGACAACTGTGTTATAATATGAAACCCATGGCAAATAAATAGCATTTTCATTTAAATTCAGTGCAAATAAATTGATTTCTATCACTATTTGTTAAGTATTCATCCTTATGAAATGTATTTGCTTTGAACTCTGTAAATCTTCACTAAACCTGTACATCCATTGACAGCAATAACCGTAAAAAAACCCGTAATATTTTCTGTCTTTTTTTTTTTAACTTTCAGACCTGAGTGAGGCAGACTAGCAGGTGACTAACAATGATTTGTCAATTAACTACACAATAAGTCTGACTTGCAACAGCATCATGACAAGTGTGTTCTTCTAAGAAACCCATGGCAAATAAATTATTTTCATTTAAATTCAGTGCAAATAAATGAGTTCTATCACTATTTGTTAAGTATTCTTTCTTATAAATGTATATTTGTGTTAATTGCTTTGAACTCTGTTATCTTCATTAAACCTGTACATTCATTGACAGCAATAAAACCATAATATTTTCTGTCTTTTCTTTAAAAAAACTTTACAACTGTGTTCTAACAGGAAACCCATGACAAATAAGTTACATTTTCATTTAAAGTCAGCGCAAATAAATTGAGTTTTATCACTATTTGTTAAGTATTCTTCCTTATAAATGTATATTTGTGTGAATTGCTTTGAACTGTTATCTTCACTAAACCTGTTACTGTACATTCATTGCCAGCAATAAAACCGTAATATTTTCTGTCTTTTTTTTTTAAACTTTCAGACCTGAGTGAGGCAGACTAGCAGGTGACTAACAATGATTTGTCAATTAACTACACAATAAGTCTGACTTGCAACAGCATCAGGACAAGTGTGTTCTAATAAGAAACCTATGGCAAATAAATAAACAACTCAAACAGATTCAGGCATGTCAACCTGTTTGTGTCCTTTCCACTATGTTGTCCTTGAATACAGTCTTCACCATGGTATGCTGTGCTGCATGGGGATGCTCCAATCGCTCGGAGAAAGGCGTCCACATGTATGGCTTCCCCAAAGAGAGGGACAGAAGAATAGCGTGGGTGGCTAAAGTCAGAAGGAGCAATTTAACCGTGACCTACAAAGACTTTAACAACAAAAAAATATGTGAGGTAATCATATTCAAACAATGCATTTGCACTTTTGCACACGTTCAAAATACCACACCACTAGGAAATTTTTTTTATTTTTTTATTTTTATTATTAAAAACAGAACACAGAACAGGAAAAACAATGCAAAAACCAAGGGAAGTTAAGTTGCAAACCGAGGGGGGGGGTAACACTTAACTTAATGGCCATCTTGGAAGCAAGACCTAAACAAAGGTGAACGTCAGACAAACCCAGAACAGCTGAAGGTGCTTCAGGACAGTGCTGGACAAGGACAGAGAGTGATACACTGGTGAACACAGGGGCAACACCACAGCAACACCAAAAAATATTTTAGCTCCTAACAGAAGTTGTACTTTTAACCCTCCTGTTGTCCTCCTGGGTCAAGGAAGGAAGGAAGGGCGAAGGGAAAGAAGGAAGAAAGGAAGGCAGGAAGGACAAAGGGAAAGATGGGAGGAAAGAAGGAAGGGGAAAAGGAAGGAAAGATAGATGGAGGGAGGGAAGAGATTGGGTTAATTGGGTCAAAAAGCAAGGAATAAGTAAGGACGAAGGGAAGGGAGGGAGGAAGGAAGGAAGGAAAAAAGGATTGTGGAAAGAAGGAAGGGACAAAGGAAGGAAGGAAAGAAAGATGGAGGGAGGGAACAGATTTGTGCATTGGTGCTGCGTGCACATTGAATCATCACGTCAGGAGTCTTTTTCACAACATAGTGGGTTAGGGTCACAACATAATATATAGTTTCCACAGTGATTACTATAGATTTATATTAAACAGAAACACAGTCAAATCGACATACCAAAATCACCCTATGTTATTATTTGCAATAAAGTTTATCAACGGGATTATTTAGAACATAAAATGACGACGATGTTGGGTCAGTGCAATGCGTTGGTGAGACACATCAATGTTCTCACATCGCTTCACCCATTAATTACTATCAGCCTCAGTGATATTAAATTAATGTTCAACTGCATTCACACTCCCTATACATTTACCTAGCTACTAGTATAAATTGACAGCGTTGGATTACGTTAATATTTAGAGAACAGAATTTACAATTTACATTTACCAGCCTGTTGCATGTGTTGCTATCGTTATCCAGAGTGCTAGCCTAAACTTTTATCTGTTAATATTCTCTAAATCTTCTAATCTAGACGGGGACAATCTGCCAACATACTTAATTACTCGTGTCCATTTGATTCCGATGCACTACTAAAATGAAAATGTCATTTTTTAAACATTTTACCTTGAATAAAGTGTTGCTCCGACCAGCTGCTCCATTGGAATACATTGAGCGGCAGTTAGCAAATGCTAACTTCCGGGAACTTTTGAGGGGCTCCATGCGCCGCCATTGCTGTGAAAAAACTGAACCATTGCAGTGAACGGAGGTGGCGCCACTCTCTCTCTATAGGCACTCTACCTCAGACCAACAACTGACAAACAAAAGACAGGAACAAGCACAGAAAACATGGATAGGGGAAGAGGTCCGAACTAGAGGATGACTCTCTGGTAAGTTTAAGAATATAATGCAATGTAATGTGCTGTCTATGTTGACCTTCCTGTCTCTTAATAAAGTTATAATATAGTAACGGTAACTGGTTCTAGCTAGCTAGCTGTTTGCTAGCAAACTTTTTTAGCTTACATTACTTTCTTTCAGAGGCTTTGGTGTGCTACATTTGAGCTGACGTTTAGCTTATGCTATCATATGAAGTTTTATTCTTTCGTTCTTTCTTTACTATTCTCTACAAACTTCATACTTTTTTTTAACATGGGAGTCAATGGGAAGACGAAGGAGCTGTCGTCTTGTACTTCAACTGTTTAAGACGTCACAACGTTGACCAGTGCCAGTGGGTCAATAGAGGGCGCTAGGGCGCGGCCCCTCCGCGAAATATTCACTTAAATATATCTGCAAACTATTAATAAACTATTATCAATGTGAAATAAATCAACACAAATACATAGCGTCTATCCTCGTTTAATTGTGTGATATACTTGTCACTGCCAGCTGTAGAGTTAGGTAGTTGTAACTCGGAAATAAGTGAGGTTTTACTGATATCTGACTAACAACACTGTACCGTAACAGACTATATTGAAAAGGTTAACTGTTCCCAGTCTCGAACATTCCTGAAAAGTTATTAAACAGACTATGTTTCATGAACAATAAGCATATGAACATTTATTGGCAAAACTGAACTAAGAAGGTGGGGTAGGCTGCCCAAACCTCCTACTGAGTGTGGGGATTTATTCTGCCCCGTAGAAACCACCCAGTCTTACCCGCGGTACCTGCTATTTAACCACAAAGTCCTTCAGGTACCCTGGGGTTTGTCTCTCTCTTGCAGGGTATTGGCGGGACGCTCAGGACTGCCTGGCTGAACTGGCCCCCGCTCTGTTTGATCTGGAGTCACTGGCTGACCAGTGGGTTGCTCCGGCTCTGGTAGGATGGTCTGCGCTCCTGGCTCCACTGGAGTAGTGACGAGGTGATTTCGATTGCGGCCCAGGACCCCTCTGGGAGTGTCTATGACGTATGACCTTGGTGCTTCCGCCTGTCTTATCACTGTCCCCTTCTCCTTCGTATCCTTTACCCAGACATGGTCGCCTGGTGTCAGACTTGTGAGATGTTGAGCTCTGTGTCTTTTGTTAAAGTTCCAACTCAATCTCTTCTGCTCCTCCTTTTTGAGGTTGGTTATGTCAGTCCAGCCAGGGTTCAGAGATGACAGAGTGAGCTGCCGGCCCATTAACAGCTGTGCTGGACTGTATCCATTGGCGAGTGGGGTGGCTCTGTAAGCCATGAGGGCTAAATAAGGGTCCTTTTCCTTCTGGAGGAGGTCTTTAACTGTACGCATGGTGCGTTCCGCCTCTCCATTGCTCTGAGTGTATCTGGGGCTGGACGTTGTGTGTATGAACCCCCACTGTGTAGCGAACCTAGTGAAGTATTCAGACGCAAACCAGGGTCCATTGTCTGTCATGACCTCCGACGGTCTGCCATGCCTGGCGAACATGGACTTGCAATGTTCCACTACTGCTACTGAGGTTGTTGATGTCAGTTTAGCTACTTCAATGAAACGGGAAAAATAATTTATTACCTATAGGTACTGCTTATCATTCCACTGAAACAAGTCAGCACCCACCTTTGCCCATGGTCTGTCAGGAAACTTTGTAGGCAGCAGTGGCTCTCTGGGGTTGACTCTTTCCTTTGCACATGTGTCACAGCCCTCGACCACTTTCTGAATCTGTGTACACAGTCCCGGCCACCAGACAGATTGTTTGGCTCTATCGCAACACTTTACTATGCCTTGGTGTCCTGCATGCAGTTTCTGAAGTATGTCTGTCTGTAGTGGCTTGAGAATAACTAGCCTACTTCCTTTTAGTAGTAAGCCGTTCTCCACTGATAATTCCTCCTGGACCTGAGTGTATGGTAGGTAAGATTTTTCTATTGTGTATTTGTCTGGCCAGCCCTCATTACAGTACCCTTTCACTTGGCTCAGTATTTCATCACGTTCTTGGTGTTCCCTTATTTCTTGTAGCCTCTTTTCCGTAGCCGGGAGGGTTGACATGACCATGTTGACATACAGGTTGACTTCCTTCTCCTGCTCCGGCTGCCCTCTGTCCCTCAACGGCGCCCTTGACAGCACAACTGCCGTGGCCAACTTCTTGCCGGCCACATGGGAAATGGAGTGGCAGAAAGCCATTAGCCTCATTCTGAGTCTTTGAATGGGTGGGGGGAGCTCATCCAGGCTCTTTGAACCTAGTAACGGAACCAGATGCTTGTGGTCCGTTTCCACATGGAACCTGATGCCCACCAGAAAGTCTGAGAAACGCTTGCACACCCATGTGATTGCTAAGGCCTCTTTCTCAAACTGGGCGTAGCTTTTCTCAGTGTCCGTGAGTGATCTGGAGCTATATGCGACTGGCTTGAGGTGGCCCTCCTCCTGTCTCTGGAGTAGCACAGCTCCTAGGCCAAACGATGACGCGTCAGCCGAGACGACCGTCTCCACCTTTGCGTTGTAGAGCGCCAGCCCTGGTGGTGAGCTCAGCTCCTCTTTGATGTTATTGAATGCTCTTTGTTGATCATGCCCCCACTGAAACATGTTTTGCTTCTTCAACAGGTCCCGCAGTGGCTGTGTCTTCTCTGCTAGGTGAGGTAAGTACTTTCCCAGGTGATTCACCATTCCGAGGAATCGTCTCACTCCGCTCACGTCGTCCGGCTCATCCATGTCTGTCACTGCTCTCACTTTGTTAGGATCTGCTCTCACGCTGGCTGCATCTATGATGTAGCCGAGAAATTTAAGTTGGCTTTTTGAGAATTCACATTTCTCACCTCTCAGTGTGACGCCTGCGTCCTGCAGCCTCCCCAACACCGCCAGCAGTCATGTGTCGTGCAGGGCCTGTGTGTCTCTGTACACAAGCACGTCGTCCATCTGGCACAGGACGCCGTCAAGTCCCTCCAATATCTGGGACATTCTTTTCTGGTAATGTTCAGGTGCAGAGGATATGCCAAAGCAGAGGCGATTAAAGCAAAACCTCCCAAAGGGAGTGAGGAATGTTGTGAGGAGGGCGGACTCCTTGGCAATGGGAATTTGCCAAAACCCTGAGTTAGCATCGATTTTTGAAAATACTTTGGCGCCCTCTAGCTTTCCAAATGTGTGTTCGACGGGAGCATGTGTCTCTCTCTCTTGACGGACTCATTCAATTTCAACAGATCAACGCAGATGCGCACCTCTTCCTTGCCTGGCTTCGGCACAGTGACCATTCCAGCGCACCAGTCTGTGGGTTGTTCAACCCTTGATATCACCCCTATCGCTTCCATACGTGAGAGTTCCATCTTCACCTTAGACATGAGGGGCAGCGGGATTGATATGGAGAATGGTTTGGCGTCTGTTTTAAGCTCTATCTTGTATTCCCCCTCCATCTTGCCTAGCCCTTTGAACAGTTTGGGGAACTGCTCCTTGACTCTCTCGACTGAATCCAGTGCCAATGTGTCAACTCTAGCCACTAGCCCGAGTGCCTGAATAGCTGGACGTCCCAGCAGGCTAAACTTCAGACCTGGGACTACATACGCTTCCTGTGTAGTGTTTTTACTGTCAGTTCCTATGGTAGCTGTGAATTTTCCCCTCACCGTGATGGGCGTCTGACCTGGACCTTGAATCACTTTCTTTGCGCTCTCTTGCTCTGGAAACTGCCCCTTCTTAAAATCATCTTCAGATAAAACTGTCACATCAGCCCCCATATCTATCTTGAATACTGCTGTGGGCTCATTCACATTAAGGTTGATCAGCGAGGGTTCACCCTCTGAGCTGACTGTGCCTAGGAAAGCGATTCCCTCCTCATCTGACTCAGCTGTGTTAACTTCGTTGAGAACCCCTGATCTGCACACCTTTGCATAGTGACCTTTTTTCTGGCACTGGTTACATGCTACATCTCTAGCTGGGCACTGATTTTTGCTGTGTGCTGGCGTTCTACCACACCACATGCACAGTGTCTGGTTACCTGGCTGTGAGTGATAACTGCTTCTGTCATTTGTTCTAACCTGCATTTTCTGCTGTTTCACTCTGCCTATGTCAAACTTGTTTTTTGTTTGAACACTGGCCACGTCTCTGCCTTGAAGTTACTCTTCAACAGGTCCTGTTGCTTTTTCACTCTGTCGCGCGAGCGTCACCGCTAGGGATGGGGATCGAAACCCGGTTCTATCAAGGACCCGGTTCCACTTTTTTCAAAACCCAAAAATCAATAACGTTTGGGCTTATCGATATCACTATCGAGTCTCGTTTTTTTCTCCCATAGTGTCCTGTAACGTTATTGTGTGTCCCTCGAGTCGTGTGACTCGCGTCACAGCATTTAAATATAATCAATCCAATCACTGCAGCGTGTCCACCAATGTTTTTGATTGAAATTGTAAGCAAACAGGTATTAAAAGTAAAACTAGTGAAGTCTGACAGTTAACCTCGCTCACGTCACGAGGGTGGCTGAACGGGCGAAAAGGTCTACAGTTTGGCTTCATTTTACCAAGCTCAAACATAAAGCGGAAGCGAAATGCAACTTATGTTGCAAAATCATATCTTGTAAAGGGAGGAACACAACCTCAATGGCCAAGCACATAAGCATCGTGCATCAAATAAAGGCCAAATGCACTACCTTCGACTGTCTCGGGGTTGCAAAGACCCCGTGCGGCGGCAGGACTCCTCCTGCCGCCGCACGACAGCCGGGCGCGTCTTCATCATCCACTCGAAGTACCAGTGGTAAGCGCACACACAGACTTTGTAGCTTGTCCCGTCAGTTAAAAATAGTAATCCAATAGTCAAATCCGTGTCGTAATCAGCAGCATACAAGCTAGTTAGCTTGAAAAGTAAATAAAGTTTCAGAGGTGCTGCGTGATGATGCGTTCAGGTTGGCTCAGTAAAACGACTACTGGGTTATGGGTTCAAGTGTAACGTAAAGAAAAGGGAAATTGAGTTTTTCTCTAATCATTTTAGAATATATAATTAAACTACGGTTGCCGATATTTATTAAAAATTACATTTAATTAAAAATAAAAGAATATTTTTATTTAAAAATAAAAAACAAATTCCTAAATATTTTCCTCACTTGTTAAGCAATAAAAGCAATACCAGTTCCGTTAAAAACATTGTCGCGTCGTCTTTCCACCAAATAATATAAAAGTAGCGATAGTGGTATCGATAAAGACTCGGATTGATAAGGAGTATCGATAAAGGTATCGATATCAATTAGGGATGCACATGGTTAACCGTTTAACCGTTAACCGATTACAGGAACTTTGACCGATTAATACTAACGGTTATTTTTTTTTAAACACATGACACAACCCGGTATCACGAGATCTCGTGCTCATGCGCACGAAACGCGCTAATCTATTGAATCGTGTCCCAGAGTATGATTGTTCGACTTTTTTCGTGAAACGCATCACGAAATGTTAACCAATGCATTCTGAATGCACATCCTTCACACTATATTCTTCGTCATAACTATCAAACCAAACATCCTTCACATTCGCCGAGCGACGATTATGAAAGTAAAATGCACATTTCTCGCTAAAAATGTTTACATAAACACTTTTAATGGCGTAACCCCGCCATTAAAAGCATTAAAAGCGTCTATCGGTGACTAGGCCTACGTCACGGATAGACGCTGTGAGCATCTTTCCTATTGGATAGTTTTTAGGATATTTTTCTGTGAAAATGGCCGACATACTTTTTTATTCTGGGTGGAAAATATGATATTTTAGCATAGTTACGCCATTAAAAGTGTTTATGTAAACATTTTTAGCGAGAAATGTGCATTTTACTTTCATAATCGTCGCTCGGCGAATGTGAAGGATGTTTGGTTTGATAGTTATGACCAAGAATATAGTTGTGCTGCCCAGGCTGGAGTCCGGCGCCTCCAGGACAGTGCCATGATGTTGCTCCTGGGAGAGACGACTACAGCCTCTCCTCCAACAAGGAAATGACCCAAAAGCAGAGGTGGACACCTACATGACAGACAATCTACCATCACTGGACACTGATCCTCTTGAGTGGTGGAAAATCCAACAGACACGCTTCCCGAGGCTGGCCATTCTGGCCCGGCGCTACCTCTGCATTCCCGGGACATCGGTGCCATCTGAGCGCGTATTCTCCGCTGCGGGTCTCACAGTAAACAGACTGCGCACCAGGCTGACCCCAGAGCATGTCGACATGCTGCTTTTTCTTAATAAAAACCAGTAAAAAGAAAACAAATCCGCTATGGCGAGAGAGGACTGGGGTTTGCCTGGCCCATTTATTTTATTTTGAGGGCTGAACATTTCGTTAAAAAAGGAGAGGTTTTTAAAAAAAAATTGCCACGGTACTTTTGAATGGGTCACAGACACTCAATAGCGCATTTTAATCTTATCAGTTAACGGTTATTAATCGGTTAATGAGCGTCGGTTTTCGGTCATAAAAAAAATTAAAAATGTGCATCCCTAATATCAATAAATATTAACGATCCCCATCCCTAGTCACCACCCTCTCCAGCGTCAGCTCCGAGTCCAACTGAAGTTTCTCCGACAGATTTTTATCGCGCAAGCCCACAACCAGTCTGTCCCGAATCATTTCGTCATGCAGCTGCCCATAGCCGCAGTGCTCTGACAAGCAGTGGAGTGAAGTGATAAAACTGTCCACCGTCTCCCCCTGTTCCTGCTGTCTCTGGTTGAATTTGGCACAGCTCAAAAATAACATTTCTCCTCACCACAAAATGTCCCTCTAGCTTCTGCTTCACAGTAATGTACTCGCTTGCTTCTTTCCCCATCATACGAAGTGAAGTGACAATGTCATCCGCGTCATCACCCATAGTATGGATTAAAGTGTTCACCTGGTTCTCCTCCGACTGTAGCTCCAGACCTGATGGGATCCGAAATCTCTCAAACCTCCGAATCCACTTGGGCCACTTTTCTGGCTTTGTGAAGTCAAACTTGGGTGGCGGAAGAATCTGGAATCACTCCATCTTAGCTTCCCAACTGCCACAAACGTTAGCTATGCTGAAAACCTAAAAAAAAACTCAAAACTGACTAAAACGGATGAGAGTTCCCTCCAGCTAGTTTGGCCAAACCAAATTTCAGGTTCACCTGAATTGAGTAACTGAAGTCTTCTGACACCATGTAGACTTAGGTAGTTGTAACTCGGAATAAGTGAGGAGAGAGGCTTCCCGCGTGTACTCTTGAAGCATAACTTTATTCGAGTGCCCCTTTACAAGCTCCCCCACCTAACAACTAGGGGGCGACATCACATCCTGTGTCCTATAAATCCATTAACACTACACCAGCAACCATTTAAATGTGTCTTAACGTCAATGATTTGGGCTAGGCTAGTTCATTCGAAATAAAGCCCTCCTCCAAGTCAGGGTCGTTGGCCATGTTAAATTTTATGTAAGCTCGCTAACTTTTGGCTGTTTATCATGTAGAGACAGCTTTTCATTGGTGCAAGAAAATTCGCCCTCGGATTGGGCATGATTGGGCAATTCAGCGAATCAATCAAATAGGCTACCTCCCTCAGCAGCATTCACGCAACACAACTACATGTAGAGAAGAGATAGATCGCTAACTAGCAGAGAGTTGGAAGCACTTTCCACCCTTTTCAGTGGAGGAATTGGACCCCCAAGCAATGTTATACTTAAAGGTTGGGTATGGGATTTGCGATACGACAGCAGATTTTGAAAATTACTAAATCAATTTTCAACCGCTTATCTTCGTTCAAACCATTTAACAAATCCATATCTTCAATAATATCTTAACAGAATTTCCATATCATTTAAACTTTCTTCAGAATCACAGTTTTAGTTTCATACCGGCTTCATTTTCAGCTGTTTGCATTGAAGACTTCTGCCCATTCTGACATAGGCCTACCTACTTCTTAAGACATTAACTCAATCATTGTTCAACCGTTTACCTTCGTTCAAACCATTTAACAAATCGACACACTTGTATCTTCAATAACATCCAAAAGGAATTTCGATGTCATTTCAACTTTATTCAGAATCACAGTTTTAGTTTCATACCGGCTTCGTTTTCAGTTGGTCTCATTGATTTACGTTGACGCTGGACGTTCAGCAGTGTTGCCAGATTGGGCAGTTTTTCCCGCCAGATTGGGCTACCTTTGGAGGGCGTTCAGGCAGTGTTGCCAGATTGGGTTGTTTTTCCCGCTCTGTTGGGCTACTTTTAATGACGCACTGGCTCGCTATTCTCTTAAAGACACACACACACACACACACACACACACACACACACACACACACACACACACACACACACACACACACACACACACACACACTCACACACACACACACTCACACACACACTCACTCACTCACTCCACACTCACTCACTCACTCACTCACTCACTCACTCACTCACTCACTCACTCACTCACTCACTCACTCACACTCACTTACATTTTCTTAAATGGTGTGCATGTTTACATTGTTTACTCTATTTAGACTTTTGTTCAAATCCCTATACTTCATTTAAGCCATTTAACGTTTCTTTATCTCTTAATCTATGTGGCTTTCTAAAAAAAATCTATTTTCAACCTCACTTGCACAACAGCACTCATCGCATTTTCTGCAGGAAATGCATTTTCTAGTTCTAACAGTTGTGTTATGAATCCATGTCGAAACGGCTTAAAGGGCCCACTATGCAGGATTGGCCAGTTCTAAGCTGTTTTCTCGGTTTGCGCTCACACTTTTCTCTACACAGCTCCCCCTACAGAGAATAGTGGTTTATGATCTAAATAAACAATAACCTGGATTCAGGGATTTAGCCTGTATCTGGGGGACGAGACAGACGAACAGCAAAACAACCATGGAAACAAAGGTGTTTGGTAGAGAGTACGCTAACACCCCAGCAAGCAAGCTAGAAACATACAGGGCTCACAAAAAAACGGTCAAGCAAACCCATTTTTACAGAGACGATCAACATCAAGAAAGCCTTGAGGACAAAGTTCACCCAAGGATACTTACAATTTCAAAAGCAACACGGCCAAGTCGGCGTCCGATTTGCACTCTACTTTTTCTTTCAGTTCGCACTATTCTTTAAAAAGCTTGCCCAATGTTTACTCGTGTCTGGCCTCTCTGTCGGTCAGTTTACCTTTTTTATCTTCTTTTGTTCCTCCGACATTGGGTTTCTCTGTCTGTTTTTATCATGGTCGGCTGATCCATGATGAATGTAACAATCCCTTCGCTACTTGTGTTTATATCAAGTCGGTTCCGTGTTTATGGGTCTGTAGTGCCGTAAAGCAATTTGTTACTTCACAAGACCCGAGACTCCCACGAGAGTGGGCGGCCAGTCGCTGGCAGAAACTTGCATATTCCCTTTCTCCGCCAAGATGCAAGACCATTATTAATGTTATTCAAGCAATCAATAAATAGTTAACAAGTTTCTTATAAGTGCTTATATTAGTCATAATCTCACAATAAACACGATTATTATGTAATTAACACTTTTTAATAGCCTTAACACAAAATAATGTTAATCAGCACATAATAAGGTCTTATTAAATATTAGCTTAGGCTTATTACAAGGAGCTGGCGTTTCCCTTTTGTTTTGAGGCACAGTGAGTTAGTTATCTCTGCCTCCGTGTCTCTCAGCTTGTCAGTTCCTTCAAACGTTGGCCTAAATTTGTGATTGGAGGCAGCTGTCTCGCCTTCACGACCCCAGGTACTGGATGTCCCCCCCCCACTCCACAGCTTGCTGTCACTCCACGCACTGAAACAGGTTTTCTTCTTCTTTCTACATCACACATATCAGTTCTACTCTGCTCCCTAGTGAGTGCACGTTTAGGAGATAAAAGTAGGAACTCAATTACAAATAGTCCAATAGTAAACAGACGCTAATTTGTAATTGTAGTTTTTGTCCATCTCCTTTGACCCTGGCTTTCTAGTTGATCTAGTTTATGTTCAGAAATACTCATCTTACTATCGCCACCATCGCACCACTTATTGAACAGAATACAGCTGGTATGTCAAACCGACATATTGAGCTTCAATCGTCACAATGGAAGATGGGAAATAAACACCTTCTCTCCTTTGTCCCCACAGACCCCACCGGTGGATGCCAAGATAGATAAAGGTACGAGTGAGATCCGCTTGGAAGAAGAGCATTTTTTTCTTTCTTTCCCAGGCAACTGTAGGTGTCCATTAAGCTATTAATCGGGAGTATTACAGCCACCTAATGCGCCATGACATTACCTTCTATCTGCCACAGGGTGAGAGAGAGATGGAGAGAGAGAGGGCCGGAGAGAGAGGGCAAGAAGGAATAGAAAGGTTTAAAGAGAGAAGGAGAGACAGAGAGAGAGGGCAAGAGAGAGTCAGAGAGATAGAGTGAGGAGGAGGTGCAGCAGTGACATCGCCTGTGTTTGAAACAGCGGTTCGTGTTGTTGTGGTCAGATATTGTTTTTTTTAGGATTGGCATCAACATGTTCCAATACAAAATAAGATATATATATATCCTGGTTCTTGCACTTGCACCAAACATGAATCCACTAATGTGTTTGTCACACGGGCTATTTCTTAAATGGTGTGTGTAGGGGCCCAATGATTCCCTGATGGATTTCCCTTCTCAGCATTAAGTGAAACTCATTCCACTGCAATCCAGCTCTGAGGTGTTGCCTCTGTAACAACAACCACCTCTGCACCCTCCAACGATGTATGTATTAATTTTTTGGTCAATAAACGAGGGTACGGGGGGTCGGGAGGAGAAACAAAAGGCTATACATTCTACATGACGTGTGCATTCCGTATTTTGCAGCATAATGCTTAGCGTTGCTAAACCAACCCCCCGCCCTCCCGGCAGCAACCCCCGGGGGCCACGGGGGTGATCTGTCACGGCCAGCATTGGTTGATCGTAACGCAAAGTAGCGTGGAAAGGGCGGAGCCAGTGAGCAATGGTTTGTGTGTGCGTGTGTGTGTGCGAGTATGTGTGTGTGTGTGTGTGCAGTGCAGAGCAGTGCATTGTTATGAGCCCCAGCACCGCAGGGGGAGGTGTTTCCTGTATCTACCCTACAGGAGGATCAAGTGAAACCAGGCTGTGGGATGAGAATTTGCCATACTCAGAGGGAGGCCTTGAACCGAATGGCTTATCGCTGCTTATTCTCCAGTGGCTCAATTGTATTGAAATTCTGTGAAATGCGTCGCTCCTCTCCGTCATGAACTGAAACTCCCTCCCCCTGGTGCCTATCATTATTACATGTTTGGAAAAGGTTTTTAACTGGCTCAAGGCCAGGCTGATCTGCAGAGAGAAACAAAATTTGAATTTAAGATTAGAGAGGCTACTGTTTTGGATCCTTGAGGGATTTATTCTGTAATTATTCATTTTTTTGGTAATCTTGGAATGGAAATCTGTCCTTAATATCAACAGTGTGCACATCCAATCACATCCCTAACTGGTTTTACTTTGTGTTTCTGGAGAGCTAATGAAATACATTTCATCCCTTGTTGGTTTTCTCCCCTAATACTGTTTATAAGTGTGCTAGTATTAACAATGAAACCCTTCAAGTCTTCAGTATGACTGTGCCAGAAGGATTCCCTAAGGACTTGTTGCCACCCACTATTTTTACCATTCATTAAATAAAAATAATCCTAATGTTATTTTGTGGCCAAAAGCACTGCAAAACTTCAGTCTGTGTTATTGAACTAAAACTAACAGCTTTCTCAGGCTTCCTGTGGGAAAACCCTTTTTGACGAAAACCCCCGAGCCAAGAAGCATGGCCCAGCCAAGATACATACCAATTAGACACCGAGACCAAGTACAAATGCCATGTCTGCCCTGGCACATTGCTCCTCCAGAAATAGACCTGGATTCTCTCCCCCACCAACCCGATCTGACACGGGGGGAACTCGCCAGGTCAACCCTTCCAGTATTGGACTGGCAGCGTTGGTCCTGACAGACAACACAGTGCAACCAGTATCCACACAACCGAAGGGTACTGAAGGACAGGTCATCTGTGGCACCGCTGTTTCTGCTATGGATACTGGGCCCCACTGCAGGGATGATCTACATAGGGTGAATTTTTCATACTAACAGCGACTATAATGATAATAACAAAACCTTTATTATTTTAATAATGATAATCTTAACAATAATCAAGGTTCGGTTAGCCAAACCTTGATGATAGTCAGTTCTGAATTTTAACTATCAACGTCTATCTGTAGGCCTCCTAAGGTCTACCTCTTACTTCCTTCATCCAGTGGCGGGCCGTCAGGGCCAGCAAAGCCTTCTCTGCTGGCCTAGACACCTTCAGAACAATACATTATTTTTATAAAATATATAATTTATAACTTTTAATATTTGTATTTTTTCATTCATTCTATCTATTTTAATAAGTTTGTTCAGTTGTAGCATGACATTGTTGTGCATATCGCGATACACACTCTTTTGAACATTAACATTGGACATTCGATCCTTGATTCGAAATCATTCAAATCAAGGATCATTTTATTCAGAATTGTATTCATCATTTTTATTTTTATCTAGGGATTTGGGTTATCTCCCCAGCAACTACTGTATCTTATAAGTTATGCATAACCATTTGCACATTATAGTCATGGTTACGGTTTATTTTGCCATATCACTCCTTTGACAATCATTCCTTCTTTGTTCCCAAAAGATTTTTATTTCTGGAGAAATCTCAAAGTGGAACCAAGTTAGAAATGACGCATGGTCAGGCAAATTCAAACACTGTGGAACTGTCTCGTTCAATGTCCCTGAGCTATTGTACAAGACCTTTCTTCCCAATTTCACTGTGTTTCACTCCCTTTTCACCACTTTACGCTATTTTCAATTGTGTGTGAATGTGTTACGCAGATTTTCAATCGATTACCATGATATCATTTTTGTGTTTGAAAACAGATGTTATGACCAGTATGAACAAGACACTGCTATTTATTATCATTGAGTCATTTAGCACACTGTTTTTTCACCTGTGGCACTCGTACCACTGGTGGCCCGCGAGGGAACTGCATGTGCTCTAGAAAAATCAGTAAATACTGGATGGCTTGTCATTATTTCAAACAGCCGTTGATGATCTGTTTTAGTTTGTGTTAGTTAAATAATGACACTGGGAGCATTAGAAGCATTGCCAACCTTTCACGTCCGTTTTCTGGCCTTCTCGTTGTATACATTCTGACTAAAGGGGCGCTGGCACACTTTGCCCAGCCACGGCATGTGCATTGATCTATTTGCATTCCAGGTGATCCATGAAAGGTCTCCATGGCAATTTAGGCTCCAAGGCGATACATGTCACTAAGGAGCAACTTAGGCATCTTGCTCAAGGAGGCCTATAGGAACGCTGTTTAAACCCCAAAGCTTCCAAACATGTTATTTTTACCATTGTAGAACAGGACTGCTATACATACAATTCAATCTTGAAGTATAATACACACAATACCTGAACAGAGGACCCAAGGAATGCCAAAAACGTTTAAATTAATTCATGCCCTGCAATTTAATGTGCTCTCAGTTTGTAGTCAATGATGTAATTCTAAGCGCAGACGAAAAAAACAAATATATGTATTCCACTTTGGGGAAATCATTTACCCCGATATTACAGTTGGGATATGTCAGGAGGTGATGATGACTCCCGGAGATAACACTTCATCACGGTGATGCTGTAATGGTAGGCAGGGGCGCCTGATGATTGAGTTGAATTTAGTGGCACTCCACTAGGGGTAATTACAGGGCTCAGGCAGTCCGCGAGCAGCTAGGTATTTCACATTGTATTTATAAGCCACAGTCAATATTAAAATGACAAAGGATGTGCTATGAATACTCATTCAAGTCAGTTTCCTAATTATTTGGATCTATTACAACTTAGTAATTTTTCGTCAACACTTTTATTCAAAGTGACTTACACTGAATTCAGATACATTTCATTGAGCAGAAGCAGGTTGGGGGTATATTGCATCTTGCTTAAGAGCCTACAGGTGAGACTGCGGACATTGAAGATCAAACCCAGGACGGGAGTGGAACATCATTACGCCGCTGCGCCATCCTGGCGCTGCTAAAGCATTTGATGGAGCAACCTTATGTGAAAGCACTGACACTTCAGACTTTCTCTAATAAGTCTATACACCCCATGCGGCACTTAAACACTACTTCAGCTTCAAAGCTGATTTGTTACTCCATTTTTAATACCCACAATCCATCGCACTTGCAGACGTCTGACATCGACGTCACCTGTGATATTGGCGAGTGATCGATGACATGAGTTGTGCTCAACAAGCGTCTTCCATTGGATGTTCTTGAATCATAATGCACTTAAAAGCACTTTAATTGTGCTCGCAAGCCATAGACAAGCTGACAGCCCACCTTCAAATATGTCACCAATGGAGTGTATGATTCTCGTGCACTTAGCTAAATGTGGCTAATGGAGCCTGCCCACCCCATCCCTTACTATCCATTTAGCATAGCCAAGGGATATTTCTCTTTAGTTTCACTTTCCTCTTAATTCCTCCCACAGGGATCAATAAATAAGAGTGGTTGTTAATTATGCCAAGAATCTTAATTAAATTAGGAGTTTGGTCATAATGTTATGTTTGATGATAATTGAATGTATTAATAATAATATCTTCATTAAATAAGAGATGAGGTGGATGTTCCAGTTGATGATAATACAGATTAAATATTTCTGCGCTTCTTATGATATAAAACAGACAAAGAGTAGGGTATAAGGATAGTGGCTAGGGTATTTGACAAACGATTCTCAATTCCCAATGTCCATAGGCATCCTTGAGCAAGAGGCCCAAACCATCCTTGCTCCTTATGTAATGACATGAGTCATTATTAGCAACGCTAATAGAAATAATTTTGCCGAAAAAAACCCTGCTCAAAGGCAGTAGCAGCAACAGCTAAAAACACCAACCACGTTCGCAAGCAGCACAAAGAAGTACCAAGAAATTGCAGGAGGCTAAAGTTCTTTAAACTCATTAGAACTTCTTCGATGTGGTCCATTGTCAACAACATTTCTCATTCACCATGCTTTAGTCTATTGTCGACATTTTCTGCGCTGTAGTCTTTTGTCAATAAACGACATATAATAAATGAAGAGGGAACAAAACACTGACACCCAAACAGAAACCCTTCAGCGACGCCACTGAGATTCTACTCGGTGCGCTATCGGTGATCGGCTGCCTCCCAGCATGCGTGCGTATTAACGCTTTCACATTCACTGGGACCACCATTGTTATTTCGCCCCGCCTTGGCTGAATGAGGAGGCGTTATCTGTCGGGTGTTAGCTAAAACATATGCTGCCACGCTCTTTGTGGAGTGGGCTTACTAATGGGGTTTCAGGTACCTAATTTACACCTCTCCTCTCCCCAAAGGGAAGCCTTTGTCTCCTGTAGTGCTGCGCCCGTTGCTTCGGGAAGCATTTAGCGAGGCGACTGTCAAATGGATGTACAGGAGAAAGCCCATAACCAATGCTAATTAAGAAGGGAATGCATTGTTATAAGATGTTGTCTGTGGTTGTGCCATGCTTGGAGAAATGTGTACCATTGTGCGGTGGGCCTGTCAATGTACGTGTGGGTTTTGTCTGCTCATATCTGTGTGCATACATTTTTAATTGTGCCACCAACATGATTGTCCTTGCATTTCTGTATCACAAGTCCAAACTGTAAGTGAAAGTGAAGTAGAATCCATTTTGTTAAAAGGATAGACCAAACATTATAGCAGGGGACAGTACGCAATAAAGTTTCTGATGCATATTTTGTCACAGTAACTTTACACATGTACTGTTAAAGGAAAATTGGAGCGGAATAGGAGGCCTTCCTTTTGTTCCAGCCATTTCCAGTAAGGCCGACAGCCGCATCATCCTCTTCCACCCTTTAACCCACACAACAGCAACCAAGGTTCTCGACAGCTCAAGCCCCCGTCCCCCAGTCCCCACCTGTAATGAGTATGCAGGAGAGGGAAATGGCTTCGGTATTGACACAGTGTAGTGTATTTCTCCCTCTAAATACCCCCCCCCCCCTCCCGCCTCCTTGACCATCCATCAGGAGGGGCTCCATCTATCAGGCGGCCCGCTGGTCCAGCCCTGCGATGACACACAAACATTTTCCAATTTAAAATGTGATATTGATGGAGCACCACCACCTCCCCCCGGCCCCAGCCTCCACCCAGCCAATGTGTAAAGCAGCTGGGGCCCTCAAACGGCCCCCCGATCCCCTGGCCCGGGCCCCTGCTGCCTGTTCTGAGCCGTTTGGTTTCCATATACTTGTTCTGTGATTAGATGGAGGTGGGAAACACACATACACAAGCAGATACATGGACAGAAACTCAAACACACACACACACACACACCACACACAAACACACGCAAGCATGCACTTACACATTCACATATAAGCAAGTACACACACACATATACACATACACACACACACATACACAGGCACGCTTACTGACAAACAGGCTCAAACCATGCACATACACGTAGCAACACATAAACACACACACAAAGGGCACTCTAACGGACCCCCACACACAAACACAAACTCTCTCTTTCTTACAAAATAACTTTTAAACACACACACATGCAGATGGTTAGAAGATCCTAACAAATGAAGTTGTCCTTGTCAATTCAAACCAACGCTAACAAGCTGTGTTTGAATAGCCAATGAATAGATCAACCAATTACACCTAACCCCCTTCACCTGTTATTGTCTGGAATCGACTATTGCCCTATTCGCACGGGATTCGTATTACCTGGGGACCTCTGGTAATTTGTAAATTACCCCCCCACGTCTGTGTTTCTTGCGGCGCATTCGCACGGGATTAGTGAAGTCTGTGTTTTACTCGAATTTACTGACATCACGGTCCGAATGTGACGTCAAGCACGCGGCTCGCAACCCATTGTCGTGTGTGCACGTCCATGCTTCCGAGATTTCGCCCTTTTAATGGAACGGAGCCTGCTCTTTCTTCGAATGGGTCTCCAGCACCGATACGAGCCCGTGTTTGCACCTAAAACGCCTTCAAAAATGCCGCTCACAGTTTCCACCGCAGCCTCCATGTTTCCACCCGTACAGTATGGTTTCAACCGGGGAAGAAGTAGAAAAGGCGCGCAATAAAAAACAAAAACAAACAAAAATGCCCCTCAATTACTGAGATGCAGATTCGCACGGGACTAGTTTTACCACGGGACGTCGGTCTTTGGTGAAATTACAGTAGGTAATTTGCGGGGGAATTTTTACCTACTTTTTTACTGACATGGCGCATTCGCACGGAATTAAGATCACCGACGTCCTTCGCAATTATTACAAATTACCTGAGGTCCCCAGGTAAAACTAATCCCGTGCGAATAGGGCTATTGAGTGCAGGCATTACATGACATAATATAATGAAACCCTGGCACACTCAAAAAGCAGCATGTTCCTTGGTTCATTCAGTTTCACACGGTCTAATGTCGTCAGCACGGCATTTATTGCAGGCTGCCTGTCTTGCATACAAATACATTTTCTTCATTTTGACCTTAAATGGGAACACTGCATCCCCCCAGCCATACCCAAAAGGACTGAAAATAACAATCATGAGGCTGGGACACTGAGACAAGTCCTCCATTAACCCCTCAGAATAGATGTCATCTGGTTATTTTGGGGCTGCTTTCACCAAGGCATTATATTCAAATAGATGAATGGCTCCATTGTACCTCTTACAAGTGTCTCATATAAAGCCTAGCCATTCACTTCATTATAAAACATTAAGTTTCTAGGGTGTTCCCAGCAGCCGTAAGGTAATGGGTTTGAAAGCCAAATTCCGCAGCCTAACCTGCAAGCATCCTAAAGTAAGATGCCCTCAGCTGCCCTCCTTAATGACATGTCTCTGAATTCACTGCAATCCGACTTTGGACAGAAGCAGTCGTTTCCTAATGCTAACTGCTTTGAGGTATTTCAGCAAGCTTGAGAACAAGATGCAAATAACTGGCATTGCTTCTCTCTAAAATCAGCTTCCAGATCCCTATGGCTTTCTTTGAAGGCTGCATCATGCAAGATGGGATATATGGTAATGTAGTATGATAGTCATGATATATGTGAATATACAGGACTGGTCATAGAAATCATGATATTTTCTGCTGCATCTCTGTGCCTTCACTTTATCTGAACGTCGATGTTGTTGACCAGATACAATGAGGTAAGCCATTAAAAAAAAAATAAAAGCAGTCAAACACAATTCGCATAGCTTGTTATTTGATGTGCTTAGTGTTCAATGAATGCCTCTAATGAGCACTTGCTTGGCGTATAGGGTTTGCGTAATTTCATCTGAAGAAATTTGCATCGTTCTGAGGAATTACTTTGAATTCCAGATACATTTAGACACATCCTCGGTTGTAACCTGTATTTTATTTTATCTAGTTACACAAACATTTTCCTCAAATATCAAGGCCACTCTGTGCTTTGTGGACATGGATTTGATAGCGCACAGCACTCTAGAGATTTTAACAAAAGAAGAAAAAAATGAAACTGTGGCAAGTCGAAAGCACTTTGATGTACTTTTCACAATTGCTCATGAGAGCTATCAGTATTGATGTATTTATCAAAGCTAGTCTTCCTTGTACTGTATCAAATCTTATTCCCTGTGTTCAGATCAACAAAAGTGTTACAACTACAAAAGATGTTTCACCTATATTCCACTTTATATTAGCACAATAGCCCTTATATAACTAGATGAAACAAACACATGGACCCTCAAGTTTATATCTGGGGCATGAGCAGCATTGAAACTAGCACTCTGTTGAAGGTCGTGGTAAAGGCTGTTTGATTGTCAGCCAAAAGGTCTCGTGTTAAATCCACATGTTCACATCCAAAATCGAGCTGTAGGCGTCCTTCAGCTAGATGCCCTAACCCCTGCACAAACTTTTATTTTAAATTAATTTTGAATAAAGTTTCTGCCCATTTACTAAAAATGCCTCTGCCCTTTTTACATTCACATATTGATTTGCACAAACTTCTGCACACTGCAATTGAAGGTTCAACGCAAACTCTCAGTAGCATAAAGCAAGTACATGTTCCCTGGATGCAATGCAGACATCTGCCAGCAACCCGACAGCTACCCTGTAATGAAACCCAAACAAGATGCATCGGGATGTCACACTCACTTCAAAACAAGAATAAATCCTGCTGCCCTTCTTTAAACCAAAAGAAAAACCCATCAGCAAAATAAATACATTAACAAGGAGTAAAGAGAAGAAGGTTGGACTAAGGCCACCCCGATCTCCGCCCGACAACCCATTTGTCGAGTCTCGCTATTGGCCCAGCTCCCTTAATGCACAGGTATCATTCCACCCCCTAAGTGCTTTGACATCTTACTGCCATAAATAAACCCTAACAGCCCCCCTCTATTAGGCCAAACAAGGGCCTGTGTGTTCGCTGCCAAGCCAGGAAGTTCCACCCTAATGGTACACTAATGCTTTTATTGGATTACCGCACCATCTCCTATTGCAATGCGTCACAACTACAACATATCAAAGGTCCCGCTGGCATCCGCTCTGCTTTGATGGAATGGACCCGCGTGGGGGCGGGAGTCTTCAAAGCACCCAGGCCAAAAATGGCTGAAATTAAGATTATTTCCTGATGAAGATTATATTGAGCTACATTGGATTAAGGTGCTTTTTTATGCACTTGCGTTAATTTATGCATACAAAAACACATACATGCACAGACACAGACACACACGCGAGCACGCACGCACGCACGCACGCACGCACGCACGCACGCACGCACGCACGCACGCACGCACACACACACACACACACACACACACACAGCCACACACACGCACACGCACGCCACACACACACAACACACACACACACACACACACACACACACACACACACACACACACACACACACACACACACACATATATGCACAAAGACAGGCCCACACACAGACCCCCCAACATACACACACACAGACAAACAAGCAAACAATATGGTGTTGTGCAGTTGCATTACCGTAATCTGTTGCACACAGATAAAGACCACTTTATGGCCTGCTAGGAAGTGTTTTGTAATGTGTTTAACTGATGAGGTCATCTAGCATGTGACAGTATGATTCATGCCAGCTACTTCCTGGTATCCTGGTAACAAATACTGAGGGCCATGCCCACATCCTTGGTTAACATCTGTTGCCAGTATAATTTCTACTAATAGTTGATGCTCTTCTAGATGCTGTTCCGTGATGAGTATTTAGCGTCTGTGCTATCCGACCACGAGTATCAATGATAGCAATAGGCCTAGGTCAGTGCAGAGTTTGTGGACAAAATAACGTAGAATTGCCCTTGAAAGTACCTTACAAAATGTCTGTCAAAAGTGCTATCTTGCTATTATTTCCATTGGTGGCTCGTTCAGGAGAAATGCTCTTAGGCAGAAACTACAATGAAAATGTTTACAAATTATACTTTTCAGATGTTTTGTTAAAGCCAGAAGAGACAGTTATGATGGTTTGATGACCCAGACAAGTATGGTCATTTAAGGGGTACTTGATATGGTGATATCATCATCATCCCGAAAGATATTCTTTCAGATCATCAATCACAGATATCGTTATCAATATATTGATATTTTCTTTATGAGGGCTGCTGCTGTTAAACCTGAATTTCCCCTTGGAGATGAATAAAGAACCCACCGTCCTATATAATCCATACACTAGTTTCCCTGTGATGTTGTCTATGATATACTATATATATATTTTTTACATTCTTTCTACAATTCTTTATGTATTGGTTATACTGTATAATAATTTTAAAGTCATTAGTTAATAATCTGCTAATCATTGAAAAGACATTAATTGACAAGACTTTAGTTAAGGATGCACTAATAGTTTACAGATCATTCTGTATTTTACCACCAGGTGTGATGTTGCTAAGCCATTACAAGCAATGTCAAAATCTAGTAGGACGTGGTAGTGTCAACCCAGATGTGGGATGGATGTATCAGGCTGGTGGTGCTGACCTATCAGTATATTTGTGTTTTGTTTATCATTCAGGCTTCTAAAGGACTAATGACCGAAAGTTATTATCAGTGCAACATTTTTATTGTTTTAAAATTAGAATCAATCATGTTTTTCCCCAAGTTGCTTTAGTTCTTGCTTTCAAAGTGTGGTCTCACAGAGTTCACCTGCAAATCATGCCACCAATAAAGGATTTAAATACCAATAACACACAACATAAGCACCCTAAACACAAGTGCTTTTGGAGAGCTGAGTTTTAGCATCAGTTTACTATCATTTCCATAGCCCTGAAGGTCGCAAATGCTAACCTGCAGACTACGGAAGCCATTACTGTGCAAATTACGCAGCTGGTGCAACCGGCGAAGTACTTAAGAAAATGGTTTTTCCATTAGCCAGACACTTTGGTCTGCGTAAGGACTTCGGGGTGTGTGCTGTTCCCTTTAAAGGTGCGTGCGTTAGGGTGTGTGTGTGTCTTTTTGAATGTTTGTCTGTGCTATGGGCATGCATTCTTATTGTATATAAGGGTGTGTGCACATGTGTGCATGCAGATGTGTGTCTGTCTGAATGTGTGTGTATATGTACATCTGTGTGTGCGTATAAACATGTGCATGATCCGTGTCTGTGAGCATTTTTCCGTACTGTGTGTGTGTTTTCAAGAGTGTGTATGTGTGTGTATGTGTGTGTGTGTGTGTGTGTGTGTGTGTGTGTGTATAAGTGTGTGCGTATAAACATGTGCATGATCCGTGAGCATTTTTCCGTACTGTTTGTGTGTTTTCAAGTGTTTTTATGCGTGTGTATGTGTGTGTGTGTGGTGTGTTTGTGTGTGTGTGTGTGTGTGTGTTGTGTGTGAGTGTGTGTGTGTGTGTCTGTGCTTATGTGTGTGTGTGTGTGTGTGAAACGCTGCATAGTGCATGCATTTGAAAAGCCATTAGTGACCCCCGGTGATCCTCCTGACTTCATTAAAGTGTTCTTTGCAGAAGGTCTCAGGCTGCTGTTCTTCAGCCTTCCCTGCACACCCACTGAGTGTCACCCACACATCACTGTCTGCAGCCACACGACTGCGCAGTGTTCCCCGCAGTCAAATTACAGAGTATGATCAACGCAAAGCGGCTCCAAAAACTGCCGCGAGAATGCCATTGCACATATGCATGGCCTGGGCACACACACACACATTGGCACACACATATGCACACGCACAAAAACCCAGACACAAACACGCACCACATGCACACACACACACGTGCACTGAGACACCCACACACACAACACACTCTCTTTCACAGGCGCACACACACTCACACGTTGGACCAATGTGTTTTAGTGCCCCCTCATTGCATCCTTAATGCCCCCCCGCCCCCATCCATTAGGAGGAGATCCATCGAGCGGCCTGCGGACGGTTTCCCTCACACACCCAGAGGAGTCGGATAATGGCGGTAATGAGGATGCGGCACCCCCCCCCCCCCTCCTCCACCCTCAGCCATCAAACCCGTCACCTCTTAAATTCAGCAGCACCCGCCACACCCATGCATGCTCTCATCGCCCGGCCGCTTAGCAGGTCATCAGCAGGACGTTGCGTCATCCGATCTGTTCGCTCCCCTCCGTCCCCAGAGAGCCCTACACGCCACTGGACCAGATGGTCACACGCATTCTGAACAACCGCAGTCGTCTTTCTAGGGGGGATCAATAATGAGAGTGAGCAGTGGGAGGGAGGGGGGTGTCGTCAGTTTCATGTCAATATTTGACCCCCGCCCACCCCATCCTTTTTTGTAACTTTTAGAGGAAATTAGCTAAGTCTCCAGGTAAAATGCTTTTTTGTTTGTTGTGAAAACACTTCTACCATGGCAGTGTTGTTTTCTGAAGTGAGAACACATCAAAGAAGTTTTTTTGTGGTAATTAGGTAAATATTGGCACTTTGCTTCTGCATGATGATTCTTAGATTTGACCTAAAATCTACACCAAAGTCCAAGATCCTACGCTGGTTTTGTAGTGTGCATTGGGGTAGTAGTATTCCCATGGTTGATTATCTATGGTAGATTGTATGATTGTACTTTGCATGCATCGGTATATTACAAACAGCCATGATGAATTGATGAATATGAATGAAGCTGCAAGCGTCGATGTTCGAAACTAGTTGGAATTCATTATGTTAGGTAGGTTGAAGTTGTATGATGTTAAATATGCAATCCTGCATTCTAAATTCATGCATATATTTAGCATTCTAAGAAACTTCCTGAAGTAAATTTTAACAGCAGAAAGTCATTACGGTATATTCATTGTTTCCTTCGTGGAAGCTGTGTCCAGCATATTCTTTAATATATTAAAGGGCATCTTTTCTCTCTGGGATTCTTTAGTGCACATAATACAGCTATGAGGCATGAAGTACAGCATGTGCTGTAGCCCCCAAAACGATCCCAATACTGAGGGGCTGCTTGAGCCATCATCACATGAGGAGAGAATAGAGAACTCTTCTAAAATCACTTCTTAAAACCTAGTCCGCCATCAGCAGACCAATTTGCAATTGCATATTGGTCTGATACCTCTCAGCTTTTCCATTTCCAAGGGGTGTTATGAACAGGCGCAGGCTAAAATACCTCACCACGTAATTGAACAGACTTACAACCAATCAGAGCTATGAAACGTATGACACACCAGCGACAGCGATCTTGGTTGTTGTGAAAATGCCGGCGCTGCTATAGGCCTTTCCTCTGAACAGCCATCGTATTGATATGATTAAAGTGTCTGATTGGCCGGACCCGTGTTAGGTCTGCTCAAAATCGGCAGATCAAATATGAGCTTTAATACTTTAATAATATGTATTTCAATGCATTTTTTTTTATCCTTTTCTCTTGAGACAGTGTTTGTTTTAAACATGGTGATAGACACAATTCCTTCACCCTCGATCGGCGATCAAACACAGATTATTTTACTTTCCAACAGCAGATGAAGCAACAGGTATATATGTTAGAGTCAGAGTGAGAGAGAAAAATAAATTTTGATTCTACTTTTAATCTTTCAATGTTCAAGCTAGCCTTCTAGAGAGCTAGAGGGAGATAAAACCATTGTTTGCCCTATTAACATAACAAGGACCGCTGGACATCTCTGAAGTACAGTTGGTTATTTCTGAGCAAACTGGGAACTGGAGGGCTGAATGGGGGGATGTGGAGCGGGGAAGGGGGCAGGAAAGGCCACTTTCAAAGCAGCTGCTACCCCGAGGTCTTGCAAGGACTGCTGGGTAAACTCGTCCTAAATTACTGACAGTAGACTGATGGATGTACGACAATGCCGTTGCTATTATTGGACACAAGGTGACTTCTACAGCGCTACCCCTCCCCCCACCCTGATTCCTTTTTCTGTTCTTTCAGTGAGAGCATTCTAATATCTGGTGCATCAGATGAACAGAGCCGATAGGACCTCTGAGAGGGGTGTCCGTGTGGATGGCCCACATGAAACAGTATCACTCAAACACCGGAGGCTGGAAAAAACAGAATTAAATGGTTTGGATAAAAACAGACACGAATGTGGGAGAGATTTGGTTTATAAGATTCATTAGGCTTATTTTTTTTTAGCTTCAGAAGTTGTTCACACACCTGGATATAGATAAACGCTGTGGAAGTACTAGGTTTAACTGCTCTGAAAATTTCTCAAAACACATCAATACAAACTGGCGTTAGAATGCAAACTGAATCAAATGCCTTTACGTGATCTCAACAAAGATCAGCCTAATTTGAGTTCAGTATTTGCTCTCTCAACATTTCAAACAGAGTTTATCGAGTGTGCTGGTTCATTTGTATTGATTTTTTTTACTCTTTTCCCCAAAGAGTAATCAGATGAAGGATCGGTGGCTTCCAGACAAATAGTTCTGTGTTAAATTCCTACTGCCTACCAGCCAACTGTAGGCCTCTTGCTTCACATTGACCTATATCTGTATTCTCTGTAAATCAATGAGGATGAATGTGTCTGCAAGAAAAAAAACAACGGAATTGGTCTGGGACATTTTTAGGCAGAAATAGTTAATAGTAGTTGGTAGTTGATGCTGGAGGAATGTTCCCCTTTGATAATAAAAAAACAGATAATTAGTCAATCCTTAGGAATTAGGCATTCATTATCGTTAAAAACAAACAGTTTGTGTTTGTATTCCAACGCCACACCACATCTACAGATGAATTGTTCGATCCATTGGTTTTAATTAATCTCCTGGCCCATGATGCACCCCTTCCCACCCCACCCACCATGTACAGAGAAATCATTACCTCAAGTAACTGGCCTACAATTTCGAGGCCATTTTATTTGTTCTAATCCCCCGGCTGGAACAGAGGGCGAGTTGAGGGAGAATAATGCCATTTCAGGATAGGGCCTTTATTTAATTTACTGCCGGTCGATGGAGCTTCTCCAATTGCCTCTCCAGGATTAATAAGCAACCCACACGCTCTGTCCATCACTGTCCATCTCCCATTAGGCCTCCGAGATGGGGAGCCCATATTGCCTTGGCAAGGTAGACTCTGATGGAACACACTCTCTTTCTCTTTCTCCCTCTTTCCATCGCCATCAATTTCCCTAGCCGGGGCCGTCCAATATTTTTTCATTTTTTTGTACCAGTCTGGCTCAGTTTCATATCAGGTTTCATTTTTCGAGATCGGGTAGACGGGAAAATCGAAAGGGAACGGCTGTATTAGGAACACACAGCCCCCGCAAACGCAAACGCCCACGCCCCCCCCTCCCCCGGTGGTGATTAATGGCAGTGCAATAGGGAGGAGGAGTAGAGTTCAAATGTGCATCTTGTTTTTTAAGTCAGTGACGGCAATTTTTAAACCACTGAGCGTTGCCTCACCTGTAAACTTTTGGAAGTAACACATTATAATTCAGGACAACAGGCGTTCAGACCCATTTGGTGTTGCAGGAATATCTTTTCTACTTAGTGTGAGTTAAACCCTTGGCTTAATACTGGCATCCCCAATGTGCCTGTCTATAATGTGAACCTGAAAAAAGGAGAGAAACTGCTTTCTGAACATTTGTCGATGGATGCCAGGGAATTAGAGCAAATCGTTAATGTACCGAGGTGAAAGGAGAGAGACAAAAGCATTTCAATACTTAACTTTGTGGTTTTAACACTATAATCATAAGCGTTCTGTCGTACAGGGGCTTACTGGGTGTACATTTGAGTTTTTCTCATTGGTCTCTTGGTTACCGTGGGAACATTGATATTAGCCTTGCTGTTAATAGTTATCTTGCTTACTTTAAAAGGTTTAAGCAACTTATTGAATAATAGACCATATTGGAAGAGAAGTGCAAATTATGGTTTTTGAGACGCATAATAGGAACAACAATTTTACATAATTGTTTTTGTTGGTTCATTAATCATCAATTAAAGGGATACTTCACCAGTGGAGATATGAAGGTTATATGAAGTAAATAATTCTATGCATTATAAATGTGCAATTTTTTTTTTTTTAAAGTCTGAAAATGTCTCTCAAAAGGAAGAAATCCTTCCACTACCACAGTGGCCCTGCAAAGGAAACTGAATTGAAGTTATAAGCAATGCAGTGCAGATGTATGTTCTCTCCCTCTTTAGGTAATTGTACTACCTTGGGGAGAATGGCGATTCAATGAGGAGGGTGATCCTCACTGAGAAAGAGAAGGTTAAGGTGCTGACAGAAGTCCATGGTGGCCACTTTGGAATCAAGAGGATGCTGGACAAGGTCAGCCAACACTTCTAATGGAAGGCAATTACCAACGATGTTCAGGAATGGGCAAGTGACCAATTTGTTGAAGTTGTGTTTGATCAAGATGAGCTCTAATATTTCCTGTGATATGCTGAGGCACATGAGATTTAAAGAATAATTTATAGTGATTGCCTTATATAAGTAATTGTTCATTCAAACTGCTGTGACGCGCAAAGAAAATCGCCTCTGCTCTAGAACATATTATTAAATCTGTTGTGTTTAATTTCCCTGTGTTGTAAAGGTGGCAACCTGTACGTCATGGCAGAGGTTTGTGCGAGTGAAAACGGAGGCACCAGAGTTGAAGCCCATCAAACCAAAGTCACAATGGCATATGATTGGTGAGATCTCTTGCTTTTGGATTCTGTGAAATGGCTACAACCTCTCGAAGTCATAGTTTAATTTGTATAATTTTCTTAATATACTTTATTGCCTTTTCTATCTCTCTAACGTCATGGCCTGGGGCATGTGTTTATGTCTGTCCCTACCCTAGGTGTTGACCTAATTCGACCATTCAAAGGCTCAAAGAATGGGAATCGCTTCTGTCTGACAGCAACTGACTTCTTCACCAAGTGGGTGGAGGCCAGGCCCATCAAGGACAAGACTGCAACTGCCACATCACAGGTGTGTAAATCATAGCAACATTTGCAGCGTAGCCACATATTGTGAATGCAGAATGTTGTTAACCGACAGAAAAGTTTCGCTTATAATTTTTTTTGGGGGGGGGGGGGGGGTGGAGAATGATTTCAGTTTCTTTTGATGTTCCACAGGCTATGATGGACATTTTCTACACCCATGGTGCTCCTGAGGTCATCTTGACATACCAGGGTCGTGAATTCTCGAACAAGGTGAAGTATCTACACATTAAGATGTATCATTCAACAGTGATTGATTAACACTGGCAAACAAGAAATCTAATAACTGTTGAATTCCTTAATTCAGGTAAACAAATCCCTTTTTGAGGGGTTTGGTGTCAAGCACCAAATCACATCCTCAGGTATAGTGTATATTATGTATGGGATAATGTACAGAGACGGTAATTATTTAAGCAATATATCACGACAGGCCGTGGTATATGCTCATTATACCACGGCTAAGGGGCGTTGTTCGGCCCGACGCGAACTGGAGTGATCTATTGCTTTTATAAAACGGTTACCAATAAGGCATATAAACGGGACTGGAGTGATCTATTGCTTTTATAAAACGGTTACCAATAAGGGCAATATGAAAGAGGAATACGCAATCAATTTCAGGTACAAAAAAATAAATAAATCACAAATTAGCCGACCTAACTGATAAAATAGCCTCATTATGAAAAAAATAGTCCCTCCTTTCCGGACGTTAGCTCTGCATGTCTTTTTCTCGCCTTTTTCTTCAGGAGCAGGTCACTCCTCAGTCCCCTCTACCATTGTTAACCCTATCCAGAGGTGAAAGTTAACCTTAAACATGTCAATTCAACGAATTTAGTCAATTTATTAACCTTGTCAAACACTTCGGCTACTTTTGCTACCTAGCCTCCTACTGTAACAGTTGGTTGTTGCCATGGAGACATTGTTGCTTGCGGAATGATATGCTGCGATAAGGCTTTTTAGAATAGTAGCCGTGGTATATGCTCAATATACCACGGTTAACAGCCAATCAGATATGCTGCGATAAGGATTTTACACCTTTCCGTTATTATAATCAATAACACGGTTAACAGCCAATCACAACAGGGTGATGCAGGATCCTGACACGAATATGATCAGAATGGCTTCCATAGCAAAAGTTTGTTATTCATAGCAGCGTTCTGCAATACAGAAATAACAGTCTGTATAATGCCCTAATTGTCATGATCCGCCCCTGGTTTTCTCATTCACCTGCCTGCCACCCTGATCACTCCCGATTAACCCAACCACCTTCACCTGTGTTTCCCCTATATCAGTCCTTGCCTTCCAAACATTTCCGGCCAGATTGTCTCTTGTGTTTCACAGTGCTTTCCCGCCAATCAAATCCTGACCTACCACCGATCCTGCCTGCTCTCTGATCCCTGCCTGTCTGACTCTTCTGCCAGTTCCTGATCCCCGCCTGTCTGACTCTTCTGCCGGTTCCTGATCCGCCTGTCTGACTCTCCTGCCGGTTCCTGATCCCCACCTGGCTGACTATTCTGCCCGTTCCTGATCCCGCCTGTCTGACTGTTCTGCCTGCCGATCCTGTATCCGAATAAACTATTGACACTGTTCCACGCTCGTCGTCAGTCTGTGCACTTGGGTTCAGCCAAACGCCCACGTTTCAGAACAATCTGGCCCGCAATGGACCCAACCCAGATGGACGACCGCATCTCCCGGATGGAGAGCCCGCTACAGCAGGTGATGGACGTCACGGCTCAGGGACAGAAAGACCTGATACGAATCAGGAGTCCCCGAACGCTACGATGTTGACCCTACCACCTGCAACGCCTTCCTGTGCAATTGCACAATTCTCTTCTCTCTTCAGCCACTCACTTTCGCCTCCGAAGAAGCCCAGGTGGCTTACGTCGTAAGTCATCTCTCCGGACGGGCGCGTCTTTGGGGCACCGCTGAATGGCAGAGAGGTACCTCCGCCTGCCTCGCCTTCCACTCATTTGCCGTAGAGCTCAGGAGAGTCTTCAGAACCGTTTCTCTGGGAGCCGAGGCCGGCTGGGAGTTGTTAGCCCTGTCCCAGGGACGTCGTTCAGTTTTCGGACTACGCCATCGACTTCCGCACCAGGGCCCCCATGTGTGATTGGAATCCGGCCGCTCTCCGCGATGTCTTCCTGCAAGGGCTGGATGGGTACATCAAGGATGAGCTGGTTGCCTACGACCCGCCATCATCACTGGAAGCTCTGATCGAGCTTGCTACCAGCCTCGACCTCCGAATCCAGGCTCGCAGGAGGGATTTTTACAGACCAACAGAATGGATGAGAGGACCAATCAGACACTGAAGAGGTCCATTGGCAAGACCCTTGATGGACCATGCTCAGGCCCTGCTTAAGGCTAAGTACCCCAACGTCAACAGGCTCTAGGCTACCACCTCCCTAGCCTTGCTGTCCACTTTGACCGAGCCAGCACAAGGGTTTGTACAGATACGGTACTCAATGTTTCTGCAAATCACTGGGTTACGGTAAGTGACATTGGCTGCCAGGGAGATTCAGTAAATATTTTTGACTCCCTAGGACATACCAGGACAGAGGTCTTCATTGAACAGGTCACAGGTCTGCTTGCTTTTCCAGGGTGTCCGACTGCAGTGGCCTGACATACAGCAGCAGGCATTTAATGCATCTTCTAAATAGTATAATATAGCCTGATAAATGATTAATTTCTGGAATAAATAATATTTAACGCTTTTGCTATTTTTGACTGTACAGCACTTTGGTCAACCTGTTTTTTTTTTAAATGTGTCTATAAATACATTTGAGTTGAGTTGCATCAGCCTTAAAAAAAAAAAAACCCCTCTCTAAAGGTCTGTACCTTTGACGTCGGTGAGAGGGCTTACTACTAAAACAGACCATTTTTCCATTCCATTTCTGTTTTTTATTGTGGATTTGTTTCCTTCTTTGTCTATCCTAATCTCAAAAACATCGTGACAGGAAGAGTTTACCATGCAGAGGCCAAAGAACACCAGGGACATAAAGAATCAGTATCTTCTGGAAGTGTGGTGCATCAACCTGAACCTGGAACAAGCTAGACCTGTCACTCAGCGCTTATAAATGACTGCATTTTCTGCATTTTCACCTTTTTCATTTTATATTGAAGCATGATCATTACATATAAGATTGTTGTCAATGTTAGTTGTATATCTGAGGCAAATAATTAAATGTTATTCATATGTGGCCTGGTGTTAGATTAATTGAAATGAGACTGAGATTGAAAGGTTAAGGGATGCTATGTGTAAGGTAGTGTTAGTGCAGTGGACAATAGTGCAAACAGTGTTAATATATTCTAAAGACAGACAGGTTCAGAAAATGATTTATGCCCTAGCGTTCAGATTGATTTAACTCCTCCTGAGATGAGATAACAACTAGCCTCATTACGTCCTATTCTTAGATCACAAGATATCTGCCACTTTTGTTAAATATATTTCCCCATACTGTGCTTGTTTTGTTTTCATTTTCAACTTTACCTTAAAGGTTAGTTCAAAAAACCACTATAGGATATTTTAAGTTATCTACTTTATATCTAGATATATTATAAACTTTATATTATCAATGTTTTTATCTATTTCCCTAAACAGTAGGCCTAATAGCTAAATGTTATGGAAATAATAATGAAAAACATTTACCAGTTAGTAGGCCTAAATGTCTGCTCACCTATTTACTCATCTATCTATCGATCTATATCATCTAAATTAAATTAAGGCAATTAAATTAACACAAGCTAGCTAGACTATGACTTAAAACACTCTAGACTTTAAACACTCAGTTTACTAGCTAAATTCGATTAAACAATTAAATGCAACACAAATATAAAGTAAAAACAAGTGTTATCTAGCGATCTGTTATCTGTATTATGTTATTTTGTCTTTGGCAACATGAGCGCAAATTTTTTTTTAAACCTGCTTTATACACTCAGTTTTCTAGCTAAATTTGATTAAAAATTAAGTACAATACAAATATAAAGTAAAAACAAGTGTTATCTAGCAATCCGTTATCTGTATTATGTTATTTCGTCTTTGGCAACATGAGCGGGAATGTTTTTTGAAAACTGCCTGGCAACGGACAACCCCTTACGTAATCAGTTGTTCGTTGCCTGGCAACGGACAACTGATTACGTAGGCGGTACAAATTTGGCACCCAGAACAAATATGGTGCGACAGCGGACATTGTGTTTACATCTCGTACGCAAGCTCCCCCCCCCCTCATTTATTGGTGGGCTGGCAAATTTGCGGAACCAGTAGAAAGTTGTTAAATTGGGTGAGATTTTTGATGTCTACAAATCTTTTTTACTTTAGAATTTTTATACTTTGATTGTTCAGAATTTTCTAACATGGAAGATCATTATTAAATAAAAAATGAAAAGATGCTCGCTTTGACTCAATCAATCAGCAACCATTAAGTTGTTTACATTCTATGTATTTTGCTTGAATTTCATAAACAAGAAAACAAAATGCTTTTTTTGCTCCTTTTGCCAATTTTCAAGTTGCGAACCAATGAGGAATCAAGGTTTGGTGTGTGTGTGTACGTGTGTTTGTGTGTGTGTGTGTGTGTGTGTGTGTGTGTGTGTGTGTGTGTGTGTGTGTGTGTGTGTGTGTGTGTGTGTGTGTGTTGTGTGGTGTGTGTGTGTGTGTGTGTGTGTTTCTGAGTGTGTGTGTGTGAGTGTGTGTGTGAGTGTATATGTGCGTGTGTGTGTTCAGGTTTTTTTTTTGTGTGCGTATGCGTGTAATGACTAGAAGTGTGTCTAATTACTGACCCCCTCCCCTACCAGAAAGCAGGAGGCTCTTACTTGACAAAGGAAAGCCATTTCACCGATTATTTGTGCCTGGCTATGGCTGGATGACTTATAAAAGGGGGACCCATCGCTGCTGTTACAAATTACTTTTTTAATTCGTAGTCAATACCCAGTGTTTCGGTGTGCTTTTCAAAATCTGTTAACCTTTAGACAAAGGAACACACTGTACTTTTCTCTTTGAAGTGGGACATAAAAGCACAAACGGCAGACATGTAATTACAATTTACACCCCTTTGCCAAATTCTCATCACTATGTAGTTGATTGAAGGGATTGAAGGGTGCCGCGGTTAAACACGTGTTCAATTGCGAGGTTGCCTTAACATAATGTAGCGTTTCCTCTATTCTCTCCAAGAACATTCAGTGTTGTTGTGGCATTGCAGCCTGGGGTTAAATGTATACTTTATACTGATAATACTTTATAAAGTTTTATCAAAGCTGTGGTTGCTGAAATGTTTATGATTTGTATAATAAGCATCACATAATGTATTATTTGAGTAATAGAACACAGTCTTACATCTGGTGAATTTCATCTGAAGTTATTCCTAGTGGATATGGTGTGTCTATGTTTTGTGTGTGTATGTGTATGTGTTTGTCTGTGCGTACGTTGGGGGCGGGGGGTCTTCATGGATGGGGAGACTCATCAAAACCATTGAATTGACCATCATGTAAAGTAGTAATGTGGCGTGGTGCTTGAATAAAAACAAGTGTTATTTGTTTCCATAGAGGATTTATGCTTATGTTTAATAATATATATGCATTGTTCATGAGTGATTATTGAGTCATTTCAGACAAGCTTTCATCCATAATGGAGCAGGGTGCCTACAGGTATATTGTGGACATTGGGCATCGAACCTGTACCTTTCGGTTGGGTCTATAATCCACCATAGCCACAACGCCATCCTGTTACAGCAATGTTGTCATCATCTGAAACTGCAGTGTTATGTAAGCAGGGAATGCCTAGTGTTGTGGTCCAGGACTCTAGCCTTCACCAAGTCTTTGGACATAGAGAGACTTGAGAGCCATGGCATCGTACATAAATAAATCTGCTGGGGTGGCCGACCTTAAGCTGGTGGAGTTTATTATTCACCCCAAACAACTTCTCAGCTTGTTCAGGAGAAAATAGTGCTATTTAAAGTGGCCAGGGTAACTTGGCTTCAGTTCAAGGACAGTTGTTTGGCCGTGGTCTAGTGGGGAATACATGTCGTGTCCACAAATTTACACATGATCCAGTACTGGTTGATCTTGGTACAGCCGAGTGGATGTTTATACAGGGCATTAAGCAACTCATACTGCGTTGTGCAGCACAACCAGTTATCGTAAGATCTATACCATTACATGACTTAATATAATATCACAGAACTTAGAGTATATCGAGTGACATATATTGCCATCTGAGAGACTAAATCTATTTCACTCCCAAGGTATGGTGTTTTTCTTTTACGGATTTATAATATTCTTTTATCTCCCCAACCCACCTCTTCCACCGTCGAATTCCCTGGTTACAGCAGAGTGAAAATTACTCCAGGAGTGTGTTTGTGTATTTGAGCGAGGGAGATGCTCTCGTGCGGAAATGGGAGGTGAAGCCTGTGGCCGTGTATAACAACACCAGTGCAAGGCATCGTTTTTATAGATCACTTGACGATCTCGGAGGAGCAAGGTGAGAGATGTGCATGGAGGGAGGAAGAGGAGGAGAAGAGCGGGAGGGCTGTCTCAGATTCGGTGTCAGACATTTTTGTTTTCTTTATAACCAACCAGGCGCCGGGAAAACACTGAACTCGAGAATTGCAGTTGGAAAACCGGCAGGCTGTTAAGTATACAACATTCATCAATATGTCATAGTGTACAAAAGATAATGTGTGTGATGTTTCTTTTGGGAGGGGTTGAATTTTCCAAAATATATAAGAAAATATGCCATTTTCCCTTTTTGTAAAGCTCACAAGTAAATAAAAAAAGAGATGTTTGATTGAATAGGAAAAGAAAAGACACCTGAATAGTTCCCTTTGTGTTCAAAGGTGGAACGTTACCACGACAGAACGTACTGCGTCAACTCACATAGCACTCAAGGAAAGTTGGTGGAAAAAACCTAAAGGTCTCACACTTGGCAAGAGTTCTGAAACACATGATCATCTTCCGTCACTGAGAGCCTGAAGAGAAAGTGGTCCTCAGCGGCAATCTATCCCCCAAGCCCCCGCCCCCCGCTAACACACACACACACACGCCCCGTCGCCAATAATCCACAGAAGGTCACCTATAGATGCCGACTCAATAAGTCTGGCCGTGGACCCCAAACTTGCTTCCAACTTAACATCACAGGCCTGACAACCCCCCATCCCCCCATCTCTCTGCCGATTGGCCGCTCATGTTGCATGCTGGCCATCAGATATCGAACGGCTAATAAAAACACGCGCGGCCAGGCTCAAATGTCACCGTGCTAAGCAGGGTGCTGTCGATAGCTCCCTGACCTTTCTCTCTCTCTCCGTGTTTACCTTGGCAGGACGTCCGGGGGGGTCGGGGGATGGGGGGGTAGGTGGTGTTGGTGGATTGGGTATGTTAGCCATGCGAAACACCCCTGGTGTGCGGGATGTGGGAAAGACCCCGGCAGGTGGTGGTGGTGGGAGTGGCTGTCGGTTGGATTATTAACAATGGGATGCAAATATCCGTCTAGTTATTGATTTTGCTTGTTTTTCCTTGTTTTTTGATACATAGAGGAATTCATGGATTTAAAGTTAAAATATTGAACTGATGTTAGGGTACGTGTTACTTTTTAGTTATCTTAAACTGAGCTTTCTATCATCAATTTTCTATCACATGTTATCCGTATTAGTGAAACATTTTTTAATAAGAAGCAACAATCTAAGGGACTTAAGCATTTCTGTAGAGTATAATTGTTTTTATTTTTTATTCAGTTGTATTAGTCACTTTCTCAAAATTTTCTTAAATTTTATTCATTAAATGGACAATTCCGCTATTTTGAGCACTGAGCGCCCTTCCTGGTTTGTCTAGGATGAAATAGAGTGGTTAACACCGAAATGGCTGGCTATGTGCATTCACAAAACACCCCTGAACGTTCATTTTCAGAAATTTGAAACTCATCGAGAGGTGCTCTAACCACTCGATGAGTCTCAAATTTCTGAAAACGAACGTTCAGGGGTGTTTTGTGAATGTACATAGCCAGCCCTTGTGAACCAGGCAGGGGTGATTCAAAAATTAGCCAAATACCCGAGACAGGACCAATATTCAAAATTTCGGTGTTAACCACTCTATTTCATCCTAGACAAACCAGGAAGGGGGCTCAATGTTCAAAATACCGGAATTGCCCTTTAACATATTTTCAATTGAACAGAAGTCATTTGTCTCGTCTTAGTTTAAGGCATTGGGACATTCTTGAGGATTGAAAGCTATTCAGATGGTCCAAGCATGGAAAGAGCCACTGGTGTATCTCTGGATAGTTATCGATAGGTTATTGAAGACCGCAATAGCAGTACTGCCCCTAGTGTCGGATGTCAGCATACCAATCTACAAGAGAAAACATTGGTTTCAAGTTATATCAATAAACCCTTACATTGTGGTACGAACACACACACACACACACACACACACACACACACACACACACACACACACACCACACACACACACACACACACACACACACACACACACACACACACACACACACACACACACACACACACACACACACACACACACACACACACACACACACACACACACACACACACACACAATGGTTTCCATTCTGGCTTACCATCTCATTGTCTCCTTCATGATTAAGATGGGGGAGATAAGAGTTGGAGGGACAGCGCGTTGGATTAATAGACTTCTTCTTCTTCATCTGCCGCACTGTATAACAAAAGGTACTTCTGGCAGCCCCAGGACTGGGGTGTGGTGTATGGGGTGGCAGAGGTGATGTGGGGGGGGGGGGGGGGGGCACAGGTAATGACCACGCAGGGTGAGTTATGAGGGTCCATGCAGTACATTTTGGAGAGCAGGAGAGTGGTGGGACTGTTGACTTTACCACTCCCCAACCCTCCCACTGCAGAGAAGAATGGTTTTCAGAGTCTAAGTGCCTTTTCAATGGCTCTATGTGAGACTGGGTGTGGAAATGACTGGCTTTTATAAACTCTCTACTAGTTGAGTTTTTATCTGAAACTGTTGAACTACTACTCCTGCTACTAACACCACCGATATAACTGTTATTAATATAAAGAATACTCATGACCAACGAAGGGCAGGAAAGTTAGACAGATCTGGCATGGCCATTTTTTAATCTGCTGTCCTTTCTTTAGAAAGGACAGCAGATTAAAAAATGGCGCCCATTAAGTCCTATGAAAACTCCTCGATAGCGCAGGGCAACATCAGGGAGAGATTTGCCTCCGCATCATGGGCCCTAGCCACGCCCTAGTGCATGACTTGGGGCTGCACGATTCAGGGAAAAATGTGAATCACTAGTTTTTGGCTTAGAATCGATATCACGATTTTCTGCCACGATTTTTTTTCTCACAAATAATTTTTTTTTAAACACCGTAGGCGTCACGTGCTACAGTGTTTATTTGAACCATATCCTTTGCTACATGGTAAGCAATTGCGTCTGTTATTTCCTTACTCCTACTGGAGTTATGTGGGTATGGGGTTGTCTTGTGCAAGGTGTCAGTAATGGAGGTCTGTGTTGTGGGCTTTGACTCCGAACTTCGTTATTCTAATATAATCCGAATATCAAATTTATCCAAATTCAAACGGATATTGGCAGGCAGCCCTTAATATTCTAACCTGTTATGGGCAGGCCAAGAGGGAGAGACGTCGGAGAACCCGACGCAGTCTATTCATAATATTGTAATGACCACGGAAGAGGCAGTGAATTAAGTATTGATTAGACAGCGATTTATTAGAAACCTAACAAACGGTTGGAACAAGCAAGACCGGTAACCATAGCAATGCGGTAAAAAAACCTTGCGAAGCCCAATCCAGGTATTACTGAAGGCATTTAATGGTCAAAAATATTATTAATAAATATTAGAATATTAATAAACGAACGAACTTCGAATATGATTTTTGGGCAAAAGTCAAAGCCCTACTGTATTGTTAATGTTGAACGACTTTTTGCTTAAAGCCGAAATACTTCCACACCACCGAATGCAAGCCTTTTTTTGGAATGAGTTCCGTTTGTGTCTGAGAGGTTGGCTGATTCTCGCCACCAGTAGCTGGGTCCTCATCATCAACGTCCATTTTGTCTTCAATGTTTATCTCTTGTCGCACTTGCACTAGTTTTCCGAACTACTGCACTCTGCTGCTCCACGAGTGAAACACGTGACTAAAAGGCGCTTCGTCATTGGCTGAGGGTGAAGCCCTTCTCAGAACCTAGAAGTAGAGCGCTTGGGAGTGCTTTTAAACCATGGACCTATTGTTTTAAACTCACAGAAGAAAGTCGCGTTTGTCAGTCGGATTCGGCTCATAAAAAAAAAAAAAAAATCAATAGATTAATTTAAAACTTCAATCGAAACGGGGGTGAATCGAGATCGCGATTTTATAACGATTTATCGCGCAGCCCTATGCTGGATGCAGAAATACTCATGTTTTCTAGTTTTGTAGCAGCCCTTGACACGAAATAACCGGAGAGTCTCTGACGGGTGCAACCTTTTATTCTTTCTGTTCTTTTGTTGCTATGGCACCGTGAAACTAGAAAAAGCAACATAAAATGGTTGCACTTTTACACAAATATATTAAGATCAGGGCAGTACAATTTCCATGTTTACAAATAACCGTCACCTGGAACCGTCACCTTATCGTGGTGGAGAGGTTTGCGTGTCCCTGTGAACCTGAGGGCTGTGTTGTCTGGAGCCTAGTGCTCCTGGCAGGGTCTCCCATGGCAGAGTGGTCTCAGGTGAGGGGCCAGACTAAGAATGGTTCACCCAAAGACTCCATGAAATATACGTGAAAAGAGGAGGAGAGACCCTGCCCGGAGGAAGCCCGGGGCCCCGTCTGGAGCCAGCCCCAGACGGAGGGCCCGGTTGGCGAGCGCCTGGTGGCCGGGTTTGCCACGGAGCCCGGCGGGCACAGCCGAAAAAGCTACGTGGCACCCCCCCCCTCTTCGTCCTGTGGGCCCACCACCTGCAGGAGGACCCACTGGGGTCGGGTGCGCTGCCACATGGGTGGCAGTGAAAGGCAGGGGTCCCGACGGACCAGACCTGAGCGGCAGAAAGCTGGCTCTCTGGGACGTGGAACGTCACCTCACTGTGGGGAAAGGAACCGGAGCTTGTGAGGGAGGTGGAGCGCTACCAGTTAGATCTGGTGGGGCTTACCTCTACGCACAGTCTCAGCTCTGGTACTGTACTCTCCTGGATAGGGGTTGGACTCTATTCTTCTCTGGAGTTGCCAGAGGCATGAGGCGCCGGGCGGGTGTGGGGATACTCATAAATCCCCGGCTGAGCGCCGCGGTGTTGGAGTTTACCCCGGTAGACGAGAGGGTCGCCTCCCTACGCGCTAGAGTGGTGGGGGGGGAAAACTCTGACTGTTGTTTGTGCGTATGCACCGAACAGCAGTTTCAGAGTACTCGCCTTTCTTGGAGACCCTGAATGGAGTCCTGTATGGGGCTCCAGTAGGGGACTCCGTAGTTCTACTGGGAGACTTCAACGCCCATGTGGGCAACGATGGAGAGACACCTGGAGAGGCGTGGTGGGGAGGAACGGCCTCCCTGATCCTAAACCCGAGTGGTCAGTTTGTTACTGGACTTCTGTGCTAGTCATGGATTGGCCATAACAAACCACCATGTTTCGAACATAAGGGTGCTCATATAGTGTACATGGTACCAGAGTACCCTAGGCCGAAGATCGATGATCGATTTTGTAATCGTGTCATCTGATCTGAGGCGGCATGTTTTGGACAACTCGGGTGAAGAGAGAGGCTGAAACTGTCAACCGACCACCATCCTGGTGGTGAGTTGGATCAGGGAATGGGGGAAGATTCTGGACAAGACCTGGTAAGCCCAAACGAGTGGTGTGCGGGTGAATTGGGGAACGTCTGGAGGAGGCCCCTGTCCTAGGGATCTTCAACTCACACCTCCGGCGGAGCTTTTCTAGCATTCCTGTGGAGGTTGGGGGCATTGAGCCGGGAGTGGGCGGTGTTTCAAAGCCTCCATTGCTGAAGCTGCGGCGGTGAGTTGTGGCCTCAGGGTCTTAGGTTCCTCAAGGGGCGGTAACCCTCGGACACCGTGGTGGACACCGGTGGTCAGGGAAGCCGTGTCCGACTGAAGAAGGAGGCCTTTCGGGATATTGTTATCCCGGAGGACTCCTGACGCAGTTGCAGGGTACTGACAGGCTCGAAGGGCTGCAGCCGCTGCCGTGTCGGAGGCTAAGCAGCGGGTGTGGGAGAAGTTCGGAGAGGCCATGGAGAAGGACTTTCGGTCGGCACCAAAGTGTTTTCTGGAAGACCATATCCGGCACCTCAGGAGGGGAGAACGGGGAACCATCCAAGCTCTGGTACAGTAAGGATGGGACTCTGTTGACCTCAACTGAGGAGGTAGTCGGGACGGTGGAAGGAACACTTTGAGGGAACTCCTGAAATCCGACTAACATGCCCTCTATGATGGAGGCAGAGCTCGAGGGTGATGATGGTGGTTCATCGTCAATTTCCCTGTGGTATGAGGTCACTGAGATAGTTAAACAACTCCGCAGTGGCAAAGCCCCAGGGATTGATGAGATCCAGCCAGAAAATGCCTAAAAGCTCTGGGTGTTGAGGGGCTGTCATGGTTGACACGCCTATTCAACATTGCATGGGAGTCGGGTACAGTGCCAAGGAGTGGCAAACTGGGGTGGTGGTCCCCCTGTTCAAAAAGGGGGACCAGAGAGTGTGCTCCAATTACCGGGGTATCACACTTCTCAGCCTCCCTGGTAAAGTCTACTCCAAGGTGCTGGAAAGGAGGGTTCGGCCGATCGTCGAACCTCAGATTGAAGAGAACAATGCGGTTTTCGCCCCGGACATGGAACTACGAGACCAGCTCTTCACTCGCGCAAGGATCCTGGAGGGGGCTGGGAGTATGCCCATCCGGTCTACATGTGTTTTGTGGATCTGGGAGAAGGCATATGATCGGGTCCACCGGGAGAAAACTGTGGGAGGTGCTGCGGGGGTATGGGGTGGGGGGGTCTCTCCTCAGGGCCATCCAATCCTTGTACTCCCAAAGCGAGAGCTGTATCCGGGTTCTCGGCAGTCAGTCAGTCTCGTTCCCGTTGGGTGTTGGCCTCCGCCAGGGCTCTGCCTTGTCACCAATCCTGTTTGTGATATTCATGGACAGGATATCGAGGCGCAGTCGTGGTGGGAGAGGGTTGCAGTTCGGTGGTCTGAGGATCTCGTCACTGCTCTTTGCAGATGATGTGGTCCTGATGGCATCATCGGCCTGTGACCTTACAGCACTCACTGGAATCGGATGGCGGCCGAGTGTGAAGCGGCTGGGATGAGGATCAGCACCTCTATAAATCTGAGGCCATGACTCTTAGCAGGAAACCGGTGGGTTTGCCTACTCCGGGTAGGAAATGAGTCCTTAGCCCAAAGTGAAGAGGAGTTCAAGTACCTGGGGGTCTTGTTCGCGAAGTGAGGGGGACGAATGGAGCGTGAGAATTGGCCGGAGAATCGGAGCAGCGGGAGCGGTATTGCGTTCGCTTCCACCGCACCGTTGTGACGAAAAGAGAGCTGAGCCGCAAGGCAAAAGCTCTCCATCTATCGGTCAATCTTCGTTCCTATCCTCACCTATGGTCATGAGGGGATGGGTGATGACCGAAAGAACAAAGATCACGGGTAACAAGCCGGCCGAGATGAGTTTTCTCAGGAGGGTGGCTGGCTTCTCCCTTAGGGATAAGGGTGAGAAGTTCAGTCAATCCGTGAGGAGCTCAGATTAGAGCCGCTGCTCCTTTGCTTAGAAAGGGAGTCAGTTGAGCTGGTTCGGGCATCTGGGTAAGAGATGCCCACTGGGCGCCTCCCTTGGGAGGTGTTCCCAGGCACGACCAGTGGGGAGGAGACTTCGGGGAAGACCCAGGACTAGTGGAGAGAGATTATATCTCAACACTGGCCTGGGAACCGCCTCGGGGATCCCCCGTCAGAGCTGATCAATGTGGCTCGGGGAAGGGAAGTCTGGGGCCCCCTGCTTGAGCTGCTGCCCCCGCGACCCGACCCCGGATAAGCGGTTGAAGATGAGATGAGATGAGACAAATAAAATAATGACAGAAAACATATTTTAGGACAACAAAGAAAACTTAAACATGTGCATTATCTGCTTAACTTACATAAAAGACACACAAAATTAAAACACAATCACACTAAAGGCATACAACAAAAACAACATACCTCGCTCCGCTTGCCAAGGGGTGCAAGACGACGGTTAAACTGAGCGGAAAAGTTGAATTCACCGGACATTCATGGTGTCTTGGCCGTTAGCTTGCTTCATACACTATTTACGGACCATAAAAACGGCATAGAAAAGTGGTATATAAGACACACATGAACTATAAAAATTACACAGAAAACGTTTCAATATGAACCCAACATTTATATAACCAAAATACAGGCATTAAGACATTAAACTTACGTTTTCGACGCGACTACGCGCTAAGAACACGCATCGCCATGAATGCTGCTGTGCGCCTCTAAAAGGGTACCGGAGCCGGTGTGAAACGCAAACAAAAGGTCCGGGCGCGCAATTACAGGTCGATACACAATAGGGTCCGTTACACTCCCACCAAAATCATGTACTGATGAACACAGAGAATCATAACAAGATTTCTTGACCATACAAAAGGCCGAACTAAAGAGACTAAATGTATGAACAGGTCTGTGAAAACAAATTAACATTTTACCACTTTCAAGGACTACTACAAGTTTTTGAATGGCCTCTCTCAATAATTGAGGGTTTGAACCTGCGCCCTTTCCTTGTCAGTGTCTTATCTCCCCATTTGGACCTTGACTCGTCGAACCCAAACCATCAGTTCCTTCTGTGGTTCTCTACCACACGCGCCCAGTTGCCATTGGGCTTCTTGGTAGCATGTCCTCGCTTGATGATGACTATGTCATTGACTTTTACGTTCCGGCGTGGTACATGCCACTTCTGCCTTGTGGAAGATTCCATTAAGTACTCCTTTTTCCACCGGCTCCAGAACTGTTCCGTGAGGTACTGCACTCTGTGCCACCTCTTTGCAGCATACATATCCTGCTTCACAAACTTTCCAGGCGGTGGTAAAGCAACCTTGGACTTCATCAAAATGAGGTGGTTGGGAGTCAGAGGCTCTGGTGCCATGGGGTAATTATTTCCATCCACAGTTAAGGACACAATTATAACGATGCCATCAGCTTCATAGAACAGTTGTTCTGAGAGATGCCTCATCCAAACGGCCTGAACCACTGAGTAAATTGTGCGCTTTTAGCACACCCGAGAATGGTCCGGATCTGTCGCTCCCAGACTCCGCCCTGCGGACTTGACTGCAGGAGGGCAATTTAAGAGATGAACTCGCACTGTTTGTCAAGCAAGGAGGCTTCCAAATGTCTTGGTTTCACATTGTTTGAGAGCTTCTCTGAACTCATTTCTAGCTCCTACAAAGTTTGTGCCATGGTCACAGTGTAATTGGCAAACGGCTCCTCTTAGACTGATGAAGCACCTTAAGGCGTTGATAAAGGAGTCAGTGGAAAGATCTTCAAGCATTTCGATATGGACTGCACGTGAAGATAGACATGTGAGGAGGAGTCCATATCGTTTGTGCTCTTTGCCAGGCCCCTCTTGATAATGAATGGACCAAAACAGTCCATGCCAGTGTATGTGAAAGGGGTGAGACTTCAACACGTTCTTTGGAAGCAGCTCAGACATACACTGCTGTCCTCAGTTTTGGCGTCTGAGTTTCCTGCATATTAACGCATCCGTGTTATCAACTTGGCGACTGCTTTGTCTCCCACCAATCGTCCAAAATCATTGGCTCTCAGTTCCATTAGGTTTGACTGCGCCCTGATGACAAATCAATGGCCATGATAATGTTGACGAGAATAAATTGTTAATGGCGGCTATCCTTAGGAAGAATGACTGGGTGCTGTTAGTTCATGACTGAGACTTGATTTGTGTTTCAACCTTCCACAACTCGGAGAATCCTGATCTAGAATGGGGTTGAGGGCGCATAAGGGACTTGAGCTAGGAGGCTAATCTCCATTTCGCAAGTAACTTCAGCTCTTTGGGAAAGCTTGCTGCTGGGACGAGAGGGCGATCACCATCTCAGTGGCCTTCCTTCGTTCTTCAACATCACCAAAAGTCGCCATGTTGACCTGCTTTACACCTTAATCTTTTGATCCTTGCAACCACCTTTATGAGAGTTGACCAACTGGAAAGCTGGCAGAGAGACTCAGAAACATCGTTTTGTTCACTTGTGTGGGTTTCTGAACGATTCAACTGCTTTTGACTTCTGGGTATCACCAACTACTAACAGCTCTGGGTGCAGAGTTTGGAGTGATGTGTGACTTCCTGGTTCCCATAAAAACTTGGGTCCTGACCAGCCAGGTTGTGATGACGAAAATATCTGGATGCGCGAAGAACCTCTGAAGAAGCGGTCGGCGCTGATTTTGTGTCGTATCGACATAATGCCACTGACTTTGGTCTGTAGTATCTCTTATCAGTTGCACGCGGTTAGCAACGAACACGTGAAACCTTCGTGCCTCGTTGTTGATGTAGGCCTGTACTACCTGGGAATCGGTCCAGAAGAACTCTTTGTCAATCTGCATTTCAAGTTCGGTTTTCAACATCACGCTCATCCTAGCTGCAGTGACAGCAGCTGACAGCTCCAGTCTTGGAATGCTCAAAAGCTTTGTAGGCGCGACCCTCGCTTTTGCTATTACGAGGCAACAATGGACTTTATCTTCATCATTTTTGTATCTTAGGTATGAACATGTACTATATCCCACATTGCTGGCGTCGGAGAAGTGGCGTAGCTCCACTTTGACAACTTTACCAAGTCTGGAGGATAGGTAACATCTGTCGGATGTGATTTCCTTCAACATTGCTGTAGGCCAATTTTCCAACTCCTTCCACCTGGGGCTAACATTTCAGGAAGCAGATCATCCCATCCAAATGCACGGCGACATACACACTCCTGCAGATACACTTGCCACTGAGAACAAAAGGAGCTAGCTGACGCAGCCAGAGGGGTCATAAGAGATGCACAACAATTGACAAAATACCACGGCGGGTTGGTGGCTGGTCCTTTGTGACCACGTTGAAGCCGAAGGTGTCACTCTCAATTGACCACTGGATGCCAAGTAAATGTCCATCTGGTGTCATGGTCAGTGTTAAGGTTGAGGGACCAGTGGTTGTGTGCCCTTTCTGAAGGTTCCTATACATGAAAGCACGTCACTTTGATTTGAGTTGAACTTGTGCAGATGTAAGCCTCCACTCTTGCACACTCTTGAGCCTTCAACAATCACATTGTGTTGGGCCTCTTCAACTGATGGAAACAGGTGATAACCATCATCCACATAGAGAGATTCTTTTCTATAAGCTGATGCTGCAGGTAATCAACCTTGTGTTGCTGTGCCAGATACTTAAGGGCAAAGTCTTGCGCATCTCTCTGGAGACGAGCGCAAGACTGGCTAAGTTTGCGCGATTGCCAAAGACTGGGATGGATCCACTCAAGAGGTCCACTGCATCGTATACTCTTTGGGTTCCGTATCCACTGAGACACCCGGTTCCCACATAGGAACCTCTAAGTAGTCTGCGTCATAATTTCAGGCGTGAAGACAGAGATTGATGGAACATCTTGGAAAACGTCAAGGTCACGCCACTGCTTACCTTATCTGAACGACAACAGAGTACCTCACACAAGGACGTGGTTGGTTAAATCAGGACTGTCAGTAAGTGTCGTTAACGGGAGATGCCACGGTACTTAGACTGTGACAGTCAAAACAACTCTGAGTTTGTTCTGCTTTTCTAGGGTGGTACACCCATGGTGCGGGATTACCATACATAATATCATCCCTAGAAGATACATGAGGCTGGTATCAGGCGTCACCTTTGTGCTGATGGGTTTCTTCCATAAAGGCCTTTGTAGTTGATCGCAGTACTGCGTGTGGATCTCTTAACTATCTCTCTTGAGGTGTTCTAGCCGAATTGTAGCAGTCTGTTATTATATGGATAGCAGCAGGGGATTGTTGTCTTTGAAGGAACGGGGCATCTCATACTGTCCATCTTTCTTTTGCCTTATGTGTCAGAAAGGAGTTGTACAAAGCGCAACACATCTTGAGACACAAACTCGTTCCTCGATAGGCTCTTTTCACTGAAATCTATGACTCGCAAGGCCTTGAGCACACTCGGTGAACTGGTGGCAATGGCACTTTCTTTAACACTGCAAACTCTGCTAGCCCAAAGCCTTTGGCAGTCTTGGGTGGTTCCGAGAAGTGTGGGTGGCTGACCCTATGATGCTCCAGCCGAGGGCGGTTCTTTGGGCAAAGGTTCAAGTTGTCGGAACCTGTAATGACCTCTAAACGGCCCAGCTAGTCGCAAAGATGTGTCAGTCACGCTGCCGATTAAATAGTCTTCCACCTTCACAGTGGTGCAGTGGGTGTAGCTTGGTTGAGCGTGTTGAGTTGTTGAGGCCACTGAAAGTGCTGTTTCCCTTTAGGGATGTAGATTT